>JAFBJW010000137.1:160459-547959 GCA_016785235.1 Pseudorhombus dupliciocellatus | reverse complement strand
TTACTTCTACTCTACAAAAAAAATGATATTTTCCCTATTTTTTATTGTCCATTAAGTTCTATAATTAGTGCTGCGCTCCCAAACTTTGAACATAGTTTATTTATTCAGATTATATTTTATTTCATGATTATTTATCTGCTTTTGTGGTACTGTTAATAAATAAATAAATAAATAACTACAAAATTACCAAGAAAATGTTTTTAAATTGCTGTAAGTTGTTGTGACTGCATTCTGTTGATGGTGCTGTTTAAGCAGCTCAAAGAATGAGGTATTCTTGATAAATTACTGCAATAAACTGAAATTATAAATTAAACAACAACACAATTGGGCCTGACCATGCGTCAGTGTTATTCACCTGAATCTCCTCCACAGGTTGGCGTGATGACGTCAGACCTAATGTGTGCATGTGAAAGTATTACATTAAAGCTAGTTAAATACATTTTTTGATTTTCCCACAAGTAATACTATGTATATCAGGTCTCATATGTACATGTTCATGTGAAGTTTTTTTTGAATAATGGGAACTTGTTTAACTAACACCAGTTACTGTGGTATGCAGTTGTTGTGAATGTTTCCGTTTTGCTCCAATTATGCCACTCCTGTGCGTGTGTTTGTGTGTGTGTGCTGTCTGGGGAGTTATTATGTTCCTCTCTTCTGTAATAGCTGTTTGTATTTGTCTGATTATGTTTGTGTGACTCTGTATGGTTTTTAATCCCTTGTGCTTTGTGGAGATTTTGTTTACTCATCCTTCTTATAATATTTCTCTGTTACACACACACACACACACACACACACACAGACACAGTGTGGTTTAAGAGCTGACTGCAGAACAGCGGACACATCACCTCCTCCATGGTTAACTTACTGTAGGAATCACCAATGCATCTTGCAAATCGAGGCGGAGGACATGTCGGTGACAAACACCGGGGCGTCACAACCGGAAAATCCTGTTGAGTTTGAAACATACTTGCGTTTGATTTAAGACAACACGGCCCGGCACGGAATACACACACTACACCAGGGAGTACAGTGTGTCCACAGAGTGCAGGAATATACTGACTGAAGAATACGATTTGAGACACAGCATGTGTCCCGCTCCTATTTCTCCCTCCATCGTTTGTAGTTGGATGTTGTCCTGTATATGTGTGTGCGTGTGTGTGTGTGTGTGTGCAGGCACATAGTGTCTCTCTCACACACATTCAAACAGCTATGGTGGGGTGGGAAGTAATAGGCAGTTTATTTGGCATCGTGGTTGTCTGATTGCACACAGGCCCTTCTCCGACATGCACAGCCCCCCTATCAAGCACACACACACACACACACGTGCACACACAGACCTTCCATGTCCGCTCTTTGCGGTTCATACCTACCCCCTGCCTCAACAACTGTGTGCAGGCACATAGTGTCTCTCTCACACACATTCAAACAGCTATGGTGGGGTGGGAAGTAATAGGCAGTTTATTTGGCATCGTGGTTGTCTGATTGCACACAGGCCCTTCTCCGACATGCGCAGCCCCCCTATCAAGCACACACACACACACACACACACACACACACACACACACACACACGTGCACACACAGACCTTCCATGTCCGCTCTTTGCGGTTCATACCTACCCCCTGCCTCAACAACCAACCAGTCTCCTCTCTCTCTCTGTCTGTCTGTTTAACCAACACTGACAGACATGTACACAAAAAACGCACAAACACTGTCTGCCTTTATCTTACTGAAACTTTGTCACACACATACACACACACACATGCCCTCCCTCCCTCCAACACAGACATACAAAGGAGCAACCACGGACCCCCCGCCTGGATCCATGCGAAAATGGGACATGCAAATGCTTTTAAGAGACGCTCAGCAAAGGGACACAAGTGTGTGTCTGCACCTGAGTGTGTGTGTGGGCTTGCATAGTTAAATGGTCTCCCAGGTGTCGTGTTTTATCCTTCTTAGTTTTTCGGTGAATTTTTATGGATGTAATGTTTTGTTTTTTAGAGGCATATGGCAGAAAGAGTTAGGGATGATGGGACTGGGGGGGGGGGCTCATTTAGCCTGAAGAGATTCAAGATGGTGAAGGCATTCATATGTAATCACTAACATCTCAGGCTCAGATGGGGCTCATTTGAAATATTCTATATTTTTTGATGGTTTTTTTTTGATGAAAGCACAGGTTTAGTTTGTAATAAAGGTACAACAAACATCTCCAAAGTTTACAGTCAACTCGGCTGCAAGCCTATAAATAACTGGTTACGAGCTATATGTAAATGTATTGTGACTGTTTTCTGTAATTGCATGATGGCAAAAATAAATTATTTATAATCTGTCCTCTTGCTTTGCACTCTGTGTCATTTTAAAACATTTAAATACTCCAACGTCTCCGAGGGGAAAGAGAAAAAGAAGAAGGGTTCGATGCCGAGTCTGAGCGAGGAGGCAGACAAGAGGATTAAAAAAAGAGAGATATCAGGAGACAAATGAAAGGAAAATACCACAGAGACGAAGAGAGGGACGAGGCAGATACAGAGACAGAGAGAGAGAGAGAGAGAGAGAGGGATCGACTGAGACAGAAGACGAGCAGCAGAGAAGTGAATGAAAGGGAAGATTTTACATCTCAGCAAGGTTCCCATCATTAAAGTCCATTAGGACAGTTCTAGTTTGTCTAATTGCTGTAAAATAACACGATATGAATAATCACTAGGATAAGACTCTGATGAGGCGCCATTAACAAGTGAATTCCCGGCGTTGATCTCCACATATCTCTGAAGCTCTCATTAAGTTTGACACGTCTCCACCCACTCAGTTACCTCGTGTAATCTCCTCTCCTATAAACAACTCCAGCCTCAATAAAGCAACAAACACGCTGCACGATATCTTTCAGAATGATTTTAAAATGTCAGGGAATAAAACGGCGGGTGCTTTATCTAAGTTTCGACTCCAGGAAGATCAGGCTCCGGTGAATTATAAGTTATGTTTACTTCAATATTCATATACACACTAAGAAACTGTGAGAAAACCGGAAATGTTTCACTTTTTGCTGCCAAAACAAAAATGTAATATGAGGAGGAAGAAAAAAAAAAAACATTGGGCAATTACAGGTTCACAACAACACATTTTCCCCCTAAATTCACCATAATGCAGGAAAATTCTGCATCCACGTCCACTAATGACAAGCTTTTCTCTTTGAGCCGATAATTCCGGCTCTCTTCCGTCATTACCTGTAATCATCAGGCTACCGTGTGAAAACAAGGAAGCATCTGCTAAGAGAGTGAGGCAACCTCTCCAAACAACGAGAAAGGCCTGAGTGGCTTTTTGAGGTTTGTGGTTCTACAACATATCAGCTTTGAAATGCTGCTGCTAGAAATAGGTTGTGTGTTTTTTTTTTTTTTCTCAAAGGGATAAGTGAGAAGACAAAATGGTACCAGCAAGAAAAACTATGCATATGGATAATACACATACTTTGTACGTTTATCTAGTTCCTTCACCTGAAACTTTCCCTCATATTATTCTTAAAACATCTGTATTGTCAATATCTCAATTAGTGTGTACTTACTTACAAGTAATATTGCGTTAACCAATCAGGGTGGGTTGGTCTGGTTCGAGAAAACACCAGAGAATCTTTCCACTGAATCGCTCTCTCCCCAAACCCTGTCTCCCTCTGCAGGGTTGGCTCAAAGAGAAAGCTGACAGAAATCACCTGGCTGTAAACCATGAACAGCTTAAATCCCCCTCCTCACGCACATGTAGACACACACTGTCGCGCAGCCCGGCTCTGCGGGGGCTTTGGTGCAGCAGCAGAGTGACAGCGGCTCACAACAAAAGAGCACACTTTCCTTTTTTCCTTTTTTTTTTTTACGATGAAGAAACCCCCGCGCATTACACAGGCGACTTTTGACGCCGTCGCCCGACACCTCCATCCCAAACTTCATAACCTGTCTGGCTCTTTCTTGCTCCCTCACTCACTGACGGACACACACTCTAACCTTTCCCCAGTGTCTGTAATCAGATATTGATTTAATGTGGCACTAGGTATCACATCCATCTCTGCTTTTCTCCACCTTCTGCGATATTTCTGTGCCTTTATGATATTTGTCCGCGGAGGCGAAGACACGCCTTTTGAGATATGGGCTACCTGGCCCTGTCGGGCCAAAAATGAGATTTCTTTCTTTAATTTATTTGAGCAAAGACCATTTCTCTTGGAGGGAAATAAAAAAAAAAAAAAAAAAACAACGCTAGGCTGTTTGTAGCAAGGTGAGCACGGATCCAGACCATTGTACCTCCAGAATATTATCGTGGTATTTCTTCTTGGGTGCATTATGTTTTCATTGAATACCCTTTTCTTTTCATTTACCAGAGATCAGAGGTCACGCTCAGCACCTTGGAGCAGCGTCTGGAGTTTTCTGTTTTCTTCAGGGTGTGTGTGTCAGACGGGACGCACGACCATAATCATCATACCGTTTACGTTTCAACACTGTCCCTTTAAACTAAACTGGGGGATTCCTGCCAACAGGAGCCATGGTAAAGATAATGTAGATATTTAGTCTCAGTGGTGTTATTTATGTTGAGGAGCCAAGAGGGTTTTCACTTATCTGCATCTTGCGGTTTTTCACTTGAACAGGACTCAACTCCCACAGCGAAGAATAGCCTGTTTGCTTGTTTAATTTTGTTTGTAGTGGTGCTAAATGTAACACAGCCATAAACTTACCCACTGTTTGATTACTACGATCCGCACACTGGATCTGCTCCAGTCTCTTTGGAAATTAAAAGAAAAAGAACAAAAAAATGAATTCAACAGAAAAATGAATGGGTGCAACTGTTAGTTAATATATTAAAAAAAAAAAAAAAAACATTTTTTTGCCCTAAAGCTTATTTTACTGTACCTGACAATATTAACAATTTACATGGTCCAGTAAAAATTCTGCTTGAAAATGACTTCAAATTAAAATATGTTTTCCAAAATAAAGTCTGAATATAGGTTAATAAAGCAAAAGTATTTTAAAACCTCCTCTGGTGCTTTTCACACACACTAACACTATCCCAAATATCTCTCAGCCAGCCAGAATACTGATGTTATTTTATTACAAGGCAAAAAAAGACAAGATGTGTGTCTGTGTGCGTGTGTGCATGTGTTTAGGGGAACTCCTTCACATCATAGTTGTCAATGTTTCTTCTTGTGTCTCTACAGTGAATTCATTCACGTTTAGTCATGACTATTATTATTTTGGCAGTAGTAGAAAATGATGAAAATTGTTGGCTTTCAACTGTAGGATGGACACACACACACACACACACACACACACAGAAAGAAAGAAAAAAGAGAGAGAAGGAGAGAGAATGAATTATTAATCACACTGTCTAATTATGGTGTGTGGCCCTGAGAGAGATATGATCCTGGGGAAATCACATCTAACAGTCATTTATCACAACAAATAGAGTGAAGAAGACTGGTTGGGGGGGGGGGGCAGGCCAGCCTGCCGCTGTTAAAATATGGTAAGAAGATGCAAGGATAAGGAGTGGAGAGGAAGGGTAAAAGGAGAGTGGACCACAGCAAATTAAGGGAAGCTCAGGGGAAACAACAGCCCCATAACAACTCATCCATGCCCCCTGAAACTGGATTTACAGGGCAACACGTGCACCTCTAACAAGCATTAACTGTGTCAGCCTAAACTAATACATCAACTATTACCAGACAAGCTCCTGACATTATGCTGAGAGGCTGAATAAGAAAGCAAACACCCGAGTCAAGAGCTTCTCCTGCCGGCCCCATTGTTAGATATCCCTGAACGAGCCGCGTGAGAAACCAAAGAATCCCAACGAGTGACGTGGACTTGAAGGGTTATGATTCTTTGTGTTTTGCAGTCAGACCTGATCGAGCCTGATGGAATGCAGGCCGCATCCTTCCTTCCTTCCTTCCTTTCCTACATGAGCAGTCCATCCTTCTGGAGGTGAAATCTTTCGTAGGCAGCGATAACAGCACCTTCTGTCAGTGGACTTAACGACCCGGTCCCCAAAGTGCCATGATTAAGACTCACAACGACCCTGAATAATGAGTGTGGGTGTTTGTAGGATCAGGTCTGCGCGTCATTGGGTTTCTAGGTAGTATTTACTTGTACAGTAATTACTGAGGCTACTTTTCCATTAATGTAATTCTGAAGAGATGTGAAAAACATGTTCAGCCGAAAAAAAAAAAAAAAAGATGACGTGAAGATTGCTTTTGTATCGTTTGATAAGCTCGAATATTTTTTCACAACACGTCTCCTTCCCAGAAGCAGGAGGGATGACGACGACGAATGGGAGCTGTTTTAAAGTGCAAGTGTAAAGACAGAGCAGCCGGAGGATTACTGTTGCAGAACGCCTTCATTAAGACCTAATGATCATTTACAATATATTGATAAAGCTCTCAGATATGCTGATGGCCCACAGGGGCCTTCAGGGACCAGTTGCCAGAGCCTGATGCTCTCCTCTTTGCACACCCCGCTCCGTCCAATCAAGCTCCACTTCTGGGAGTGTGCCATTGCGTATATTTAGCCACTAATAACGTTCGCGGGGGACATCTGAGCTGTGCCGTGATGTGCTGGGCTGTGCCGGGAGAGTGACTGAATCAGGCCAGGTATCAAATCCAGCCTGTCAGCCGTGCAGACCAAGGGCCCACTCAGGCCTTTAAAACACACACACACACACACAAAAACACCAACTCCCAGAAGGCTGAGCTCTGCGCCTCTACGCCTTCTCTCCCTGACAGCTCAGAGGGAGGTGGGGAGGTGACGCGCGCGAATGCCTGTGTAGGAAGCCACGGCTCGGGGAGAAGGAGGGAAAATCAGAGTGATGGAGTGACAGAAAGGTTGAACAGGCATTGGGAGAGTTAGGAGTCGGGACGACAGACGGACGGAGGGCGAGAGAGAGGAGGAGGGTTACTGTTCATTTAACTGCCATCCAAGGTAGAGTGTTCACTGACAGCCGTCACCACGGACCAGAGGTTCACCTATAACCGTGTTTGTGTGCATCTACGGGTGTGTCTCGGAGGCCACGTGCCACGCCTCCGCTGTTCCCGAAGCCTGCAATGTCAGATGTTAAGTGGTCTGACCGCAGAGGGAAACAAGCCCGCGGGTTCAAATCCCCTGCACACACCAGTGACCCTGTCAATCAAACTCCCAGAGGAGGGTGAGAACGAGAAGAAAGAGGCAACAGAACGGCATAGAAAGAAGAGTAGGTGGGGTGAGGTAACAGACATAAGGGAAGAATTTGATAGAAAAAGTGTAAAAGTTGTGGAAACGCTGGATGCCCCAGTGTGTGCATGCCTTTTGTGTGTGTTTGTACTCAAGCATCTCAAATGACAGCTCCTGCCAACGCTGTTTGTCCTGTATAGGGCAGAGTTCAGCTTTTTCAAAGGTCTCTGTACACACACACACACACACGCACACACACCACCCACGCAGTGTTCTCGGAGTCAATTGCCAAGTAAATGCTGGGACACTGTGTGTGTTGACACCTCTGGCATTAGAACACTTACTGTCGATTAGAGCGGCGGGCGGGCAGGTCACTTTATGGAGGAGACAGCGAGAGACAGAGATAAAGGAGACAGTGGCAGGGAGCGGGTTTAGACTTGATATTCCTGGATGAGACGTTTGAGTCAGACTCGCACACACTCATAGATATAAAACCGATGGGAGAAAAAGCAGCTGTGAATACCGCAAGTGCTCAGTGCTTCCACTGACCCACATTGAATTTAAACACAAACAGCCAGATCATCTTCTCCCTCTGTGGGTCCCTCAGCCCCTGAACATTCACCACTTCGACACATTCATCCTCAAGTCTTCAGATAGCGAAAATTAAATATTGCCGTCATGTCTGCCGCCAGGGAGACGCGGCTCTCGCTTGTTTCTGCAGGGATCATACTTGTTTTTCTTGATAGTGAAAAGCCCGAAAGCAGCAAAAAAACACACATACACAGATATATATTCTTCAACTGCAGATTTATTTCTTACACAGTTCTTTCAGTCAAAAGGTAAATGCGGTGTTCCACACCACATACCATAAAGGAAGACTTGAGATAAGATACATGACTGGTTTGAATGGTTTGAATAAAGGCCCTGTGCTGAGTAGAATCCCTTATTAGTCATCTGCTGAACTAGTTAATGACATCATTTGCAAATATAATCTGTGAGATGACACATCATACATAACGACACTAATTGTTCTCCCACCTCTTCCGCAGAGATGCTCACATGAACCCGAACCGCCTGCAGATGTGAAACAAACGGAAGCTGCTCACGTGTGTAAATGTGATGCAGGCTGTTGTTCAGAGGAGCGCGTGCGTGTGTGTGTATGTGTGTGTGCAGGCCTCCCTGGATAAGGAGCTAAAGGTTAAACTCTGGCAAGTAGATGCTTACATGGTGAATTTCTCAAAAAATAAAACAACTCATACATCAAAGTGACTAAAAATGACATTCACACGATGTGTACTTGACCCCGAGGCAGCCCTGGATTTAAAGTTTAAGTGCCTGGAAGTGGTAATATTTTCGTATGGTATTGATTTCTCTGTCTTATTGCTCAGTTCTTTAATTAACAGCCCACTACACACAAATTATTCCAATGAAAATACTATAAAATACTGCAAATACACCTTCTGATAACATTCCTGGGTGCGAAAACGGACGACGTGAGTCCAAACAGTGGAACGCTCGGAACGTTTCAACATGAATCAAAAGCTAAGTGGAGCAGATCAGAGCAGGGCAGCAGGACTTTACAGGCCATGTGTTGATCGAGAGGGGGGGAGACAATGAAGGCAAAGGGTGATGAGGGGAATAAAGGAGAAGGTGAGGAAAGATGAAGAAAGGAGTCAGAGCGAGGGAGAGAGAGAGCGGCAGAGACCCAGACAGTGATTGAATGTTGTTATTGTGGTTGTGGAGGAATAGGGAGAAAGCAGTGAGGCGTTTCCTTATCACATCGAGGAGGGTGCGCGTGTGTGTGTGTGTGTGTGTGTGTGTGTGTGTGTGTGTGTTGAAGAAAAGGAGACAGAGGGGAGACGCCAATCCTTCACATAAGTATACAGTGTTATTGATCCAAACTGTCTGCATGCATTGTGTGTGGGTGCATGAATGTGTGTTGCGCGTGAATCACGCACTATCAAGGGAGAGGCTGAACCTTGGTGCACTTCAGTGCAGGACACTGACCATATGACTCTGTCTGCTGATGCACTCTGAGGCCTTATTACAGTGTTCTGATGGTACTGCTTCCTTCCAGTAGACACTATTAGCCATCTGGCAGTTTATTTAATCCCTCATTAAGTATTAATACAAATGCCTTTGTTTTTGTACACACACAAACACGAATGAGTCACTCCTCAAAGCTTCGTCATGGACTTTTTAAAAAGAGATGCATTCAGGTTTTTGGAATTGTGAGCCGCCACATGGTGGTGTGCTCCATTAACAGAGCCATCAGACAGATAAAAACAGAAAGAGAACACACACACACACACAGAGGCAGACGGACAATGAAAAGTCAATGTGCAAGAGAAAAGGAGCGATAGAAGGAATACAGATGGAGAGAGAGAGAGAAAGAAGGAGGACAATGAACGGCCTATCTCCATAAAAGTAGCTCAGCTTCCCAAGGTGGGAGCTTGGCAGCTAAAAGTCAACAGCTGGAGAATGGATAGGACTGATTGAATTTATAGGAGCCGCTTCTTTGGATCAATGCTGTGCACACACACACACACACACACACACACACACAGTCCAACGCTATTAGTTACTGATATAAGAGAAGAGAGCTCTTTGCAAATCTGAAGATGTGATCAACAAAATCTGTGTGTGTATATATATATATATATATATATATAAATAAACACTGGCTGGACGTACATATGGTATAAAGGTTGGAGTTAAGAGTGGTGAAACGGTGATACAGAGGAAGTTGAAAGGAACCACTGGTGTGTGTGTGTGCAACAGAAAAAAATAGGAAAGTTAATCTGCCATGCATTTATAAATACAGATTTCAAAGGTTGAAGAAGTCTGTGTGTGTGTGTGTGTGTGTTGAAGGATAAATCCTCCATGAACCTTTAAGTACAAAGGTGGAACAAGTGCGTGCTTGTGCATAAGTCTGTGTGTGTCTGTGCATGTGTGTTTGTGTGTGCACGTCATACTGACAGTGTGCACAGGGAGGAAAGCGAGCGAGCGAGTCAGTGGCTGTCTGTGAGGATGTCATGTGATTAATCCCAGGCATATGCCTTGCTCAAGGGCATAGCAACCCAACACGTTGGCATGACGGATTAAAAGCATCAGCGTAAAACCCCCTTTTCATCACTAAAACCTGACACTGTGTCGGCATTAAAAGAGCTGCGACGCCATTGTTTCTCTCTCCTCGCTCTCTCGTCTGGAACAAGTTTAAAAACTCCAAGAAGCAAAACTTTAATCTTGTTTCTGAAGACATGAAGAAAAACAGGCAACGGCAAATTAGCAGATTAGAGTGAGAGTCAAAGCGCGTTCATTATGAGCAAATGAGTTGGAATGAACATCAACTAAAAAGGCAATTGTTTAAAAAAGTCAGTCAGTCGTTTTTGAACCTTCTCACGCAAATATGCGGCATTTAAAAATGAACATAAAGGGAAAACTGAACAGGTTAACCCCCTCCTCTTTACGGACAATCTCTCCATCCCTAAAATCCTGTTCCAGTCCAAGCCTGTCTCATTTTCACTCCTCCCTCCCCACTCTCTCTAAAAGCACATTATTAGCCACTTATCTGGATTTAGCATAGCATCGATTAACAATGAACCAGCATAAAACATCCGGGTCGATGGCCTTTTTTAGGTTAGCATTCCATGCTAATGTCCCTGGCCATTTGTAGGGGCATGCTAATGCGCTAATTAGAGCGGAAGAAATGTTTAGCCCTAAGGGGGTAAAGTTCTGGCTCAGGATCTGAAACCCAACACACACACACACACACACAGAAACACAGGTCACTTAAGGAGATGCCACCTTGACTTTTATTTTCTAGGAGTTCTCGAACTGTTACTTGCAGGCGGCCAGAGATGAAAGTAACGGTACTTTCAAGTGTACAAAACTTCATTTGAAGGACGCCACTGTTGAGACAAACGGCAGAACGCTCATGGTCAACCAATCTTTGACCGAGAAGGAAACAACAATTTCACTGCTGTCACCACATCACAGCGCATTTATGACCTAAACCAAATATCTGGGTACCTGACTGTCAACCTATTCAATTATCAAGTTTCTTGCACATAAATTAAATGACCTCATTGTGTAAATACAGCGGGAGTTCCAGCGGCACATTAGAGGCACATTTACCACTGTACAGTGAATCCACATGTGCAGAAGTCCTGATGGAGAGAATACTGTACTGTAGTAGAGGAGACAGAGCGCTCTCCCTGCTCTAGGTTTTACATCTTCCTCTGAAGCATGCTTATCCATCATGCATGCGTGCATGTGAGGGTGCATTGTGATGCCTGCCTACACATCTGTTTAGCCCGTACATGCATGTACTAAAGTCTCAACGCATGTGAGTACAGCATGGCTGCTACATTTCAAAGAGAGGTGAAGCACAAAGATGGCTCAGGGGCGCAGTCTGACATATTTCACAGTATTTGCATCAGCAAACACACACCTGGAGAGCTTAGGGTGGTTTTAAATGACGAAAATGAAAGAATGGGAATAAGTGAATGAAATTGGATCTTAACAAACAAAAACATTATTATGTTTCAGCCAAAACGTGAATGAAATGTCTCAGAGCTACAGTTCATACTAACCCATCTCTGAACAGTCACATTTACGAGACAGTAGAAAAAACACAGAGAGGACGGCTGCTATTAGATATTATGGAGAATTCATAACACGTATTAGTGTTATTACACTTAGCTCTGAAGAAAGTAGAAAGTATCATGATTTATTTTCCTGACGCTGTGACAAAGGTGTTTATTTGTAAACTGAGAGATGAAATGAAATCGACTGTTTGTGCTGGAGAGGTTTAGTGCTCTTTGTGGTCACGCTGCTTGCGTTATGTATTGTGAGTCTTAGTGTGATTGTAAATGTTATGGATGTGTTTTATAGTCTAGCTGTTACTGAACTATAACAGAAACCCGGAAAGAGCAGCTACTGTTACGACACGCAGAATAATGGGCCGCTACATAAAGGCGCCTGTAAAGATGTTAATCACACATAGCAACGTGCAGGCGGAGCGAAATACATTTGGGGGAAAATGGAGGAAAGGAAAAGCACAATTGCTCGTGAAGCTCAATCAAGCAGAAATGACGCCTTCTCCGCGGGTGGTGGAGAGACATTTCAGCTTTTAACACATGATTATATTGTTAAATGTGCGTGATTAACAGGCCTCTGCAACTGGAAGTTGCGAAAAAAGAAAAATAATGTAAAAAAAAAAAAAAAACCCAATAATTTCTTTCTTAAATTGTTATTTGTGCCAACAACCTAAAGAAACTGTCCTTCCTCTGGGCCAGTAAAACACCACGAAGCCAACAGTCGTATCAAGCCACCCATCATATCAGCACTTTCCTGTTGGGGTTCTCCTGGTTCCTGTGATAGTCCGTCCACTTTGCCTCAAATGCCAGCTCCGAATGTTGAGCCGGAACCTGACAGCTGCCAGTGTGAGGCCGAGGAAGATCCTTCTGAGATTAAACTCTGTTATAAGATAAGTAAGTAGCTGCTGTTGATCGCTGACAGTGGCGCTAACGTCAGCACACGAGAGATCAGCGGGCGATTTGGTGGTTGCCAGGCAACAACGAACCTGGAACAGACCACACCTCATCGTCTCTAACGTAGAATGATGATGTTTTTACCTTTACAGACTTGTACAATGTCACTGTGCATGTGTGGCAAAAGAAAGAGGAAAATGACAACAATTAGCGCTGATGAAGTGGTAATAATAAAAAAAGAATCGCCAAGAATGAAATGTGTTTGTCCCGGGTGTGATCAGGGGTCAGATCAGAGCTCCACGCTCACAGAAGCCTGGAGCTGTGGGCTGGCATTTAAAAAATAAACTTACACTGGGGTTGGTTTCTATTTGGACTTCAGGAAGATATTTGTCTTGTGAGAGCCACCAGCTGGAGGTCATAGTTCCCACACGTTTGTGTTTTCCACTTCATCACAGACACTACAGTGAGACAGCACAGTGCATTCCCTATGAGCAAAAGTTGCAGTAATTGCCCAACACACACACACACTTTTGTTTCTGCCTGGTGTTTTAATGCAGCATAGCGCTTCCTTTTCACCTCCCTGTCTCTGGCAGTTTTTTCACTGGATCTGACACAGAACAAAACCTGTAAAACCCTTGCCTCAGCAATGTCGGGTGGGGAGGCAGCAAAACTCTGAGAGAGAGAGAGAGAGAGCGAGAGAGAGAAGGGAGGTAGAGGAGAATGAAAGAGGCGGACAGATGGCAAAAGAGAAAACACTGTGAAGAGAGGAGAGAGAAACGCTTGTTATCACCTCACTGGCCCAAATAAATACAAGATGATACACCTGACTGATAATTAGTCTCAGGGGCATTGGTGCCTCATGTGTAAGACAACATGTGTGTGTGTGTGTGTGTGCACGTGTGAACATGGGTCTGCCAGTACATGTTTGTAGGTTATGGTGAAAGCATGTAACTGTTTCTGTGTGTGTGTGTGTGTGTGTAATGGAAAAGAGGGCAGAGGCCTTTGCATGCGTCCAAGCTAATGGGTATCCTGGCACACATAATCAGAGCCGTTAATCACAGAGGGAGGGATGGACCGGGGGAAAGAGAAAGAAGAGAGGTTTCCACTGATGCTGAAGTGAGGCAGCCAGGAGCGAGAGACAGAGAGAGAGAGAGAGAGGGTGAGAAGTCAATGGTGGTTGAAAGAGGGGGGAGTGAGGGTGAAATGGAACAAAGCGGACACTGCATATAAAAGGTGACTCACGCCAAAGGTTAATTGTTGTATTTTCTTTGGCCATAAGCACATGTGCCCTCCCATCTCAAAACAAGACAGAAAAGACGAGCAACGAGCGCTGACTCTAATTAGACGGAGGAAGAGGAGAACAGATTGAAAAGGATGAAGAGACCGAGGGATGGAAATGGATTTCATTTGTTGGGAACTAGCTTGCCTCACCACCAGGCTCAAGTCAAATCCTTGAGGGAATATCTCATCTGAGAAACAATTCTCGTCAGTATTATCTACAGTTGCAGTCCGACCCAACATCTGTAATCACAGGCAGATATGCCAGTTTGATTCCACGGTGGATAAGCACACACACAAAAACACACAATCAGATTAGGAAAAATAACTTTCCCCTCGCACACTTCCTGTCATTAAAACATTATCACTCTCTGCCTCGGGGCCACGTTATTTAATTGTCCCCACAGACTATTTATTGAGTCTGTTATTTGTAATTTCTCTGCTGTGTTTAGCTTAATTTTATGGGTGCCCTGTTTTTTATTTTTCTTCTCAGGGTGAGTTATTTTTTGCAGCACCAGTTGGGGTTTTTATGTCTCACCTGCACAGATTGTAAATCCACTGTGTTTTCCAGGGTTTTACCATTTGTTCATGCAAATGAAGGAAAACATAAATTAGAAACTCGGAGCAAAGCAAATGAAAGTGAAGGACCCAGAAGCCACTGGTGGATTTAATAATGAAAACGTAGTTTGTTTTTGCCGACAAGAGAACATATTAAGATATATTACTTTAGATTACTGGATATATATTTTACCCTGTATAAATGTATCCAGGCAACATCCACACATGCACGCACACACACTCCAATCAAGTTTCACTTCCTTCCTTTTAACCTCAGCAAAATCTTTCTCCATGAAGTGTGTGTATTCATTTGTGTGTGTGTGTGTGTGTGAAGCAAGGTAATTAGGTAATCAGCAGCTGTGGCAGACAGGAAGCTGCTTGTTAAGAAACTAGAAGGAAGACGACAAATCGAAAGAGCCACAAATAAACTGAAAAATAATGGGGGACGGGGAGGAGAAAGACTGAGAATGACGGAAGGATGGGGGGGTGAGAAGAAGGATGGCGGGGCTGGTGAGAAAGAAAAGAGAGGAGGCATCAGATGTGAGAACAGGTGCTGTTGTCATGTGCTTTGAAAAACATGCAAACTTCTTCATGAGCAGGAGGAACCAATTACGGACGGCTTGAAGGGAAGGAAGTTTTTCATTGTCACACCGGTCTTATCCAGTTACCACGAATACTCAGATAAAAAAGACTTCCTGGATTACCTGCCGCGTTTGATGGAGTGGGAATACAAACAGCAAAAAAGCCCAGTGGTCAACACAGTCGGAGACCGTCATGAGATGGTACTGAAGCCAAACGGACTTTGAGAAAAAACGGAATAAAGTGAACATCAAACCCTCAGGACACAGCCACTGTTATAAATAAGTCTTTTTGCACTCTGTTTACATCAGGGTTAGAGAGAAATTGGTTGGTAAACCAAGGACGGACAAATCGAGCAACTTGCTGTTGTGAATGGACAGTCTTCTACTCGCCATCAATCGATGATGAGTCATTTACTTTTAAACGTGATGAGATGAGAGTTTGTCGATAAATATACACATACAAATACACATGTTCAATAGGTTAAACAAGTACTTGTAATGCTGCTTCAGCTCTGCTCTAACTCATGTGATGTCTTCTCTGTTCTACCTAAGGAAGCTATAGATTAGCCACAGATCGGTGATACTGCAGCAGCTGGTGAGTGAACCAGGACCTGGAGGAGAGCGCCCATCTCTCTTGCCTTAAAGTCCCGTCAGTGGTCGCCTGTCACTTTCAGAATTGATCCTTTTATTGGTGTTCAAATCACTCACTGGACTGGCCCTTGAATACCGATCAGACTCACTCTCTCCAGATCACTCAACCTGTTCCGCGTTCCCAGGGCGAAGACGATGAATTACAGGGAACCGTTTCCTGCCTGAGGCCCTGTCCTCAGAAACAACTCCAGAAGCTGATGGAGTGACAGAAAATAATCCAAAAATACAGCTTTTTTTTCTTTTTATTATTGATTTTACATTCATTTTATTCCATTTTAACCTTTTTTCTTATTTCCCTTTTTTATTTTCTCATCATAGTATTATTAGTATTAGTATTTTGAGCTTGTTTCACTGTGGTGTAAATCCTTAGTATCAAACCAGGCTGTACATTTTTCTTTGTAAACTTTTTCAGTGAAAAGAAAAAAGAAACAATCAAAAGAAAGTGATGTGTTTTGGGGCCGTAGCGAGAAAAGAGTGTTTGAAATAAATAAAAGAAAAAGTGGGTCAGTGTCTCTTTGGATGAAAAAAAACGAGAAACACGTAATCTTATCAGCACAAAACTCAGGAGACATGATGCCGTGAGGACATCTGATTGGCAAGGCTTCTACTGGAACCATTAGATAAATGGATTTTAAGATACAACCTTGACGCTGATCCCATCTCAGACGCTCTCCCCTCCCAGCTCCTCCAGGAATTCACCCACCTTGGACCGAACCATAATACACTGACTCCTAACCTTTGTCGCTCCCTCCGTTCCCTCCGCGTCTCTTTGCATCATTCTACCACTATCGACTGGAAGTCAAATGGACATGTGCTAACAGGAGCCTCAGAGTGAAAAACATTACCCATCATCCTCCTCTCACCCCCGGTGTGGAGGCACAGAACGACGAGCGGGCAAATAATTCAGCCTCTCCCTCCGTCGCCATCCTCCTTCCCATTGCTAGAAATACGAGCATTCACCAGACCCACGAGGAAAATGGATGTAAAATTGGTTTCCTCGCACTCAGTTTCTCCCTCCCTCTCCTTCCCACTGCCCTCCTCCTGTTCTCTTCTGTACCAGCCCGACTGTTAAAGTAAAAACACCCCCCTTAAAGTAAAACCCCCCCCCCCCCCCGCACTGCTGTCTGCACAAATCTCTGTTTATCCCCTTTTTTCTGCCTCCCATCTCTATTTCCTTAGTTTTCCTTATCAAAATGTTTAAATATCTACTTATAGGTATGGATATCTAGTTATATAGACAAAGGATATGGCTATGAATTGTGATCATTATTAAAAGAAACCAGTACTGTCGTTGAACAATCAGCAAACTTTCCTTTCTTCTTTTTGCGGCGGTGACCCTGATCCAACTGTTCCAACCTCTCTGTAACAAAGCGTCTACATTTCTGTGGTCACTACAATTCTGGCGGCTTTTCCCTTCGACTGATTTTAAGAATTCGCGACTGATATTGATTTCTTCTCCGTTGGTGCCTTTACTCTCGTTCTTCTCTTTCTTCGAGCACCAGGATTCATCATTGTGCCACAAGCCCAGAATGCAGTGCTCTAAACTCCACTAACCCCTCCCTGCTCGTTAAAAGACAATCTTCTGTCCCATATTCTTACAAAGTAGTTTTCTTAAAGTTCTCTCCTTTCATTTTGGTCCTTTCAGTAGATTCTTTTAGTCTCCTCCTGGGAGACGGAGGCGCCCAGTCCCCTCGGTTTGTTTGTGTCGTTGGTTTGCTCGAGCATGTTTGAGAGCGCTCGAGTCAAGGACACAAGCTTGGGTTTTGATTTACACGATCAAAAGAATTAATTAAAAAGGAGCAATGGGACCCTGGGGAGCCCGCCATCGAGGGAGGGGAGGGAGGTGAACGCAGGAGCGCAGGCTGAAAGAATAGTGGCTACTGGAAAACGGAGGGACAGGAAGGACAAGAGGAAAAAGAGGAGGGCTGGGTGAGAATGATCAGAAAAAGAGGACAAGCTGTACAGCGTGAAAGAGAGAGGGCGGACATGCGGGATGCTGGGAGGGAGGGAATGGGAATAAGAGAGCAAACAGAGAGCGAAGAAGGGAAATAAAAGAGCGCTGGGATATCTCCAGCGTTTGACACCTCTTCACAATACGCATAAACACACACACACACACACACACACCCAACCGCACAAGGGACGGGAGTTAGTGTTAGCATCGGCACTGCCGCTCGCACTGTGACACTGTTCATCTCTGAGGAGAGGGATTCGAACAGACGGGGTCTACGTAGGTCGCCTTAATTAGCCACACATCCCGCTACGCAGGGCCCCTGGGGGGTTTAACAGGGGCACGGAGAGTGTGGAGACCAAGGACAGGGGAGGCGGATGGGAGGGTGTGGAACGGGAGTGGGAGCGGTGAGGAAATGGGTATTAGAGTAAGGGGAATAAGCCAGTGGGATTGGAAGGTTATTTAAAGCGTGGCCTACAAACACATTCGGAGAAGTACAGTGTGTGGATTTGCGTGGGTGTTCATGTGGTCAGGTATGAGCCGGTGCATGAAATGGGTGCACGTGCGTTTACTTTACAGTCGGGATGAACCCTGTGATCCCACACAGCTTATTCAATAAATCCAGTGTGTGTGTGTGTGTGTGTGTGTCCACACTTGCATACATGTATACATATATGTCGGGCCGGTGATTGAGTGCGCTCAGCTGAGTGACAGAATGATGCTAGCCGAGGCCGTACGCATAAACCCCATCCATATTTGCGGGGCCTAATTAGCCAGCCAGGGTCATCGCTCACCGCTATGACAGAGTGGCGGAGCGCAGGAGCGCTCGCCATCGCGTGTAATGAACACAATGGCTGCCTTTATAGCCCACTTCATCACGACGGTCTTCGCGCCCCTTCCCTCGTAATTGACAGCTAATACTCTCCTCCCCGTATACAGAAGTCGCTCGTGGCCTCGTGGAGACGTGTCGGTGTTACGCTGCACTTTTTACGCTGAAACGCTCTAAATTGTGCTGCAGGCTGACTGTCGCATGGGTCAAATTACTTAATTGGACCACGGCAGGAGCTCCAGAGGAGGTAAATTATGGCGGCGCTCTGAGACAAGCTGATAGATGCCAGCTTAAGATACAGGGACTTAAATAAAATTCATACCGCTGACCCCCTGCTCCCACAAGTCCTACCTTGCAGGATGACAGGTTTACTCTGAGCTGCTTCAGCTGCAGCTTCAGGTGGCGCCAGAAAGCTGCATTTCTCCCAGAACATATAGGGTGTTGATGGGTAATTAACTTTCAAATACTCAAATAAACCTTATTCTCTACTTTACTCATCCAGCCCATTGTGCCGTCCACCTCCAGTGGATAAGTCTGCCGATGCTTTTATATCTTCCCTCCCTAATCTCCGCCTCCTCCTGCCATCCTTTCCCCTCCCTCCCCGTCCTTCTCTGTCTTCTCTCATTCCACGCTCGCCCACATGATCCTCTCAGAGTTCCTCCTTCCTTCACCTTTCTTGTCAAAGCCCTGTTGATGCTTATCGGCTTTAAATCCAGCAGATCGGCACAGCTCTCACTCTGCTCCAACTACAAGGGAGAAAAATGCTCACGAGGGCAAAACCAAAATGTTTGTTTAGGTTCAAACTGTATTCTGGTGTCGAAATGTGTGAGAAAAAAAAAGCTAGTGTGGCGTTGCTGACCCTCTGCAAACCAAAAATCTTGGAACTGAAATAGAGAAACGTGGCCGTAGAAAAAAAGAGAAGAGTTGAAAGCAATCTCGGAAGAGATGGGCACCAGCAGATAATGTTAGGTGAGGAAAATAGAAATAGAAATCACATATTGTTTGGACGCATGCGTATGTACCTTTAGGGATGCTTTTTGAGCTCAAGATTGTGCTGTGCAATCAAGTGAAAAGGGAAGAAAAGGAGGAAAGACTATTACCACCAGGGCAGTCATGTACTTTCATCTTTGTTATAGGGTGCCCTCGCACACTTTGTGATTGTGTGTGTGTGTTGAGCCCATAAAAGCTGTAGAGGAAGTTGACGCACAAAGCAAACTGGGGGAATGGCGAGGTGAATATGTTGTCTGCTGACAAAATTAATCATGTGTGTCCACGGTTTGTGCCAAGCGATGACAGCCCATCGCTTCTTTTGGTTTGGGAAATAGTTTGAAGTTCACGAATTGAATAAAAGGTCAGCACCCCACTCTGAGTGGTCTCACTTAAGGCCTGGCTGGACCAAGTTTTAATCTAAGTTATTTTCAGAGCTGCTGTTGTAGAGAAATAAAGAGCTCTCCACCTTTTTGTGTGTGCCTGTAAAATATGTTCTTATTTACTCCTAAAAATAGACCAAATGTAATCTGGGTAAATGCTGGTGACACCTGTAGAGAGTTCATGGTGCCTTCGCTTCTCGTGCAGTTGTAAATAAAATGGATTTGGTCTGACTCATAACGGGGAGGGCTCAGAGAAGAGTCGCCACAAACCTGAATGAATTAAATGGGCAAAGCTACACGCATGGTTGATGCCAGGGATTGAGTTAAATACGGGTCCAGAGCAGATGAGGAGATAATGTAGTCAGTAAAAGGCATTAATGAGGAGATGTATTCAGTGTGTGTGTGTGTGTGTGTGTGCGTGCTTTACTAATGTGTTACCAGGGGGTGTTCCTGTTCCTGTGGGATAGAGTTCCTGATCCCAGTTACACTGAGTGGGCACAGAAGACACACACAAACACAAATTGATTCTACGTGAATAAATGTAATGTACAAATATCGCGCGCGCACACATCGCAATGAATCAAACGTCTGAAGGGAATTCTCCATTTTCCCCTCCCCGGGGACAAACCCTAACAGCAGTAGTGTCACGCTTTCAGGGCCATTTCGTTTCTCATTTTTCCTGTTTTATTTCTCTGATTCCTTCTCACTCGCTTTAACTCTCCCATAGTCTCTCTCCTTTTCTGTCCTCTCTTGCTCACTGGCGGAGATTCCCCCACTCTTCCCATCCTTCCTCCCTCTTGCTGTGTTTTTAATCCCCATGTGTGCCAACAGAGACTGCAGACATCTTGGCTTCACGTCTATGCTCTCTATGGGTGTGTGTGAGTGTGCGTATCCCAGGGAGCCTGCCAGCACTCAAACAAAAGCTCTCTGTTAAGTTAGTTTGTCTTTACAAACGACTAAAACCATACAACACTTAACCCTGCGGCCCCTGCGTCGTCAACTCTTCTTATGTGGATTCAAACCAGTTCAGACATTAAAAACAACTTGTCTGTGTGTGCTCTCTCTCTCTCTCGCTCTCTCACACACACACACACACACACACTGCTTGTGTTTGAATAACTTATGACATGTTTATGTAACTTTCATGAAACGCATGACCAAGGCTGATGAATAACTGATGTTGTGCATAAGCTCATGTGTTCAGATATATGCAGCGATGCACGCAGCAACATGTGTGCAGTTATGTTTCTATGCATATGCTAATACCAATTCACATCCAGTGGTGTATGCATGTTTGCATAAGTGTATGTAGCCTATATGTATGTAAATGTTGCCCGTGTGTGTGGAAAGCTCCATCAATAGTCAAAACAGAGTTTTTCCAAAGCTTGCTATAATGACCTAAAATGATAAAAACTAATATCTGCAACATAACTCATTATTGCTGAGGTGAACTACATAATACATTTTTATTCTACGTGCCATTTAATACAGTATTCACGGGGTTGGCTCAGCTGCTGCAGAAAATACTGAAAAATCATTATATTGGAACGTTTTTTGTTTTTTTTTTTCCTCCTGTGGCTGCCTCTGCAAGGAAGGGGCTCTGGAACGATGAAAGACATTCACAGCACATGCACCTCCACACGTGCACACAAGCAGATAAATAGCATGTCACTGTATGTAGTGTAGATAGTGCATTAGCCCAGTTCTGGTATTGAACAGGGCCCATTAGCAGTGTTAACCTATAGATCTAATCACGATCATGAAATAGAGCACTGCTCCCATTCCAGCAGAATCAGCCGCAGTCATAAACTACGGCACATTTTCCTCACATAACCCACCAGGTCATTTTCAGCCTGTTCCATTTCTTGTGAGCTTTAATTTAATACACATGCAAAGTAATAAAAATACACCATAAACAGAGTTGGAGGACAAGAGAAAGTAATTTTTACAAGTGAGACAAAACTCCTTGGAGGCTGCGGGAAAAAAAAGACTAAAATGTCTGTAAGAACACTGGAAACTCAACAAGGTCAATGCATCTATATATAAGCAACATTATGTACAAGTCGAAAATGACAGAATGAATCCAGGAAGCCTGCTAAAATAAAACACACAAAGCAGGATTGTACCAGGGAGCCATTATTAATAATAACCTAAACAAATGTCATATCTCCCAGGCCTCTTTGTCGGGTCTATTCGTCACAGCTGGTTGGGTGCTCCAAAGTACAGCAGTGTTTTTTTGTTTTTTTTTTCATTTTGGACACGGCACAACTTATACATAAGAAGGACAAGGAAGCAGAGCTAACTACAGTGTCAATAATACAGTATGACTGCTTTGTAATTACAGCTTAATGATCGTAAATACTCACATGTAGATAAGTACTGTATAATCACAATCAACTGAAAAACAGAGGAGAGCTGCACGCCAACTTTGATCCAAACGTCTTTGCACATTCAGTGCTGCTTAGACGGAAAAATAATCGCGGGCTCCCGGGAGCAGTAATTACAGTCATCACGATCGGCTATTCTTTTTTCGCTCTCAGATTACTGTCAACCTACATGCACGCATGTAAAAAGCCCTATATATGTAAAACAGCATGAATCCACCTACCTTATAGGCACACATTATCATTCAGTACAAACACAACCGCACTTATAAAAGCACCTATACAGCCGACGCTCAAGTTGTGATTACTGCATCCTGTCACCGGCCCGATGATACGCCGTACCATGTCAGATCAAATTATATTGTGGAATTACAATAGATAACAGGAATCAGTTGGTGGGCTTAATTGTCAGACGTAGTAATCATCATCCCGCCCTCTCATACATAAAAAGGCGAGCACACTCGCTGTGTCATGTCTCAACCACTAATATCTCATTAGAGATTAATACAGATCAGTTCTTTTAATTAGCCACCCCGCCCACACGACCGCGGATGAAAGCCTTTGACGTTGTTGTTCGCTGCATATGCCGAGCACGTGTCAGCATTAGTGTCTTCTGTAGTAGACATAATCAGGCCCATTCCCGCAGACAATGTTTTAAACTCTGTATAAATAAAGGGAGAGTTGGTATCTGTGGTTCCCTGTGCACGCCTTTGTGAGAGCGATATTATAATCTGGTTTCTAAAGCGTCACTTTCTGTGTTTACACTGATGCCACTTTGATGAGTTTTTCCTTCAGGGCAGGAATGAACGAGGGGGGATGAGAGAAGGAAACAAAACTCCAACACACATGGTTACATGCCAAAGCTCCGAGGAGAAAAAAAAAAGAGGAAGCAGCTGCTTAGAATCAAGACTCAATTCCACTCCTCTAACGACACCATACTGACGACGAGCGACAACCGGCCAAGAAATGTATTTCTCTGCCTCGAGGCCACAGTGGTTGGAACAGTCCAACATTCAGACATGAGTAACTCGTCCCCCTGGAGGACGAGTCCAAGAGTGACTCATTCAACAGGGACTCCGGACGTGCTAGCATCTTAGCATAGCATATAAAGATCTAAGGCTCAATGACAGCTGTCAAAGTGATGCCAAAACATCTCATACACAAGCACAGACCATACATGCTCCCTCCTCCATGTGGGTGGATGGGACATGGTCTAACTTAAGCTGCACCAGTTAGCTTCTCAGGCTGACGTGTAGCTAAACGCCACTCTCCAAGGCCAAGGAGTACATCAGTAGAGAGCGATAACCACAAACACACCTGGGTTTGGAAATCATCCCATGAAAACTTTTAATTGTCCAACGCTCTTAATTTGAAATTCCAAAGCTGTTGTGTCATCACTTTTATTTCCTCCCATGGCACATTCAGGTTGTTCATTGCCGCTGATGCCGTCCATCCTTCAAAGCTGGACGTGGCTAACGGCTAGCTAAGTGGTGCTAATTGAGCCGAGGCCCAGCAATAACACTTTCACGCGATGGGAAGTCATTCATCATGACTGTGGGGAGAAGGACAGGAGACAGAGGAGAGAGGGAGGAGAGGAGGAGCTGGCAGTGACAACGGATGGACTGAAAAACTGAATGAAGAGTGAGAAAGGAAAGAGAAAAATGCCCCATACACATCCCTTTCCATTGATTCCCGGCTCACACAGATCCAGTTGACTTAAACAAAAATACATACAGTATATACAATACATATAGTACACATACAGTACATAAAGTGTGCACAGTAAATTGTATTTTCCAACATGCTAACCTTGAATCCTGTCTGAGCAGCTCTGAACCCGGTGCACTTTCTCCTCCTGACCAGAACGTATTCGTGTACAGAGGAATAAATACCCACTTCAAACTCACTCAGTGTAACGCACGTCTCTAGGGTGTCGGTTACAGGCTGGAGTTCAAAGGTTAGACCAAAAGCTAATCGCCAGACAACAAGCTTTGCCTGTTCCACTGTCAGTTCCATTATTCCCAGTGTTCAATAGTTTCGGGGTCTGGATTAAAGATGCCTCAAAGGAATCTTTACAAATCCACAATGGCTGATACTGGGATTATAAATATTAAATTCTCTGTCACGCCGCAGTTATCTCATCGCATAATTAGCCACTTTCAATGAAATGACAGGTTTTACATCTTGGAACCAGTCGGTGTGAAAAAGGCCAGGATATTACCGAGTGTGGGGCTTTAGCAGTTTTGCGCTCTTGAAGTCGAATAATCAAAGACCTTTTCAGACATTTATGCTGCGCCCACAAATACTCAGTGCAGCAGGAATAGGATAACTAGCTGCTGTATGCAAGATGAAGGAGAAGAAAGCAGAAAGTAGATATGCGAGCTTCAGTCCTACCTCTCTGCTGTGGAGGAGGCCTTTCTCTGACACATCACCGCCAACGAACTGCTTCCCGGTGCCATTTCCTGTTTGATCTCCCACGCGACAAGGTTGCTGGGTTTCACAGCTAGGAAGTTGATGCCTGACTGGAACCACACCCTGTAGAGAGAGGGATGAGGGGAGACGTGTGAGCAAGCTCGGGGTAAGATAAAAAAACAAACAAACATCAGAAGAGGAAAGAGTGACAGTTAGAGGGGGATTCGCTGAGAATTGAATTTGCTTTGCTTGGATTTACCTGCCCTGAATTTCTCGCTGATTTTCTTTAATCCCTGATACGTGCCACAGTTCCTTTGTATAAAATGTCTTTGAAAATCGATTCATGCAGCATTGTGCCAACTCCCACGGTACGGTTTGGTTCGGAAAAGACAAAGTAGTGACGAGAGGAGCTCTTACGAAACTGAACTTTTTATGTGCTGCTCGGAGGATGAATGAGAAGGAGCCAGAGATGATGTAAAATACACAAAGTGTGACTTTACTGATGAAAAATACTCTCAAAATGCATCGGACAGTTTTCTAAGTGATGTGACTTTAAATTTCGTTTCTGTTTTGCCTGCACCTTCTTCAGCCTTTTTCCTTTTTTTCTCTTCAAATATTTATTTTACATTCACCGACTTTCTTTCATCACTATTTTACACAAATATATGGAACAGCATATTTACATAATGCATATTTGCTTCTCTTTCTTCTTCCTCCTGTCAGATTTCCACTGCGCTCACCTTCCCCTGTATCGTCTTTTCTGTTTCTCTTTTTCATCCTTCTCTTCATTGCCTCCCCCATCTCGCTTGACTTCAACTCTCCTGACTTCCATGTTTGTTTAAGTCCTTCTCTCCCCCTCGTTTCCACTCTCTCTTTCATCTCCCGTCCCCCTTTTCCTCACCTCCTTCCTAAGCTTTGCCTCTGTCTTCCATCCATCCCTCAGTGACCCTCCCTCCGTTCACCTTCCTCTGTCCCGCCTCCATCCTTCCATCTCAAGACAACCTCTGCTTAATCTCTTTATTTGCTTCCCCCCTCTCTCTCATGCTAATCCATCCCCGTGTGTGTTGTTCTATTTATCACCTCGTCGGGACCCTCCCTCAGTTTATTAACATGCTTTACAGGCGTGCATGCCCACTGGCTTGTTTACTACTTTTCTCTTCAGCACACGTACGATCATCTCTGGCAAACAACACATAACAACACAGGCGCATTGTCCAACATTGCCTCCAAAGAGATGAGGGAAAAAACAAACTGCCCGTCCTCTTTGTCTTCCCTCTCATTGTTACTTTCTCATGTTTGTTTCATGTTTTGCCAAAACTGCCAATAAATGGACGCTGGCGTGTCCCACCTGTGTATGCTAATGAAGAGGGTGGGTGGTGTTTGGCAGAGAGAATCCGCCCTCGAGTGAAAACCCACTTTTTTTCATGTTTGACTCTGAAAGTTTGTGCTTACATATCGTTACCCCCAAACTAAAGGGGTTCCGTGTCACCCTTGTTGCTGTGCTGTTGCCTTTGTTTGTCTGCGGAATTAAAGCTTGTAAAGAAAGACTTTCACAAAACTTGTTGGAAGGATGGAACATGAGCCAAGGAAAAAAAAATAAAAAAATCAGTTTTGCTGTGGATGAAAAAAGCAGGAGAATTTTTGTCAGTCCAATTATTCCAGACCTGGGCCCGATGTTTAGAAAGGTACTTTTTCTGAAGTGGAGCGAAGCAAAGACAAAGCCATGCAATCTTATGGGGCAACTGTGACATTTCACGAAATTCTACAACATCGGCCTCTCACTCTCATTTCCACCTCTGCTTCCTGTGAAAACCAGAGTAAGTATAATCTTGCCCGGCTCCGAGCAGAGACAATAACAATTTGAACCTTTTATTAGAGAATAACCCACTTCTGGTGAACATTTCATGGACAATTGCAGTTGTCCCTTAATATAACATTCTACACACTGTCCGACTGAGTGAATTCGATCTGCTGGAGCAATCAAATCCCTCCCCATCATCGTTCCGCTTCCTCTCTTCCTTTCTCTCCATCCCTCTGTCCCTCTGTTCCTGTGCACGCGTCATTCTCGGCTGACATCCTCGGAACCACTGCAGTTTCACTATGACTATGTTTCATCGATTAACGATATCAACAGTGACGGCCGTATGACGGTAAATACTGCGCTTAGGTTTATTAAATTAAATCGCGACGAATGTCTCAACCTCGCCCTCTTCTTTCACTCTCTCCAATTCGGTCTTTCTCAACCCACACTTTAAGATAAGCCACTTCAAAGCAACTTTACTGCAGCCAAACTAAAGTATGTGAAGTATTTCAAAGATTCAGGAAAACAGCAGCACTGAAACAGGAGAGTTAATGTGAGTGACAGTCTGACGGGAATTGTGTGAAAGGGAACAGAGAAGTGAGTGTGAACACCGGCCGAGGAAACTCATTCCACAGATACTGAGATAACAAGGTCGTTGCAAAGTAAAATCATACATTACCAATATTGGAAAAACCAAAGAATCAATACAACTACCTCAGCATGGGAGAACACAACCCTCATCCTTGTTAATGTGATTGCAAATAATGCACTTCCTAGAGTTGCGTCGCAGCGGCACGGCCGAAGGATCAAATGTGCGACGGGAGTAAAACCGCAAATTGCCTCTATTACAGAAAAACAAGGTCTTACAGCGAGGAGAGGCGTTATACAAAATACCTACATTTAATATCAAAGATAATGGTCATTGGGATAAATAATGAGGATCATCACATCTTTGAGCTCGTTCACTTTGAATGAAGGTCTAGGGACTAGAGACAGTGATGGTGTTTCAGGTTTGGGTCAGTTAGGCTTCCAGTGAGCTCTGAACAGAGCAGGTCACAGAGTTGTTCAGGAAGCACCTGCAGTGCGGCGGGAGGTTGTTGCACGCTGCTCTTGTCGTTACTTTTCCGCTCAATGAGTTTGTGCCGTATTGTTAGGCCAACCCACATTTATTCATCTTTCATGTTCTGAAGCCTCTCACTAAATGCCCGAAGGAGGTTTGCATGCGCTCGTGTGTGTTTGTATCTCATAGGTTTTAATCTTGTAGGATGAGGATAATGCAGTGTTTGCAAAGGAGGCCCAATTTCGCTTTGTCTGGTTCGAGCAGCTTCAGGGCGGCAACGCGACCAAACTCTCGCTCTGAAGGAGGAGTCAGCCTCTGTAAACTTGTCTGGAGAACACCGTCTCCATCACACGGCGATTAGGGAAAGCTGCTCATCGGGCACATAACCTCGTATCCTTCCTGTAAACCTGCTTTTGTGACGTCTTTGTTTACACACAAACCGACAGGGGTGCAAAGAAACCCCACACTACACAAAGGCCTCTGACTTGTGTGGATTTTGTACCAAAACTCAACGTTCCACATCTGAACTTTTCTTTTGTTGACAAAGATGCTCGTGAGCGTAGACAAGATGGCGTCCTTGTCCTGATCGTGACCTGACAGACACGGAGGACACGCTAAGCTCTTTATGTTGTCTTCTTTTACAACAGACTCAGACGAATATAAAATGCTGTCATGAGAATTTCTGTGTGTGTGTGTGTGTGTGTGTGTGTGTGTGTGTGTGTGTGTGTTAGACGGCTCAGAGGCTGAAGGTTCCACCCCTGTTTTTAAGGGGTTGTCAGTTTATCCCAAAAATCCAGACATGATATGTGTGAGTCTGCTCGTCTGGACTGGGACGGATGAAGACACAAGAACACTCACAGTCAGTATGTCGCCGACACAGTAACACAACTGTCCCAAGGTGCATCTGTCAGGACTTTGAAGTGTGTGTGTGTGTGTCAACAAGCAGGATGATGGACAGAGCTGCATCCCTGAGCTGTCTCTGTCAGATCTGGAAGAGCTTGACAAGTGTCTGTGTGTCGCTCTTTGTCTGTCTGTCTGTTTTTGGAGGTAATGCAGAAAGACAAGCGAAAAATTCTCCCTGTATTCTGTCGAATCCCCCTGCGTTTGCCGAACCTTGTGTTATTCTTCAAGTCAGCGGCTGGGAATGAGATCTGTACCACATCCTGTCTGATAATCCCAAAGACAGATATATTGCATTTACAGAAATCAATAGCTGCCTCTGTTTTCTAATAACCTCCAGCGAGGAAGTCCTGCTAATTTGTTTGTTAGTCAGGCGGAGTACAGGAAACGACTGAACAGGTTTCCACAGAACTTGGTGAGGGGACAGGACGCGGGCCAGGAAAGAACTCATTACAGTATTAGAACATTTCCACCAGTTTCCCAGTAGGTCAATACTTATTGGCTCTCACTAAATTATTTCAGCATATTAAGAGGAATGATATAAATGTGAATATGTGCCATTTGGTTTGGATCCAAACCCAAAACCTAGCAGAACTGATGTTGTTTTTGTCTTCACTAGTAACTATGCTCTTCATGTGTAGCAGAGTTATTATGGGTTCGGTGGAGAATCAACACTGTATTTTCAATCATTTTTGAACTGTGACAAAATGAACTTTCAACATCTGTTGCAGGTGCTTCTCGTTTTCACTCTTCCACAATATTAAGGAAGAGCTTTTCAAAACGAGCACAAAAATGCATTTAAACTTATTTTATTTTAAACATATTTTAAACACAAACATGTTTTAAACACGAAACTATGAACTTAGCACCGTTCCTCCTCTTGCTCCCTGGGTGCCGGTCGTAGATTACACACACTCGCACACACACACACACACACACACACACACACACTACCGTCTGCTCCGGCTGCCCCATTGTGAACCTCACTGAGCATTACAATTGATTTTTTTTTTCTTTTTTTCCGGGAGCGGTGCCTTGTTTATAGGCACCTCAACACTAGTTTTCCAAGTGAGGAAAAGAAAAATTAAAGAGTAAGTGTGGGGAGGAAAGTAATTGAGCGTTATGCCAAAAGCTACACTGTGAATGAAGTTTCCCTTTGGTCTGATAAATCACAAGAGATTTTTTTTTTTAATTCAGGTTTTGCTCTGTTTTCAGCTGCTGGCAGTTTATGGTACGAACAATGGATAATTATGCCAAAGAAAGCCAGTTTGTGTGGTAGGTCTCATGTGATCAGGTTTGAGGAAACAGGATCTTGTTTCTTTCAACCCTTGGTTTGTTATTACATCACTTGCCCTCTAGACGGAACCCCGACGCATGAAGTTTCGTTTTCCAGGGAGAAAAAAGTTGAATGGACGCAGGTAAAAAGAAAAATGTGAATGAAGCGACGCAAATTAAAAGCTGAGCTCTTCCAACCAGGGCGAGTGACCCAGGAAAGTAAGCAATATGTGAAGAGGAGGAAAGGAAACAGATTGCTCCTCTTAAAAGAAGAATCACTGCAGTCCAATTAATTCCCTCTGCAGCGAACACTAACCTGTAAACACTCCTCGTCTGTTTTTACACATTCAGGTCTACAAAGGAAGGGATAAATAAAACCCTTAAACAAATCAGTGGTAAAAGGGTGGAAAACCTTAGAGGAGCCCATCTGGTACGCCCATAACCAATGAGACCATTGTCGCAAAAATCCAACTTTTCCAAACCAGCTGATCTTTTAAGCAAACGTAAATCAAATGTTCCAGGTAACCTTCGAGCTCTGTGCCGAGCCGCGATCTGGATTTATCACCTCAAACACAACTCACACTGGCACAATGTTTAACAAAAAATTGGGTGGTGCGTGCTAATTGACTGCAGTGAGAAATGATAAGAAATGAACGGAATTCAGCTGAAGGGTAGGTGAATGATAAAAGCGTGTTATGAGTGCCCACTGTGGCCTCTACTCCGGTTCTCGCAGCCTCATTAAATACTTCATTCTGTGAAAGTCTTTGTGTCTACACCAAGGTAACCTCTGCAAATGCCTGATGTGTGGTAAATTTATAGACGTCGGAGAACGGCTCATCATCGCATAAACCCGCATTGCTTCAAAAGCATGTGTTTAGAGCCTGTGGGGCTTAAAAGGCTAAAAACTGACAGATCTCCTCAGTAAGTCAGGAACTCAACCCAAAGGGCTTAGAGTGTCTACCAGGGCTTAAAAGTGATTTGGATGTGTTGCTCCAACAAGCTTCAAGTTGGTCAACAATGGTTTAGAATGGGAAGGGGATGAACTGAAAGCCTTCAGGGTCCCTGCACTGCTCTTGTTAACATTATTTGCATGTTCTTTTCACCTCTCCCCCGCATTTAGCCGCTCACAAGTGATTCTGCAGCCGATTAGACGGAATGTTTTCAAGGTTCTCAAAGGTTCTGGTGAAAAGCAAACGAGCAAAAATCCAGAGCAAAGCCTTCAAGCCAATCCCCAATTTGCCGGCGATGACTCTACAAGCTGTGCGCTCTAATCCATGATGGCTGCTGATGTACAGGGGCAAGCAGCCTCAGGTGGAACAGGAACACACTGGGGTTTTCATCTTTTGTTTTCCCTCTTTACCTTACTCGCACTTTTAGCTTGAGACTCTGGGTTCATCATTTAACAACCGAACAGAGAGAACTCCGGACCAAAGATGGAGCCACATTCTCGTTGTGACACTAATGAAATTTCAGTTTTTTTTAAGAAACACGAAGGGAACTCTTCAAAAACCTTTAAATGTATCACAACAATCCATTTAGCTGTTTGGTCTTTAGAGACAAAATCAAGAATGTCTTCTTAAAACATTGGGATTACTTTATATAAATCCAGTTTCCATACGTTCCCCTAAATCTTGCACTCTGGACCTTAAAGTTCCATATGTTGGCTTCTTTGTTTCATCAAGCTAACGACATCCATGATCCAGGCTGCACAGTGAGCCCTTCCCTCTAATGGTGAAGGTGTTTAAGCTCTGACCGAACTCTGACTGAAAGCCTGAAACCAAAAGGCGTTGTTCCCAGAACAATGGAGCAGACCCAGAGCCATATGCCGCCCATCACCGAACGCCGCTGCGTGTTCAGCAGCAGCTGCGAGTGAGAGACAGAAGTGAAGGAAGACATATTGTTTGTCTGAAGTTGTTGTCGGAGCAGATGTTCTGAGAGGAGACACTTCGGAAAGCTCCCGGTAGAAATCCACATGTGTGCCTCCTGTATCCAAACTGAAGCTATCCATCAGGACGACCCAAATCCTGACGCGATGGAACTTTACGTTGTGCTGCCTCGGGAACCCTCTTAGTATTGCACCTTGCAGTAATAGGCCAGAGGGAGTCCTGACAGGCAGATTACAGTAGCACGTGTGGAATTTCACTGTCATTTCAGGGCGAAGATTATTTGGTGAACAAAATGTTCCATCCATTCATTCTTGACACTTCTTTTCAAGGGACAAATCATTCACGCGCACACTTACAGACGACCTCAACCCACGCAATGTCTGTGGAGGCCAAAGGTAAAATCCACAAAGATCCAGGGAGAACATGTTTTTATCCCACAAAACAGTTCTAGTGTAATGCAGTTCTTGATATTACGTCCCCCTCTCCACCATTCAATGTTCAGAATCAGTAAATGGGCCAATATCTCAAAATATTCCCACCCTGAAACAGACAGATGATAAACCAAAGGTTGATGATAAAAAATGAAAATGAGATTCCTGTCCTGGTCAAGGATGTATTACAAGTGACTACTGTAGGGATAAATATTTCATCAGTAAAATATAGTGCGAGCTGGTAGCAGAAAGTGGAACGTGTGCAAATGCTCAGAAGCGCAGACAGGTGTATTCACCGCAGCACCTGGTTCACCTTCAACACAGTCTGAAGAGGCTGTCGACATCTGCTCCTCTGCTCGCCGCGCTCCTCGACGGAGGAGACGTGAAACAATCTGCTGTGGTTCTAAGATGCAGGGCTACTTTTTAACGAGCCCAGAGCTGACACGTCGAGGAAGAGATTTTTTTATTTATTTATTTTTTTTTGTGAGTCGTCAGTAAGGTCTTAACGAGCCGTAAAGCTGGCGCCAAAGAAAAGAGTCGCTCGCAGCCGATTGGCGGAGCAGCCTCTTTGATGACAGGTACTCACAATGTGCACTCTAACCTACAGCTGCATGAGACAAACGTGACGGACCATATTTAAACTACGTTTATGAGGATACATCTGTCTCAGTGTTTTTATTCCTTATTGCCAGAGGCAGAGTGTCAGAGTGACGGACAAACTGGAGCGAGACAAGAGATTCTGAATTTTCACAATGAACAGGTGGGATGGTGCTTTTCTTCTTTTTTTTTTTTTAAGGCGACGTGAGACAGATGGGGAGCCATAAGTTTGATAGTTTAAAATAAACAGTTGTTAAACATAAGAAACACGGATGTAAATAGCTGAGTTAGGATGGTCACAGGTCAAAGCCGCCTCTCTGCGAGAACATCTGTCATCCTCTGCGTCCACTTTGAATCCTCCTGCCGTTCTTCTGAAGGCCGTCGCTTGTTCTTTCCTGTGGTCGCTCTCACTTTGTTCTTCTTTCATCGCAGCTTTCATTTTTTTTTGTCCCTCTGCCCACTCTTACATGAACTTTTCTCATTTTCGTCTGTGTCTTTTAAAGCTCTCATCTCTCTTCCTTCTTATACATTATTCTCTGTCAATCCGTTTTCTCCTTTAACCTAAACATAACAGCTCCTCCCACGGCAGCGCCCATCAGTCGCAGCAACGCCGAGCTGGATTGTTGAATAAGAAAATAACCTTTTGACATTTTGTTGTGCGTTCAAACGCATGATATTTAAAGCAAAATCATCAGACAGCCAACTTTACCCTTGACCCCAGCTGCCAACACAGATTTAACCACAATAACAGTATTTCCAAAAGTTACCAAAAAGTACCTTTAGCCTCTTAATCTATCAAACATAAAATAAGCCCACAATTTATTATGGGAAAATTCACATTTTCCTCTGCAATAATGTAGGACTAAACATTTGGGCGGTCATCTGTCTGTAACAGTATGTGACAATATCAGTGAAGTGCCCTCCATGCAAAGCACCCCATAATACAGTAGTACACACGCAGACGCACAGTAATCGCCTGGCCACAGACACCATCTCTCGCTCTCTGAGCAGCTGGATCACCAGTTATACGAGTTACATAACCGCAAAAATATCTACAGTGTAATAATGATGAAAGCTGCTGGAAAACAGGGGGGTTGTGTGTGTGTGTGTGTGTGTGTGTGTTTATGTTTGATTCAGCGTACAGTCCGTGACGTAAATATCTAAACGCTCCTCTGCTCAATGTGCACATATGTCGGCCTCTGCTCTGTTCATTACGCACGAGTGAGGAGAACGCCATCAGTTGCCTTCTGCCCCGGACCTGGTCTCTGTTTGACGCTGCTGCTCCAAACAGACCTCGGCACCACCGGCCCTGCAGCGGCGGCCGACGCAGAAGCCGCTGCTCGTGCATCCAGACTACATCTGTCCTGCAGAGACACATGAGCTGCGTGGTGCTCCGAGGGTTCGTCTGAATTCCAAACCTAGACCTTTAGAATAGATCCACCCTGTGAGCGCCACGTGAGCTGCGCGGTTCAGGAACCATATTGTGTTCATGATCTGGAATAATAACAGGATAACAGAGGCCAAGGTTCAAATGGATCCGCTCCAGACAGCTGGCCAGGACTCAACTATGAATCCTAAACATTCATCCATGTTAAGAACCATGGAGGAAAACAAGTGCAATGAATGCTATAATACAGCCTGAAACTTTGGATACGCTTGTGTGAGTTTAACCTATTTTTTTTTTTTTTTTTTTTACATCTGCACATGTTGAATAGAGTCCACAAGTGTAATTGTGTATTACTGAACACAATTATTAAAAAACAGAATCACGTGCAGTTCTGCTGTGTGTCCGCTTCTTCATACAAACTTGTAATGACAGCGGCAACCTCCGTGAATAGAAAGAAAGGATCAAATTATATTACCAGGGTCCTCAAAAGCAAATTAAATATACTGAAGGCTGTAAAAGAATGACTGTAAATAGAGATTGAGCGCCTGAGTTACAATCCTCGCTGATTAACTTTAAGATCAATTTGACCGGGGGAACTGTCGTAGAAATAGAAAATCAGCAGGAACGGGACAACAAATCATTGACATAAAGCTGTGAATGGCTCCATAATAAAAGTCGGTTGTATTTCTTCAGTGATTATAACTGATGTACCTTAATAAAACTCTGAGTCATCAGCCTTTATCAGTGCCACATTAGCGCTGCGAGTCCAGAGATTCATTCTGAGAGGCGTTGTTTGTAAAAACGAACACCCGACTTCTTCCTGACCCCTCCCCCCGTGTTCCCTCTCCTCTCAGCGCATGAAGCCGAGGTGCGGCGACGGTTCAGCGCGCTCGCTGGAACGCGTGGGACTTTTACAACTGCCACTTCTCTGCACGTTTCTTAAGCAGGACACCGGTAATGTAATCTTCACAGCTTGATGTTTGGATACTGGCACCCATTTGAATGAAAAAAAATAAAAATAAAAAAAAGCCTTACACGGAATAAAACCACCCACTCCACTTCCCACCACACATGGGATTAGAGCGACACATTTCTCTGTAAACAAAGACAGAGACAATAGCGGTGGGCTGCTGGCTGCCGGCGCAGCTTTGAGCTCGTCCTCCCGGGCTGAGGTCCCAGATTAACAGAGAGGCAACCTGCGAGCAGGAAGAGACGCAACGCGACTTTCAGCCAGAGATCAGATCTGAGAGGGACAGTCTTGTGATTTGCATGGCGCTAACTCGCTGCAGTGAGCCTCGGTTTGTTTCGTGTTTCATTTTCCAATATTACACAACGGTTTGGATTTCTGTTTTGTAAGACTGGCACTCAGATGCTTCTGTAGTTGTGAGAATACTTCAACCAGACACACATGTTTCTTGCACTGTGCTGTACCAATAACTACATCATCTCCACACAAACAGATAAACATTTACAGTCAGAATAATTGACGCTCTTCAGGTTCCAGACCCCGGATGTGGTTCACCAGTGTGCTGCTGCTCATGTGCAATGTCAAAAAGGTAAGAGATAGAAGCCCAGTGCTCACTGATCCATGGCTCCACCCAACATTACCTCAGAACATCCTGCATGTAACTCTAATTCCTCGTAGCAGCGCTTCAGCAGCTACGAACCCTGCTTGTCTTTCTTTAATCATGGTGCCTTTCCTCGACCCTAACCCTGACCTTCTGAACTTCAGTTGTGTGGGATTTGGCTGAACACTGTTTACCACTGAGAACTCCAAACACTCCCTTCCATTAGACTGGCTCTTGAACATCCCTTTGACCGCCACAACTGCACGTCTCGCCCGATTGCGAATGTTATAATTACACTCGAACAAGCAAATAAACACACACGTATTCCCTCGGCCAAGAGAATCTCCCAGCGGGCGATAACAATGGTTACCAAAGCACCGGCTGGCACAGCGAACACACAAATAAACATGTCGGCAAAAACCGGCAAACAGCAGGTTACATCAACAAACACAGCTGGGAGCAGAGAGTCAGAGATAAGACGGCAGCCACTGGAGTCACAGTTTCTGAGTGGGAGTGGGACAACAGTATGTGTCCTGTCCACGTGTCGTCCACATGGAGGAGCGCTGCGGGGCAGGCGGCTCACACACACACACACACACAGATCAGTGTGAGCAGGCGGAGTGGACCCGAGGTGAAGGTCTATAGGTCTGTGACCCTGGATCATATCAGGTGGTGTTTGAGCAGGCAGGCAGGACACACACACACACACACACACACGACAGACAGTCAATAAGCTGTGTTTGCTTTATGTTGATACTGTAAAAAACATACATTTGATTTCAAATTTCGAATTTCAAGGGACTCCAGTAGGCTCACCACCTGCAGGAGGTCTCAGAAGGGACTGGTGCAATGTGATTTGGGTGGCAGTTGTGGGCGGGGACCCCTGCTTAGAGTACTACCCCCGCGACCCGGTAACGGATAAGCGGTTGGAAAATGACATGACATGAATTTCATGGGAATTCAAGGTTACATCACCTTCATGTTAATGTGGACGCATATACTCACAATAAATCTGTAGTTAAAGGTTTATATTATGTACATTTATTTGTATTTTTTATATTTAAATTTTTTGCGCTTTTTTTTTGTACTTTTACACTTGGATTTTGATGATTTTGATAATCAAAGACAAGAGTCGAACTCCAAGAATCTGGGAACGAGTTTCAGTCTGTATCTTAGAAAAAAATAATTGAATCTCAGATCGTGAATGTCGACGGTTCTGACTCATCAAGGAAACTTTGCAAACAGTCAATGAACTGAGCAACACACTGATTCAGTCATCATAGTGCAAATGAGAAATCAGAGCTCAGGTGCAGCTCGACAAACAGGCGTCTCACATTATTGTCTGGGTGATGATTTCATATATTTCTGCATCCTTGGTTCAGGTGGTAGAGCGGGCTAACCAGAAGGTGGGTGGTTTGGTTCCCCTGACGAGTCATCAACGTGGATGAAAGTAGTTGTAATTACACACAAAAAAAAACACCCTTAAAGAAACAGAGAAGATTTTCAGTAAAATCTAAACTAAGCTAAATGGAAATAAAGCCACTTCACGCTGGGTGAGAGTTGCAGCACCTTGGGGTTCCATTAATGTTTCCACAATTAAAAGCTGCGGCAGAAGAGCACTTAATATCGCAGTCTTTCTTCAGAGCTTCACTTACACCTGGAAGAAGCAGAACCACTTGTGCACACAGTGCCGGTGCCAGGTGGCGGAAATAGTGCTTTTCATTTCATCTATTTTTGCCCGTGCGATTGTCCTGCTGAGAGAATTGCGAGGTTGTAGCCTTTTATAACTCAAGTACAGTTCGTCTTATCATAAACTGAAATACAACTCATATCATCAAGAAATTTCAGAATTTGGTGGAACCTCGGGCTCCATTTCTTGTTTTAAATATCTAAAGTTAAGGCTGTAAACTCCTGATTACATTGGATCATTTTTTACTTGATACAAAACATTAGTGCAAAGGGATGAAATCAAGAGTTGGCCTAATTTTTCGATACACCTACATGTTATGCTCGTGGAAAGAGACAACCAGGCAGAGGAGAGAAAGACGAGCGGAGTTAGAGGAAGTCGAAGAGGCAGCAAATGATGGGAAGTAACAGGCTGTTTGACAAAAAGAGAGGAATGATCCAGGGGGGAGACAGAGAGATGAATTAAGAGGGAAGAAGAAACGACAGGACGGACACAATGACCTTTAGGAGCAGAAGAGGAATTGAGAAACAAATACAGTTCACAGTGTCTGTATTCTTCTGCTCTACTTTTCACTTTGTGGACGTGGCTCTCAGCCTCAGAGGGTTTGCGTGTTTGACAGACATCTCTGTCCCATCCCGTCTCTGGTCCAGGTGCTGCAGTGTGATAACAGCTCCGCCCCCTCCCCCCCAGCCTGCCTAAGTCTACTAATTCAACGTGCCACCGACGGAAAGCTTGTTTCCGCTCCGAGAGTCAGCTCTTTGGAAGTCGTTCAACAATAACAGCCAGTGTAGATTTTCAGCAGCTCATTCAGCGAAGCTCTGTGAATTTATTCGCCACAGCTGACTCGTCGACGCGCTGATACGAAGTTAACATCGGAATGACAAAGGGAGGTGGCGGAGGGCGAGCCGAGGCCACGTGCTCCTGACGGAGGAGAGTCCGCTCATCTTTAACCGCTCGATCGGCCGACGCTGAGGCCGAGCAACACGGGACTAATGTTCTGCTGGGCAGATCCCAAGGAAATAAGTGAGAAGAAGAGCGCTCAGCGTTTCTCTGAGTGGTAGAAACGTGTATTTGAGGCAAAGAAACTGTGTCAGCGTCCGACATGGAGCGATACAGACATATTTTGGAGCAAGACCACGTTATATATTGCCCTCCCCAATCACAAGTATACATTCTAAATATCTTAATATTAAAAATGTGTAGACTTGAATGTCAAACTGCTTAAGACTAAGGGACAGAAGTAAAGCTTCAGAACTGCAGCACACTTTATAAAATATATTAAATACGCATTGACTGAAATCATATCTACATAAAACAGCAACCAATACCAACTCTAACACCTTTTATCAATACAGCTCATACTGATTGCACATTAAAACAATTCAACCTCATCATTAGATGAAACAAAATGTAAGATGCTTAAATCATCCTCAAAGCCTCAAGTGACAGATCCTAACAGACACAAGTTTGCTGACTGCTGCTGAGCTGTCATAATCCTCCACTATTGTCTCTTTTAAAACAGGCGGATCTTTAACATTTTTACTTTATGTGTCTATAGCTGAAGCCTTCCAGAGAGGGGACTGTACTCAGTGTTATTTTTAAGTTAAGGGTGGTATTAGTAAGTCATCGTGATGGCTGAGCTTTGGGAAGCAGTGAATATTAAACATGCACATGTTCCTGCATGACTCACCAGAAATATATAAACAAATCGCTGCTGCACAGCTGAACCTCTGAGAGTCTCTGGAGAGCCTTAACTGATTGTTCACAAACTGCATGTCAAACTGTCAGCCCCTATCTCCCGTCTGCTGTGTTCCCCGCTTCAGTCAGTGGTCTTCAGTCGGCAGCGCTCACTCACACGCTCCCCCTCTGCATCCATTTTTTTTTTTTTACTTTTTACCATGATGATGGATAAAGCCTGGTCTCATCCTCCTCCTCTTCTCCTCCCCTGTCGGGAGCAGAAATTTCTGGTAAAGCGATCGGGGAGGAGGAAAGCGAGGGAGGGAAGCAGAAGTAGAGCAGAGCAAAAGTATATAAAGAAGGCAGATGCACACGGAAGACAAATGGAGTTATGTAAATTAAATGTGCATTCTTCGACTTTCCCTGTTCTAGGTCGGACTCAGGGATTGATATGGAGCCATGCACAGGAATGAGGGGCCTCTGGGCCAAAGGGGCATGGGGGGCCCCAGCAGACCCCCCACCACCACAGTAAAGTTCACGTGGAAACCAGCACGCCGTCCACACACAGACGTTCTCAGCTTACAAGACCAAACGTTCTCAGAAAGTTTTTCACATGGAGTCTGGCACGGGGGGTGTCGATTACCTGCACATCAAGCAGCTCTTGGAATGATTATATCTTTATTACTCAGATTTCGAAACACTACAGCAACCGTTAGTGCCCTTCGTCGCTAGATTACGGCACTGAGAATAAATAATATTCCTTCAAACAACTGCAGTCATTACTTTCAATAAATGACGTGCCTGCATGTGAAATGGGACGAGTCAGCCGATTGATGAATCCTGATAATAACTGTCTTCCTTTGTTCAGTGCCATGTCCTGTTTTCTATAAAGGTGCCTCTGCGACACAACAGCTACTTAAAACATTCCTTGTGTGATGACTGGAGAGTTTTCAGGTAACTCGTTGAACTCTGACGATCACTAGCTTTGTGTTTCCTCCGTTCGGTCACATCTCCTCCTCCTCTCATCCTCTCCTCCTCTCCTCCCTCCTCAGCTTCTTTTATCTGCTTCCATCTCGCCTGTGTCACCTTCGTACGTTTTAATTCCTATCAACAACACCTACTCGTTCCTCTCATCCTCCTCACACTTGCTTCCCCCACGTTTCCATCAAACTCCCTCGCTCCTGCCTCGATCTCTCCCCATCTCCCATTAGACGCCGACAACTGAGGCTCTTATGTAACTCCTCACCCAACTCTATAGGTGTCACCCACTCTCAGCCCCTCCGCACCTCTGTCGCAAAATCTCTGTAATCCTGCAGCCTGCATCTTGTGCTCGCCGGATCGCGGTTGAAGGAACAGTCACCAAAATGGCTGCCTGCATCGCTGGCTGTGCAGCAGACTGGTTGACTGGAGAGATGGTTTGACTGGATAACTGGATAGCTGACAAACTGACTGGCAGGCTGGCTCGGAAGCGGATGATTGGATAGCTGTCTATCTGTCTGGCTCGCCGCATGCACGCGTCCCCAGCATAACTGACACACCCAGCGTGTTTGTGTGCTTGCGCGTGTCCCATTTTACCAGCAGTTTCCTGGTCACTCGGCATCGTGCATAACATCCTCTCCCCAATTTTTTCCCCTGCTTCTTTCTGCAGATAAAGGCCAATTTGGGGAACGTCCGCATCTTGAAAGCAGTGTCTTATTAAAATAATGTCTCGCTATCCTCCTCGCTGGTCTCCTCTCACGCCACCCACTGCTGATCACAGAGCGACAGCTCCCCGGGAACAAACACACAAACACGCACGGCAAGCTATAGCATCAAACCCCCGGCGCTTGATCCTTATAGCGTCACCGAGCTCCTGCCAGCTGCGCTAACACTCTCTGTTAAAACTGACGCTGCGTGTGAAAGCGAGAGCGCGCGGCTGTGAGCGAGTGTTTATGTATGTTAGCTGTCAATCTCACACACGCGCGCATTGCGCTAACAAGCGCCCCAGACGTCAAGGACAACACAAGAACAAATACCTAACAATCGATATTGAAGTCAGACATTTTTCACGAGAACTGAAAACTCCATTTCTTTCACAACCTGAGAATCTCTTGTGAAATTTGGTGAACTTTCGTGAGCCTGATGCATCGTCTGTTTGTTCCCGTGTTAATGAGAAGAGGTGTCCAGTCATTTTCAACGATTCTCCATCCAAACTGCAGTCACAACACCACCAAGTGAAGAAAATGTATTCACTCTACTGGAGCCGCCGAGGGTTTGAAAAACGATGTCCAGGAACTGTTGCGTTTGCTCCTAAATATTTTACGGCCTTTTTAAGCGACCTGTGTGCGGTGCCTTCTTTAAAATGCTGCTCAGACCTTAAACTTGTTTTTATCGATGTTCTCTTCGTCTCTGGATGCTCATTTTCAGTTTTTTCTGGACACAAAGGCCATAATGGGATTGAAATTTGCATCATTTTGTGCCCCCTCCATGTCTTCCACCTTACTAGCGGTCCCCTGGAAAACTCATTATAGCAACTGTTCTCTGTGAATCAAAATAAATGCCTCTGTTGCTGTTCTCTATTCTCCACTGGAACAGTGCTGCTTGTCCCTGCCTCCCTCCCTTTGCTCCATCCCTCCCACATGCCACCTCCATGCTGGAGGACTCATTATGCAGACCAACTCTTCCTCCGTCTCTCTTATCATTCTCCACTGGAGTACTCATTACTGCCTCTCTGTCCCCAACTTCTCGCTCTCTCTTATATCTTAATCTTTCTAATAACGAGCAGACACACACACACACACACGCTGCAGAGGGATGATTGTTCTTGGCTTTACATCAAGAGCAAAAACCCTGTTTCAGCTGCCGTTTGATCGAACTGAAAACGCAGGGAATTCGGATTTTCTGAAATAGTAACAGGCTTCATGTTTCTACATCTCTGTGATTATACGTCTGTGACACCTGCTCAGAACCGACAAACTATTTCCCCTTTGTCAGCCGGCTCCTGTCGAGGGGAAGGTGAAGCCAGGAGCACCCAGAAAGGCTCCTTAGAGGCGGTTTTGAGTTTCTAAACAACATGATAGAGACTGCACTGAGACCAAGCATTAACCTGATGTCCAAGTGGCAGGGCAAGTGGTCCTGCCAGAATTGGCTGTCTCAGAGGAGGCCCAGGAGAGAGAGAAAGAGCCAAGGACACAGGCGTCCACGGCGAGTGCTGGAAGCCAAGGAAGCTAAGTGCATTACGTGCCCATTGAACCTGGCTGTGGACGCTCTGCCAGACCTTCTGCAGGGCCTTCAAGCTCCCTGGCAGCTCCCTTCCACCAGGAAGACTGTTTCAGAGAAATCAGCAGGACAGATGCCATCGATGGGTTCGACCGCTCATGATCAGCAACCAGCTTCTGGTTATCCAGAGCGGGGCTGTCTGGAGGAGGTTTCTTCAATTCTCTTCACCCCTTTCCATTTTCCTCGCTCCAGAATAAACGTTCTGCAGCTCTCCAGTTCTATTTGCACTCCCCTCAGCTCCTGCTGGCCTCCCCGTCGCTCCTCTACGAGGGGATTTCACAGCCACTACTTCAGCACTCGGCTTGCTGTGTTCTCTCTCTCACCTAAATCAATTAAGTTGCATTATTACCTTTGATTCATGCTGGCACAGCTCAAGCACAGAGACGTTGCATGAGCCAAACAACAAATTCATGGACTCGAACATTTTGGTTTTTTTGGAACTACCCACTGTTTTTTCTCACTTACTCCAAATTGTGCCGCTCCCCATGATATTATTTGTTGTGAACAGTGATAGGCCTCAAAATTAAAACAGGCACATATAACCTAATAAACACATGAAGCCACATGAAGGAACTTCAGCATTTTTTTACACATACTGTGGCTCAGAGATAACTTTACACTACACAACATTAAAACCAATTTTTTGATGTTCTTTTGATTTGAACTATAAGAACTAGACTGCCACATGAAGGGTGGAAGAAGGACGACATCCTATCTCCAAAAGCAAAAGCGTTGGTCTGAAGTCATTACCAAGCTGCTGGGATCAAGATCATATCACATGAGATTCATCAGCAGAGTTTATCAGCCGTCACGGCCCAAAAAACATGAGGAATGTTTTACTTTCAAAGGATTCTCCTCTAAAAGAAAAGAAAAGAGTCCACGATCACATGACGTGAAATTTGTTCCTCATGACCAAACCACTTGAAGGAAGGAAGGTGGGGGCCGGACCTAGTGTCAGTTTCTGTGACGCCTTCGCACGCGTCAGAGCTACATTTTTGGCCTGGGTGAGAAAACGTGTGTGTTGCCACTGGGGCATTGGGCACATTGTGTGTGTGTGTGTCTGTGTAAGGAATCTTTTTGGATCGTGTTCCACGAGGAGGATTCTCTCCACGACGATGTTCTGAGACTAATCACGAGATGACTACTCCAATTAATTAGCTGAATTTTTTTTCTGCACACAAAATAAATGCTAATTAGGGGAAATGGAGAAGGCTAAGAGAACGTGAGATAGACAATAAAACAAAGGGAGTTATGAGAAAGCAGGGGAAAGGAGATAATAAGACAAGAGGGAAGAGGAGAAAAACAGTGTCAGTGAAACAGCGAAAAAAAAGGAGATGGATACTGCTTTCACTTCCTAAATCCCCTCCTCTGTTCCTCTCTTACCTGTTCCAACTCTTCGCCTTCCCTCCACATATGCACACCATCCGTTTCTCTCTGGTGCGCTCCTTTTTTCCTTTTTTCTCTGTGGGATTCAGATACAAGCAGACAAAGAGCTCTGCAGGCCCAGGAGCTCTGTGCATGTTCACGTAGAGACTCTGCCATGTATGTGTTTCCTCCTTTGTTTCTACCGAAAATACACGTGGCTGCGTGCCATTTGCATGTTCTCTTTTCCCCCTACAGCTGCAATGTAAAACAGAATTGAGACTATACCTTTAGAGGCAAAGAACAAGAGAGGGGATCAAGCTGCTGATCACATGCTACTTTAGAAGATTCACAGTGTGTGTGTGTGTGTGTGTGTGTGTGTGTGTGTGTGTGTGTGCTGGAACAATAATTGTTAAGACCTGCTAAGATTAGAATAGCGGAGAGGAGGGGAGAATAAAAGACTGTAAAAAATAGACTAGAAGCTTCGGTGTTGCCTTTGTTTTCCACACAAGCTGCTCCACCAATAACTCCGATCCAAATGTTAAACCCAACGCCTACTCATGGCACAAGCCGTTCACTCTGGAGAACTTCCCTTTCCCTGTATTCCTCCTGCATCGCGACCCACTTGGACGACGCTTTTCTTAATTTGGTGTCCTCGGATGCGATGTGCTTCATGTCTCAATCGATCGAGAGGCGGCATCGGGTCGTGGGTGAATGAAGAGACAAAAAAAAAAAAAATGAAGAGCCGAGTCAAAGTGGAGATTTGGTGATGAATAATGATCCATTCATCAGCGGTCATTTGTGAGGCTAATGTTCTCGCCGAGCTTAATGGGGAGATTAACTGGGCAAACTAGCACTGACAAACGAGCAAACATGAGCCACGGCGGTCAATCACGGAGGCGACCGCGTCCTCACACGGTGCCACCGGCATCTGTTCTAAAATCAATTTCAGAACAGCAGTTGACTGCTCACAGTAAACCCGGCCATGACGGGCAGAGGATGCGTTGAAATAATGCCAACGATTTAATGAAAGACGGTGAGGCAGTTGCGAGAGAACTCAATGTTATGAAGTCTGAGAGAGCTCTGTCACCGGAGAGTCTCACATCGGCGCAGGAGAGGCGTCGCATCCCTTCCGAACATGTGTTGCATCTTTAAAAGGACTAACTGAAAGTGTTGTGGATACTCTAGAGATGGCTATCCAGTGAGACACGGCGCGACCCAGGCATCAATAACCACTTACACACCGTGAAATCTAAAAGGATTCCAGGGGTTCTTCAATCCCCTCATTAATAATGAACTCGATCATTAAAGTTTCAGGCTCCTTAGGTGAGGCTCTTATCCAGCGCGACCCTGGAGCGAGCTCGGGTTTCTCACATCACGACATTACCAGCGGCCGAGAGATTACACAGGCGACGGCGTCCTGTGACAGACGAGACCAGGAAAGGAAAGGAAATTGCCGCGAGATGCTGGCGAGATCCTTGAAGAAGTCTGTGACCGATTTATGAATTTCTGTTTAAAGGTCCAACAAAGTGGAACTAATCCACGGGGATGTAACGTGTGTGGGGTGAGGAACAACAGCCTGAGATTACACAGCTCCGAATAATACTCATACACATCAGTGAGCGGCTCTGAAAGGAAATCGTAAAGACAGATTAGTTGAACTTGAAGCACTCCCCGTTCCTCAGGTCCTCTGTGTCAGCATGTGGCTTTTTTTTTTTTCTTCACATGCTACTGCAAGAATGCAGGAAGTTTGTATGTGCTGGTTTTTATTTTGTCCTCTCTGGGTTTTTTTTTTCTGCAACAACACAGAAAAACAAATTCTGGGCAATTTTGAAGCTGTTCACCGGCCCAGTGGGTAAATGCGACAGCCATTCCACAGCTGAATTGCGGAAGCGAGAGACGGTCACACTTGATCGAGCAAAACTAAATAAAACTTTTCTGAGCGGAGTAAACAGGCAGGACTGGCTTTTTTTTTATTTTTACCTGTAAATGCTTTTGTTTTGAAGATGTTTTTGAGATCTACACATTCTGGCTGTGCACACAAACACTCACACATGCAGGTGTGTGTGTGTGTGTGTGTGTGTGTGTGTGTCTTTTTCTTTTTTGTTTTGAATGCTACATAGCCTCTGTTGCTCATTGTATGTTCAAATATAGAAATAAAGGATTGTGTATTGGAGTGAATGGAATTTTTTTGGCCGTGGTATTGAATTGGGTCTCTAGAATTGTGTAAATGTGATGGTATCAAGTTTTTTATACACATAGAACATTTTCCAAATATTTCAGCATTAGACACAAGGTCTGCTTTTGTATAAAAGCCTCTATTCGTGTGCGTTAGCTACTCCGCCCACGGCAGGATAACCCAGTTGCTCCATCAACCACCTTTGGCTCAATAAAGAACATTAAATACAAAGTTTTTCGCTCCTGAGGTATTTTTTTAAATGAAAAAAATCTCCCCATCACAGTCCCAAGCTGCATATTTATGCAGCTGTCCTGCATTTACACCCACGATTATTTCCAAAAACCAGATGAATTCCTTCTCAAGGTAAAACTGCACAGCACACGGTGTCTGGTAACTCCCAGGGGACCCACCTCTGGAGCCTGAGCGACAGTGCGGCTGCAGTTCAGGCGGCGCTCAGTAAAAACGGGGATTCTACAATACATCTGTAGGTTATTTCAAGTGGGTCCCAGAATAATACAGCTCACAACGTGCTTTCATGAGCCCGGGTCCCAGGCCAAGAAAATAAAAGCATTATTTCAGTGTGGAAAGCTGCAGGAGGGGATTTCTCTCCGTTAGTTAAAACATCAGCTGTTTCTCCCTCAGCTTGTTAAAATAAAAACAAACTTATCCCCAAACTCCTTTTAAACTCCCGGGGTAACTTAGAGGTAAATGCTCAAACACACACACACACACACACACACATGCCTCTGTTTGAAATGCACGGCTATGAGCGCGTGGTGCGTCCCCAGGATTCAGGAGGAAGACAGCTCTGCTTCTAAATGGGGCTTTTCTATCCTGCAAACCAGAGTGGCACCGACAGTAAACAAAACACAATCACCGTCCAGGCGTTTTCATTTCAAGCCTCCTCAAACTGGCGTTTGGCAGATCCAGACGGAGGGAGCGACGGAGGCGTGCAGGGGAGGAAAAGAGCCGAGACGCGACAGAAGAGTGTCAGCAGTCGGAGGACGAGGAAAGATGGGGAATTTCATCTGAAGCGACAGCGGAATGAACATGTGAGCACATACGCAGCCACAAAGAGGATCACTGTCATATCAGTAACCAAGTTCAAAAAGCACAAATGTTTCAAATTCAGTCCAAACACATTCGCACTCAGAGACATATTAATTAGAATTTCCGTGATAACGTCAGTCATTTCGCCAGTGACACCCCCCCCCCCCCCCCCCCCCCCCCCCCCCCCCCCCCCCCCACGTCAGTCATTTCGCCAGTGACCCCCCCCCCCCCCCCCCAGCTCCTCCGCTCTGACTCTCCTCCTTTCACTCGCTCCTGGTTTTCCTCCTCCTGTGTCTACCTCCGTCTATTTCTCTCTCGCCCTCACACACACAGGCAGAGCCCCCAAAACCCAAACAGCGGCGCTACGCCGAGGTTGATGGCTGTCACCTTTGTGTACTCAGCCTCTTTCAGGAGCCAGCAATGCAAATAACACCCTCGTGAATATTCATGACTGATTTGAGACGGAAAGAGAGAGAGAGAGAGAGAGAGAGAGAGAGAGCGAGAGCGAGGGAGAACACAGGAGGAGAAGAAAAGAATGGGAGGAGGTGACAGGGAAATTGAAGGGTACGGAGGAGAGAAAGTGGAGGGAGCGCGCTGAAGACAGCATGATAGTGCAGACTGGATTAAGGGAATAAACAGATAGGCCTGCTGAATGACTGTGTGGGCTGCAGAGAGAAACAGAGTGGGCGTTGATGTGTTCAGCCCCACAGAGATAACTAGTTCATCATATCATGGTGGTGACTGGTTCCACTGCCTTAGCAACTACCACCAGGGAGTGGGGGAAATATAACACCTGTGCTCCAAACAGAGACAGACAACAATTATGCAACTTTGAACTGTAGGTGCTCGCCTCTCACAGCTCGGGTTATTGAGTCGTTATCTTTTCACATATTTATCCCAGAGTTTTCTGCGGCAGCAGACTTGGACGTTCCTGAACAAAACAATAGATGTTTAAATTAGAGGGACGTTGTTTTTTTTTATCCGCCTTCTGCTCCTGCAATCTGTTTTGAACAGTAAACGCGTTGAGTTATTCTACACTCACAACCCCCAGCGTCATGTGAATTCCATTAACTTCTCAACTACAAACCCAATTAACTTTTTCCCCCTTCATTTTAAATTTGTTGGCGCCGCCGGCTTTAGTCATCACGTCATAAAGGAAGTGAAATTACAAGTTGTTTAATTAAAGCGGTTTAATGCACTTTTCCGAGTGGAGGTAGAACGTGGTTTGCAGACCACCGTCACTTCACTGAAAACTGTACAAACGATCACAGACTGAATGCAAATGTGGAAAATGTACATGTATCTATACTTCGTCATGTGTTATAAGAATAAATACTGGGTAAATACTGGGTAAATACTATTCAATAAATACTGGGTGCTGCCGTCTTGCAACGCGTCAAGTAAATCAATGTACAGAAAAAACTAACTATGAACACACATATTTGAAAAATTTATTTGACGTCCCCTCGACGAACATGGAGGAGGCGGAGTTTATGAATTTTGATGCTCCTGAAGATCCTTGACTGTAGCGTACAGTGGTACGGACCAGCTGCTGCTGCTGACTACAAGAAAATTGTATTTGCTAAACCACAACGCCGCCGCCACTGGACTCCAGTCTGACCTCCCAGACTCAGCAGGATTTCCACTGCGCGTCTCCTGCCACTGGGAAACAGAAAAGCAGATCTCACACGTGCGCAACATAACGCCTGTGTCAGCTAATACTGCAACACTCGCGGGCCAATGAATAAATCTATACATCTCCGTTGTTGTCAAATATGTGAAGGATCGCTGTCATTTATGAAAATGAGCTTCTTTTTATCAACGTTATCACGTCTCAGGGGCAAAGGTCGTTGGGGCCCTATGTGGGAGTGGGTACGTGATTCAAAAAATATATTCAAACGTATATATACAACCTCTTGAACTTCTGCTTCACACCAGAAACACCATGAAAACATGAAAATGAGGATCAACTCCTAACAAAACCAGCCGACACAGTACTGTGTCTCAAATTAATAATATAATAATACCCGCTGTCACAGGTACTTTCTCATTGGGCTCTGAAGGCCAAACTATTCTTTGAGCTTGACCACTTGACAGAATGTGAGCCTCATTGTGACTGAGTGAGCAGGTGGAGCCTCTTCAATCCCAAGACACCTGCTCCTGGAACTCTGAAGTGTTTTTCTTCTTCTTTATTCTCCATCCAGGAGCACAGAAGGCAACATTTGTCTCAAGGCTCTGCTCAGCTCTTCACTAATGTTTAAATTTCCAAATGTTGTTAACCTAAACCCAAAATGTATTTTTTTAAATCACCCTTTTGAAAGATTTAACAAGAAGATTTCAGTTTTTAATGAAAATTAAATGACTGCTGAATCTATTTTGCTTTTGCTGAACAGACTCTGACCTTAAGAGGCTAAAAGCTCCAAAATTCTCCAACCCTCCACCATTGCTCTCGCTTGGAGTCATTTGCTCTCAATGCTAACATAGTAAATATTACTTAATGCAGCTTTCAAATCGGCAAGGCCAGATTCAGCAGCGAGGATACGAGGAGGATTGTCGTTTTTTTTATCTTACTGTTTAAGAAGGGGCCGAACCTCTCCTGCTTTTATTCCCAGCCTCTTTATTACTGCGTTTCAGTCCCTTCATTCTTAATCATATGGAAAATGAGCCTACCAACCCCTGCGTTTTCTTTTATTCAGTTTGAATACAGGATCCATATCCCTGACTCCCTCGCAGTATGAACCAATTGTAAGGTAGAAGGTAAGTGCCTATTTTATGAGAATAATTGAGCTATGAAAGGACAGCGGGCTGCAGGAATGTATGCAGTGAGTACATACCATGTTGAGCCCCATTTAATGGCTCTGGTGATGATTTAGAGTGCTGCTGCTGAAGAAGCAGAGACAGTGCTACGGAAGAGACAAAGACATGAACTCTGACCCAGAGAGGGAGCTCCTTAAGAAAACATAGTAAATAGAAACAGGAAGTCTCGGACACAAACCAAAACCAGTAGAAAAAAAAAAAAACTGCGATTTTTCTCAGTTTACTGTGAACATCAGTTCCCAGACTGAGTGAGTGAGATGATTTTGCTGTTTGCACATTTATTTTTTTTAAAAGTTGAAAACATGAAAAATTGATTGAACCTCTTTTAGAAAATATAATCTAAAATATATATATAATGTGCTTGCAAATTCAGTTCCAGATTTAAAAAAAAATGAATAAACCAAATGACAAAAGCAACACAATCACCTTGTGGAAGTAATAATTTCCAATTTTTTGGTTGTGTGTGGATTATTCTTTTTTTTCTTAAGACCCCAGAAGCGTAATTACTGGCTTCATGTCAAATGAAAGAAATCCATCTAATTCTCATTTATATCTTTTGTGCCTTTTCAAGATGGCGCAGAATGAGTGAGCTGTGAAAGAGCTGACACAAAAAACCCAAATAAAGAGCGAGGGAAGTGAACAGAGAGGAAAACAAAGACAACGAGAATCCCATCATCGCTCGACATTAACACCCAGACTCACCGGAACGTAGACGCACATCACATGTGAGAGACACAACACCGAGGGGCACCGCAGCAAAGGTGCGAACTCTATATAAAATGCATGATCACAATTACACACACACACACACACACACACAGGGTCACAAAAAACAATCAATTCTGGCTCCGTGCTGGTAAAAGGGCATGTGAGGTGAAATCGATGATGGAGCTTTGTGAAATAAAGGTATCCTGGGTGTTCTGTGTGTGTGTGTGTGTGTGTGTGCGTGTGTGTGTGTGTGTGTGTTGAAGCCACAAGAGAGTACTAGCAGGTCCTTAGAAGTACATCTCCCCTCTGATCCTAGAAAAAAAACCCTAATCCTTCCAAACACACAAGAAAGGCTGGGGATGATAAATTCCATTCACAAACAAATGACTATTGTAACAAGTCGCATAAAAAGAGAAGGATGAGATAAAACGAGAGAACACGGGCAGAGAGAAATACTTGTTTGTCGTTTGATAATTGCTGTTTCAGTCTCTCTCTCTCTCTCTCTCACTCTCTCTCTCACACACACACAGCATTTACCCCCTCATCAGTAATCATCTCACTAATTAACCAGCCCAACAACGATAACACACAGTTCAAGATGACAGCTTTTTAATGAGGGAGATACTAATCACTTTGACCCTCAGTCTGTCAACATCCCCACTGCTGAAAAATGTTCAAATGCTCAACAAATGAATAATTTAAAGCCGTTAACGTACATGGCAAGAGGTTCCACTGGTTCAGGCTCTGCATTAATGACTTGTTAGTGAACGCTCGCTGGAGTGCAGCTGCACAGAACGCGACATCTGCTATGCTGGGTTGGGATTAATGCCCAGAGAAGGAGGTTCTGAAGAAAATAGTCATGAATGCTTAAACAACTGTATGCATTAGGGTTCACTTTGGTACAACGCAAATCTGCTCTGATGGTTCATGGATCACCCACTCTGCTGGTGGAGCTGTGTGCCGTGTGTGACCTCACACTGGTCGAGGGTTAAGGGCAGAAGACGTCGAGCCTTGTTATTACCCTGTTAATAATGGTGATTTGTGAGTTTGTGGACTATAAAAATGAAGTTTGGTGGATTGAATCCCCTTTGGCGTGGACAGCATTGAAGCAGTGCGCACAAAAAAGAGCAAGAAGAACCCTGGCAGAGGAGAAGGGATCCACTCTGTGCTCTGCTGCTTTCACTCAATTTCCTGCTTTCTGACAAGTGACACAACGCAAGGCAAAACTTTGTGCAGACCTGCGGCGCGTTGTCTTGACAACATTAATCAGATGTCGCACGCTCCTGTTCATCAGCGGGTATGGTGCAGGACAAACATTAGAGCGATTAGCGCATCTGCATCAACAGTTATAGATGAAAGAACAAGTTGTGTTGCTTTCCACAATCAGTCCTGCCTGCTTTCAACAGAACACATGACAAACAAGGCTGTTTATCAGTTTACCCTCTGCATTACTGATGACCCATGATGCAACTGAAATACAATCATAAAAGGAGCAAACCCCATTCGATTATTAAGAGCAAAACCATGACTCCTTCTTTTGCTTTTTGAAATCATGAAGGAAAAAAAAAAAAAAAAAACTCCCCTGTTTCCTGTCCCCTTCTTCCCCTTCAGGAGCACAGAGTGGTTCGTTGGCCCATTATCTTCAGGGCCTGAGTAGCACTGTCAAAAACCAATTACAGGCACATCCAGCACATCACACGTCTGCTGTGGTCCAGCCATTATGTTTAATTGTCTCCTGATATCATTTTCAAGCAGTCACACACTGTGACACTGGGTCTATAACAGGTCTGAGAGCAGCCACTGAACACCAGGGAGTTAGAGCTACACATCTTGCTCTGTTTTCAATATCCTTTCATTCATATTCTCATCAGCCACAACTATAAATAGAACAAATAATATCAGCACATAGGAAGATATATTTAGTTGATGTAGGATATAATAGTTTTATATTTTATTTTTAGAATGATCAGAGCGGGGTACCCGGCAATTAAAGTTGATCAGCATGTGATGGCTCATCTAAAACCCTGGTTTCAGTTTACTCCCTGCAGAGGAGCAGTCCAATTACTGAGTGACAGGATCATGTATGGTTACATGACACTACAAGCCCAGTGACAGGGGATCCAGCCAGGACGACCCATCCAATTTGGCAAGTGTGTGTTCCCTTGATTCCTCCGTCCTCTTGTCCCAGAGTGAAGAGGACATGCAAGAGAAGGAAGCTTCTCTCTCGTTCCCTCTTTGACTTTGTTCCCTCCTGTTACAACCCGTAATTTCCTCTCTCTCCTTCCCTTTCCTCCAACATCCGTCTATCACTCGTCCTCCCTCCGTGTCTCGCCATCTCCTCGGCAGTTTATCATAATCACATCACCTCAGTGTGATGGAGCACACTTACGGCTTATTATGTGTCACACACACACACATACACGTGCATGCTCACGAACTGGAACGACATCCACTTAAGCCTTATTACATGTCTCACTGTGCTTCTTACATGGGAGATTATCTGTGGGACGGTGCGCTGGGTCAGAGGGCAATAGCTGCAGGTGAGAGGGATGGAGACACACACACACACACACACACACACACACTCAACTCAAATCCAAAATTGAAAAAGCTCTGAGATTTGTGAATGGGAATTTCTTAAGAAGAGAAACAGCTGGACACATTAAGTTAACGACTGAACAACATAAAGTAAGCCATAAAACGTAATGCCACACAAATGTATGTACACACACACACACACGCTAACGCTAACAGCAGGGAGGCTGTGCAATAAAGACAAAGACAAAGACAAAGTGTGTCTGAAGGAAGAAAAAGGGAGGACACCTCTCAGGGTGCACGTGCGTGTGCACTCAATACACACTCAGGGTCATTGTCTGGGTGTGCGCACGCACCGCGATGGCAGAAAGAAATAGTGAGCGCAGGATGTCAGTGGAGTATTTATTTCCTTCTGTCTGCAAGTGTGCGTGTGTGTTTGTGTGTACGTGTGTGTGTGTGTCAGCAGGTAGCAGGACAAGGTGCGGTGCCACTTGTTCTTTTTTTTTTTTCCTTCCAGTGTCCTCAAATGGCCGCAGGAAGGATGGAGCAGAAATGAACACACAGCTGTGATTCTACGTCTTTCTCTCCTTTAACAGAGAAACAAAACAGATTAAATCTGACCAATAAAGGTGTTTCCATACTTTATAGACCCCGGTGCCTTGAGTGTCTTATCACAACCGCCCATTCACCGCCTTTCGCTCCTGTCTGCTTCCTTGAATTTCAAATATCCTGTCCGCAGTGCAACACAGAATCAAATGCCCGTCAAAGACTCAAGTCTGAGTGCGCGGCTGCCACACAGAGGTCCAGTCAGTCCGTATGAAACCACTTGTGCTGGGGGTGTTCTGCTATGTGATCCTTCACGTTACTTATGCTTCGCAGCGTCACGGCTCATTCATGCATTCATCCATTCTCTGCCTTTGCCATTTTACTAAGTCTCCTGTCTTTCCCAAGCCTGGCACGCCCTCATGTCCGGGGGTAACCCCCTAACTGAACACACCAGTGGCCAACAACGTTGTGTTCAAACTAAGGATCGGGGAATCGATCAATCTAGGATGTGATTTGCCATAAATACTCCTTAATTACCTGTCACACATACGTATAACTGCAATGCAAGCGGCAGCTCTTTGGGACAGGACACACAAGTGTCCTGATGATCTCGCACTCAGGTAAAATCAAAATAATAATATATTCTTTTGCATACGCTGATGAATTTGCTCCTTCCCACAACATTACATACATGACTGCCAGTTATTCCTCATTTTTCATTCTACAATTTCCAATGACTAAGAAATGCTTTCAGTGCGGCTGTGGGCATTGATTTGATCAGCATTTTCTTTCCCCTCTCTCTCTCCAGCAGCCCCTCTGTCAAAGTCCGACTTGCTAAAACAACAACACATTGGTCTTTGCAAACAGAAATGATCTATGTGTTTATTTGCATACGGAGCGAGGATGTGAGATCTGATTACACGTGGTCACCGGAGACGCCTGTGGACACGCATCCTAATGCGACGTATGATCTGATGCACTTAGAGCTGTCCACTTGTGATCGGATCACACAAGACGGACGTCGACGCCAGACCGAGTCTCAGTTTTATGCCTCCTCTCGTCACATTCCTCCAACCTCAGTCGCCCTCTCCTTCCTTCTTCGATTCTCATTCTCTGTGTTTTCCTCGCGCCTTGAATCAGTCGCGAATATTCATGAGGTTATTTGCACTGCTGGCTCCTGAAAGAGGCTCAGTATACAAAGGTGACAGCAGCGTTGAGACAAGAGAGTGTGGGTGAGCAGGAAAAGACCAAACGGCTGTGATAGAAATAAGAATCAGAGAGAAACCGAGAAAAAATAGCTGCGTTCCTACCTCAGTGTAAACTGCTCCGTGTGGGACTCTGTCTTCATGTAGATACCAAATGCCACCGTCTTGCCGAGCCGGACCGGGCTGGGCGGCACCAGCACCTCCACATTCTCATCCAGTCTCAGTCTTTCTCCTTTGGACGGAACTGGGCCCGTGGTCATTGCCACAGAACCAGCTTTCAACATGTCTTGGAGACCCCCATCCACCAGGGGGGTCCACTGGGCCCCGAGGCCCAGGCCCCCGAGAGGCCCGACGTTCACGCTTGGACTTCTCCATGGCTCGTTAACGACGAAGGGACACTCCGGACCAGCTCCTTCTACTGGAACGATGGAGTAATACACATCCACTGGCGGGAGGGTCACCTCAGCGGGTCTCTTTCTCACTTGCGGTGGTGCAAACCAAGCCGGGGGAATCTCCAGACGGACAACGCAGATGCCAGATGGTCCCACGAGTCGGCAGCCAGCGGAGGGAGCGGCTTCGCTGATGTCCCGGATGGCCACAGCTCTGACACACGGCAGGAGGGACTGAGGAGGCGGGTCGGGCTCATCCCAGCGCCGCCCCACCAAGTAAAACAGAACCTGAGGACAAAGCAAGAACACGTTCACGTCATTTGGGAGTTTGTGTGGAAATAACTTTTTGTGACAATGTTTTAATTTTTCCTCCAAGCTGTCAGAATGGCTCCATGAGCACAAAGTCAAACATTAGGTGACAGATGGAATCTTTTAATGTCTCCTTGATTGTGATCGCGCTTCCTGTTTGAGGTTTGCATATCAAGTACGCCAAGCTTTAAAAAAAACTACTTGACTGCATCAGAAGATCAGCGCGACAGAAAACCGCCAATACCTGTATCCAGGGCCGCGTTGACCCCACTCTGGGCACCACCACTTGACCTTTGACCTTCCAGTTCAGGGTCACCTGGCTGCTTGATGGTAGCACGTGCGGCGCCGGCGCCTGCAGCAGCTCCACTGGGACCGGCTGCTCGATGCTCAGGTTTCCGTAGCTGCAGTTGACGCTGGGCAGGGCGTGCGGCGCGGCGACCCCGGCCTCCAGCTGGTGGAGGAAGAAGGGCTCGGTCCGGGACGACAGGCTGCCGTTTCGCATCACCTCCTGATTGGCTTCCCGCAGAAAGAAGGCGGAGTCGGCGCCGCTCAGCTGGCACTGGACGGGGAGGTAGGTGGGGAGCGAGGAGGAGAAGCGGGGCTGGGATGAGTCGGAGCCTCCTCCTGGTCCGCCGCCTGCTGCTCCTGCTGGGCTGTCGGACGCTGCAGCGAGGAGAGAGAGAGAGATGGAACGCAGACAGACGGGCGAGGAGGACAAAAGGGAAAAAAGATGAGCCACGATTATAAAAGCATCCATTCATAAAATGGATAACAGACACAATGCAGCTAATCGTCGATTACAATCGCGGCAGCAGCGGATAATTCTCGGGCTCATCGAATTGTGAAATGTATTTTCATGGCGTAACACAATCATTTAAACACATGCTCACATCTATCAGCTTTTCCACATAAATTCACACATAGATCACAACCCGCTGACACAACATACACAACAACAACGCTGTGTTTTAACAGCTTCTCCACATGAGCGTAAACACGTCGGCCCCCGTGCTGTGAAAACCAGTCCCGTGCACTCAGCGTCACCAGAGGCTCGACACTAATACTTCATGTTTTATTTGCCATGCATACATTCACAGGACACACGGCTCTTCAGTGGTTTATTTCCATTAAGTTATATAGCAGGCGTTTTATGAACACTGGGGACTTGAAGCCTGGGATTACTGGGAGTTTCCAATGAGGAGCTGGGGTTCTGATCCTCCATCACTCACACTTTCAGCATTTTATTAAGGATCAACCAAACAGATCAGTTATTGCAAACTTGATGAAAGAGAAGTTTTCATGGTTCTGTGTTTGCTGCTGAGTTTCAGTGGCCAATAGATTTTACTTCTGGGAAATAGGGTTGAAACAAGTTCTCTCTGCATCATTTGTTTGTGTGTCCTTAAATTAGAACTGTCATGTAGACATTTAAAAAAAACAATGTGCTATAAATTTAGAGAGATTTAAAATATCACAGTTATTATAAATATGCATTTGTCAATATACCAAAAATGGAGGATTACATTTGGACCTGTGGGACAAAGAAAAGATGAATACACAGAGGGGTGTGTGTGTGTGTGTGTGTGTGTGTCTTTATGTGGCAGGGCAGCAGAGTGTGAAAATATAATGAGAGTGGGACAGCAAAGCGCTGTCTGGGGCGAGTCGCACTGAGATGACTTCACAAAACAATAATAGCAGGGAAATAAAGTGATACCTCTGTGCAACATGAATAAGCAGGCTGGTTTGGTTATGGTGTGTGGGCATGTAGGGATGAGATAAGACTGAATGAGACAGCTGAGAAAAAGGGGGGGCGGGTGGGTGGCAGAATAAAGGAAAGGAGAATGAGGAGGAAGAGAATTATGAAAATAAAAGAGATAAAGAGGGAAAAGATGACAGGAGATACACTGCTAAAGAGAAGACCATTAACCGAGCGTTCCGTCCATATAACACTAACTTGTTTGAATCACAAGAATAATAGTAATTTCTCAGTCGTTCATATATATATATACTATAGCTACAGCATCTTTGACTTCATCAGGAATTTAATGAAATAAGCAACTCTTCTCTAAACATTATCAATTCGGTGCCAACGCCTGCAACACGGAGCACACACAAGCATCAGCTCTGAGCGCTGCTCCTCCAGGGACTGTGAGGGCTGGGGTTAGCTCTGACGCAGCCACAGTCAAGTAATGACACTTTGTTTTAGTGACAGAAATTCAGACAGTCAGACAGTTTTTCTTTTTTCCATGGGCGTCCTTGAGCTGCACGGGCCTGCATGTGTGTGTCTGTGTGAGTCCACAGGAGCCTTTTGAAGCATATGTCCCGATCCTGGACAGGGACCTCGAACAGCTGACACACACACACACACACACACACACACACACACACACACACACTGGCAGAGCTCACTCATGCAGGCAAATGTTGACCCTTGGATGAAATAATTAACATGGTATGGTGCAAATAGGAAAAGGCAGATTTAAATGTTTTATTTTATCCACTCTCATTATTTAAAATGTGTAACATTTTTACACATAACTTTGATTGAGCTGCTGTTGAACCTTGAAACCCAAGATATACGCCAATCTCTGCTCGATGGGTGGCGCTATACACCCTGCACCCTTTGAAATTTGGCTTTTTAATTCTGGTGTGCCGTTGGCTGCCATTACACCTGGCATGGTGGTGACTTTGGCAACCACCGACCACGACAGGAGTCCGTCCTCGCTGCGTCCTGCTGCACAGTGTGCGCACGTGTAAGAGAGCGTGTGTTCATCTGTGATTGCTCTGGTGAGGCTGCGCCGCGCACAAGTGCTTATTTGTGTAAATGCGATGATGACCGAGGGAAATGAAATTCCATACTGTACAAACCTGTGTGGGTGAGAATTATAACAGGAGCTGCGCCAGATGTACAGAGATTTGACAAAGCCCATCTGTGATCCCCCCCCCCCCCAAAAAAAAAAAAAAAAAGAAAATGCACATCCTGCTCTGTTTCTCAAACACACACACACACACAGTAATCAGAACACAGTGGAGCGTGTCGGACAGGAAGAGAGAGGAAGGGAAGACAGCGACGAGCAAAGCCAGATGGGTACAAGAGAGGGAGCGATACCAGGATGTGATAATGGTATCAGCGCTGCTTCATATTGTGTTGGTAAAATATTGACACTGATTTTTTTTCTCCCATTTAATTACAGACGGGCTCTATTGTCGTTATCTTTCGCATCAGAGCTGAGTATCTGTCAGCTCGTGCATTCTGAACACAGGAAGAGGAATTTCATCAGGCACCAATCTTACTTATGGCTCTTTCCCTCATGACACTAAAACCAGATTTGATGAACATTTCTGACTTTAAAGGCACCTCCTGCTGACGCTCCACCATCAGAACCCTCTTCTGTCCTGCTCCATGAGCGGAGCTGTGCAGTATCTCTGTGGAACATCTTGCAGCTGTTGGACCAAAGGAGCAAATTACATACAGTCCGTTCCAAAAGAAAAGAAAAGGGAGAAGAATCACAGGCTGGTTTCAAAGAAAAGGAAAAATCCATCATGGGTGAATTTTAAGGAAATAAAGAATTCCATTGATCACGCAGATGGAACACCATCACCGGGGAGAGACACAGATGCATGGAGACAGACGTATGGACAGAGATGTGAAATAAAGGGAGGGTGGACTGGTGAGGAGGAGCAATAACAGGGTAGCAGAGGATGAAGAGCACAAGAGGAATGAGGTTTCTATTTGAAGCAGAGCATTGATCATGGGCAACGAGTTTACTTTGGTGGATTCTGTCTCCTCTCTGCCCCCCCTGCTCTCTCTCGCTCTCTCTCTCTCTCTCTCTCTCGCTCTCTGTCGGTCTCCTGCACTGTCTACGTTTACTTTAAGTTAAAATTGTAAAAAATATATATATATATATAGACATATATAAAAGTGAGGTTTCTATTTGAAGCAGAGCATTGATCATGGGCAACGAGTTTACTTTGGTGGATTCTGTCTCCTCTCTGCCCCCCCTGCTCTCTCTCGCTCTCTCTCTCTCTCTCTCTCTCGCTCTCTGTCGGTCTCCTGCACTGTCTACGTTTACTTTAAGTTAAAATTGTAAAAAATATATATATATATATATATATAGACATATATAAAAGGTGACATGATTTTAAATTCATCACGCCACCAGTTTCTCTGGAGGATATTAACCAAGGGCTGTATGCCAGAGCTTATAGACGAGAGATGTTTCACTCCACGTCTGTGCCAGCGGACTTTGAGTGATTTGGATTCCATCACTCACTCTGGGATGTTTCAAGATTTGGGGTGATCAGAAAATGAAGCAAGTCTTTGAAAAGCTTCCGGGATTTTGGTTGAAAACACAACAGGGGCTGGCTGAAGCTGGCTGTTCCTCGCACTTACCACACCTTCAAAAACTTGGGCCCTTTTCTGGACAAAAACACGTCCAAACTCTCTCAGTTGCTGGATTCTGTTTTCACGTCTTGCATCTCAATGTGCTGGCTGCCAGGCCGAGTTAATCGCTGACTAATCCTACTAATTGGAATTCTTCCTAACAAGGCAAACCGTTGTAGCGTTATTTTTTTTTTGTAATTGTGATTAACTTATCTGGGAGTTTGCCCTCGTCCATGGGCTGTTTACCAAAGTTTCTCTGCCCCTGGTGGAATAATCCCCACTCCTCCCACACTCACACTCACACACATTCACGCACCACTTGTTGATTGATGTCCCTGTCGTTTGGTCAGTGCAGTCACATTTCCCCAGATATGGTCGGACCACCAGACCAAACCTGCTTGGACCCAATATCCCCCTTTCTCTTTCTATCTGTCTGCCTCTTTTTCTCAATTTCTCCCTTTTCACCGTCCCACATTAGCTCTCTTCCACTCTGTCTATATCCTCTCTAATTCTGTTTTTCTAACTTCCCACTGAAGTGATGACATTTCCAGAGGAGACATGTCATCATCAGCGAGTTTGACGATGGCCGCACATCAGTGACATCACAAAATGGCCTCTATCACTCTGTTTTTGTAAGAAGTCCACATGCTGACAGAGCCAATTTGAGTCTTACAACCTCCACCGCTGAGGTCATTTCGTCCTGATGTGTCTGCCTGCCCGTTAGTTAGCTGCATTATACAAAAAGTAATAGAGGGATGACCTCCACATTTGCTGGAAGGCGTGACGTGATATGGCTCAGGGAAGAAGCATTTCAATTTTGGTTCAGAGAGTCTATTTTCTACACTAGCAAACAGTTCAGCGTGTGTATGCAATATGTTGGCTAAGTGACTAATGTGTTTGTTTATCCTTGGATTTTTCTTGACAGCCTGTGACCAACATCAAGCTGAGGGTGATCATGCGCCGGTATCGCTCACATGCTAAACATGAGGGACATGAGGAACATGAGGGACCTTTCACATCAACAACTTCAATAGTGTTTTGTTCAGAGGTTTTAAAAGTTTGAGACAGAGTTTTAAAAAAGTACAGCGGCTGCATTCAGTGCATTGTGTCTGCACAGTGTCCATAAAACGATGTAACACTTTGTTTTGGTTAATTTTCTTCATGGCCCCACCCCCCAAAATTGAAAATGAAATCCAACCAATGACCACTGGAGTCTTTTCATGACTACATATGTCCAACATCGGATCGGAGGCCTGATTGACTGACTGAAGGATCCAATGGTGGGAGGATAACATGGCAGGAAGAGGATGCTGGGATTTGAGGATGTGAACATTTTTGACAGTGATTTATGTCACAGTGTGTGTTTGTGGCAGCAGATGCAAGGGACTGTAAAGAGAAATTCACCATTCCACTGAGAGGGACAAATAAAAAAAAAGGGAGGACGTCAGAGAGGAAGTCGAGCAGCACGGGCAGAAATAGAGGAATGGCTCGATATTGTGTTGGTGAATGAAAGGAGCCGGGGGCACCAATCAGAAGAAGATGTTTGATCCCACAGAGCCAAAATCCTAAACCCACATTTGAATATTTGACGTATAGTTGGTCCAAAGTGATGAAGAAAAGCCTCAAGGAGGATGTAAAGGAACGTCAACTGACTCAATGGACCAATAGAGAGTGGGGGAGGGAGGGAGGGAAGGAGGGGAGAAGAGAGGATGGTGGATGATGATGACGTGGATGATGTGCTTCTTCCCAGGAAAATAGGTCACGACAAAAAGGAGAAAAGTAAAGTCAGAGGCAGGAAAGTGAAGGATGACGGGAGGATGACGGGCAATAGATGAGGAGGGGAGGGGTGGACGAGGAAGCGCAGGAGGAGCAGGAGAGTAGAGCAGGATGAGTGAGGAGAGCAAACAGAGGAGGAGAAGATGAGAGTTACTGGAGATACATGTAAAGATGAGCTGAGGGAAGAAGGGGAGAGTTGAAAACCAGAAAACCAAGTTAAGGTGAATGAGAGGTGCTGAGTGAGTGTGGGAATATCAGCAATGGCCGTGGCCACTCTGGAATCCCAGGTGCCTCTCGCTCTTCACAATTCGTCAGTCGAAGAAGACGCGGCAGCAAAAAGTATTCAAGGATCATTCGAACATGTTCCGGAAATTATTAAAAACGCTAATGCTGCGTTTTCATCAAGCGAACGCACTTTACAGGAAAAAAAGAAGGTCAAGTGCAATGAAAGCTGCGCAGGTGACATTTAAAGTATTCTAATCAGGTGAATAATGTTGCATCCTGTTACAGTGAGGACCATTCAGCATCGACCATCTCATTGCAGCCCATTGATTTTCACTCAGACAAAATGCCAGCGCTCTTAAAGCCTGTTATTATGAGGCGCTTTCTAAAAGGTTGAACACTTAAGTGTTGCCTTAACACTGATGGAGCCACTCTACAGGAACAGAGGCAAGCACATGTTTCTTCATTTGATGCACTGTTCCAATGGCTCAGTCAGCTGCGGAGTCTTCAACCCCGGGGTGCCACATCGGATTGACTGAAATTATAATGTTCCTCGGTCTTCGCGGAGCAATCTGTATCTCCTGTGACCGCCCTCATCTTTGGGGATAAGTGTTTACAGTCGCACGGTACCTGCAGACGAATGCAGGTGAATGACAAAGCGGATGGTTTCAGTCAATATAGAAGTTTGTTTTAGGCTAATTCTGAAAACTGGAGTGTGGTGCACTGGTAGGATTGAGTGGGGGTTCTGGAGAGAAACAAACAGATTGTCAGCAGGGAGGGAACCGGGTCTGACATCCTCCTGATCGCCCTCTACTGTGAGGCAGAGTGTGAAGACAAGCCCAGACGCTGCAGCTCCACAATACAGGGAGACAAAAGCCCACATGACTGTACAGAACACTGCAGTAATCCCGCTCTAATCTGTTTACAACTCTAATCTGGTTATAGCCGATCTGATTAATGTTCCTCTGCTAATTGCCAGAATCTAGTGTGGGTAATCTGTTTGATTCACTAATGAGCGGAGGATTATCACACAGTTGACAGGCACCTCTCTCTGTCCTGCCGCCTGTCTCTGTCCGTCCCTCCCTACTGCTCCATTCGAGCCGGAATCTCCATCACTTTTTATCTCATTCATTCTCAGTTTTGTCGGTGTCTCTTAGCTCTGTTTGTCTGCGACTCCTTATCTGTCTTCCGCTCTTTATCTGCACTCGTCCCTCTGCTGTCATCGCTCTCTCACTCCCTGTTTATCGGTCACGTTCTCCGTCTTATTGCTATCGATTGCCGCAGATGCCACGTGAACACAAACTTAATTAAGTCTGACAAGTGCAGGTATTTTTATCACAGCATCTGGAGCGCAAGCGTTCACACACACACATGCAAATGCCAGGGAAAACATCCGCACGCGCACTGAAAGTCATCTGAAACCTCGCGTTCCCTTTATTTATTGATAGGTTCCGCACTTTTGGGCGAAAATCATTCGTGCTAATTGTTCCCATGTTCAACTTTGACACTTTGTAAGTGTGCGCAATGGGAGGGTGTTGGAGAATGTCAGGTCACACACACAGACACACACACACACACACACACACACACACACGGTCCTCTAACTTCAACAACATTAATCAGCCCTAACATTAATATAAACCTTTATAGAGCTGATGATGAATCCACATGCTTTTCACACACACACACACACACACACACACACACACACCTCACGTTCACACTTCAGTCATCATCACTTGCTCGAAGGTCATCTATCAAACACGCAGCAGCGTGGACGTGCGACTTCTTTAAGCAGGGGTGTGAACTCACATTCCGCATTAGCCCGTCTCAAGGGACCATCTGTCTCGCCGGGTGTCCCTTTTGGTCTCCTCCTCTCACAATTTCCAGTCAACATCTGCCTTGCTTTTTCTCAAATGCCTCATTTTCTCACGTTTACAGTTTACCTACCACATTTCTTACCTTCTGTTTTAGTCCACGTCTTCTGTTCGGACTGCATGGGTGAATGGATGTAACTCACTGGATGACTGGCAGCGTAAATGTGTTTTTATACGCACGCGAAAACTTTGAGAGGTTCTTACTTGTAACGGGGGTCACTCATAATCATGAAAATTTCATCTTCCCGAGTTATAAACGCACGCTGTATTGTGGAAACACTGAAGTGGCATAAACAGTAATAACCTCAGCCGCAGTGATAACTGATATTCATCACTCTGACTAAATTCATTAAAAGCCACAGATTAGGATTTTCTATTGGAGGATTTTTATGACTGGGACATATTGTGTCCTCACCACTGTTTGACTTTCAGTCCTCTCATCAACTCTCTGTGCCCCGCCCCCTCCCTCGTCTTTCACTCGCACCTCCCTCCCCTCCCTCCCTCTGCTCATCTGATCCCAATATTTCTCGTAACAGTCGCCATAAAGCAGAAACGCCGTAAAACGACCATCAGATAGAGATTCTAAGGTCAACCATCTGAATGTGAGGCATTTGCGCGGCGGGGGACGGAGAGCTATTAGAGAAGGGACGGCACAGACTGAGGTCACAAGTTATCACGGGGTCACCTATAAAAGAGAGAGCGAGGGGTAAAAAGGAGCAGCCCGACGCCTGTGGAGCTGATTCTATACAGTTTATAGTGGCACCAATATTTTCTAGATTTTTGAGTTTTACAGCTGTGTCATGAACCGTGCAGATAGAAAAATGTTGGTTTTTGTCGTCTCCCAGGTTGCAACAGCTTCAGCTGCGTTATTAGCTCCACGGAGGAGGTCGTGTTTTCACGCCTGTCTGTTTGTTTTTTGGATGATTGGTTTGTTTATTGTTCAAAAATAGAACCTGGTGGGAGGACGGGACATGGGGGAAGAAACAATCCAAGTTAAACAAAGGGGCAGATCCTGGTTCATTATTCGACATCGGTCTTTTTGCTTTTGCTTTAACTAGAGAATCATTTTAAGGGACTGACTTCTGCAAGTCTGTGAATTTTGGAGGAGTCCCCCTCGCGTCTTCGGTAAGAGAAATGCTCTTTTCAAGATTTTTACATTGTGAACCAACTCCTATTGTTCCAAACAAATCTGACAACACAGATCCAGATGGAACATAAAACTGATCCAAGATGGGTTATAATATATAATTGACATGATCATTAATGATGAAAACAAAAGTCTTTCAGGACACAAGGTCATTGAGTTTAAAATCGGTTCTGACTTCATCGTTGCTACCTGTCGTTGTGCCTCCATCATTCTGAGGGACTGGCAGATTCAGGAGCACACGCACGCACACATTCTTAAAGAAATCATACTTTGCATATATTCAAAACCTCATGGTGTGGAATACAAATCATGACCTCCGCTGTCTGTCACTGGCTGATATGAAATGAATAGTTTTGTCGTCCCTTCCTCAAGTCGAGCCAATTTGAAAACTCACAATGTTTTTTTCAGCCGCCCGACTGGAGCTTGTTGCTGCCTCACCGGTGGCATTTTGGACTCGGCTCAGCTCAGCGAGGCCGCTAACCCAGTCACTTCTGTGTTTTGTGGATCTTTGCATGAATTTGACCTTTTGCTGTTTTTACTTTCCTTTTTATTTATCGCTCTGGGTTTTTCGCTCGCCTACATTTTCACTCCTAAAAAAAACAAAACAAACATAAGCAGCGGCGCCGGCTCTGCAAACAAATGCTTTTATTAAATTTGAGACATGCCAACATTAACCTTTGATTTTAATCCCATTCTATTCTTACACCTGGTTTTCAATTAACCAGATAATTGATGCACATTAAATGTGTATTACGGGAGGCTGCTGCTCCGGCTCCCTCCTATCACTGTGCGGAAACACATGAAGAGCAGGCACCCCACCGTGGCGCTCACCTTTCAGCGATTTAGCTGAGCAAGATACTGTTGTTGGTGCACTGCTGATTGTGCAAAGTCAACCCAGGGCTGTTCCGCCCATTGCTGAGATTGATGGCGACATTAGAAATGACTGAATGAGACGTAACTAATTACGAACCTGTCTGATGCAGAGATGAGTTCAAAGAAATTCTGATTTGTTTTGATGTAAATAACTTTTCAGCTGCTACAGCCGATGTCCCCTTCTTCTGCTGTAATTTACAGTTTTCCTCCCTCCCGTGATATCTGCTGCACATGACCCAGTCACATGACACTGTAGTTGGCTAACTTCATTATTTCCTGTATACGCGACCTTTTTTTTTTTTCTTGAGTCTCAGGCACCTTAATGCTGTTTCACCTCGTGCCCCCTCCCCCCCCCCGCCCTCTGCGTGTTGGCCCAGCGTTACACTCATTAAACTTCATTATAGAGACAGTTGGTGCTTACACAGAGCCGCGTGCATGTGTGTGTGTGTTGGGGGGGGGGCAGTGTGAAGGATGGGGTGCCACTTGTGCTTTACTGTAGTCAGCACATAGACATTCCCATTAATGCGTATACAGCGCCATACGCTAACTACACTGGGCTGCATGGCCACAACAGCAAAGCAGAGGAGGTGTTTGCTGGGCAGCATGTGCATCTTTGACCTTTACAAGTCTGGAAATGTTTAAGAATTACATGTATAAATCTGTGGGGGTTGTGCAGTGACGCGACACATTTCTAGAGCAAACTACGTTTTCAACAGGAGGAAGGTGAAGGGTTGAGGACAGTGAGGATGTGACGACATGCCAAAACATTTTAATCCTCATTGACACGGTGTGTGAACGTAGTTTAAACTGATTCAATCAGACGCGGTGACGTGTAGATGACAGTGAGATGACACGCAGAGCAACACGCACCACCGCCGCTGCTGCTGCTGCTGCTGCTGCAGGTTCATAAAACCTTCCTATTAAATAAAGCCAGCTTACTCATGCGAGACAAACACACACCATCAAAGATCAGTGTGCTAACATGGACACACACACACACACACACACACACACACACCTGCACCCCGGCACGGCCACACATGTCTCTAAAGACTCATAAGATAATGCTGGATTATTGATCAGAATATGAAACTATTGGATATTAATAAGCTCACTGTCTGTGGAATAAGGTTGACAAAAAATGCAATGAAATGAAGGACAAGCAGCAATAGAGATAAAGACTGAGACACTGTGTGTGTGTGTGTGTGTGGGTGTTGGGGGGGTGACATTGAGCAGACAGTGGCAGTGTGTTGAATGTATAAATGATGGCTGATTAGCATAAAGCTCTGGAAACCAGACGTCTCCACCTTTATTGCCTCACTGTGCATTCTCTCCACCCAGACAGACGCCAGTTAGTTTCCAAACATAAACAAACAGTTTTAACCCAAAGGTTTATATATATTAAGGTTGACAAAAAATGCAATGAAATGAAGGACAAGCAGCAATAGAGATAAAGACTGAGACACTGTGTGTGTGTGTGTGTGTGGGTGTTGGGGGGGTGACATTGAGCAGACAGTGGCAGTGTGTTGAATGTATAAATGATGGCTGATTAGCATAAAGCTCTGGAAACCAGACGTCTCCACCTTTATTGCCTCACTGTGCATTCTCTCCACCCAGACAGACGCCAGTTAGTTTCCAAACATAAACAAACAGTTTTAACCCAAAGGTTTATATATATATATATATAAAATTTTAATAATGCCACTCTCTGTTAATGCTGGAGCAGAGTGAGTGTGACTGGGTGTCTAAATAAAGTCAAAATAACAGTATTAAAAGTCATTCATACTGATGTAAACTATATGTGCTCTAACCTCTGACTATTTAAGAGAAGGGAAGGATTCTGAAGGGAAGGGAAGCTGTGATATAACACTGAGAGAAGTGGTCATATTTATTACAGTCTCCATATTTCTCTTCAGAGAGAGAGTTTTTATCCGTTTTATACTTCCTTGTATTGAGATTGACCTTTTGCAGCAACAGACGTCCAATTTCATCCTCGAAGAGATTTCTGTTTTTAAGTTGCATCACGGTCAATGATAATCGAAAGTAATGTCATTACACTCCCTGTAAACATAAAGGAGGAGTATTTATTTATTTTTTTCCATAGCAGACCATGGGTAACTTGTTTAATGTGCGCCCACTGTGTCGTGCGTGCCCAGGGCCGACGCGTAGCCACTTCGTCTCCCCTTGTTTTTCGTTTCAGCGGAGAGGAGCTTCTTGTTACACGCTACCACTTGGCTGTCACTCGTCCTAATTAAGGCGGGCCCCAAAAGTGGCTGTGAAGGTGCAACACAGGCCGCGTGTAAACACTGGTAATGTAATTCACAGCCACACCTCAGTGTTGGTTACATGGAGTTCATTAAATAACAGCTAAGCTGGAGACCACACTCTGCCTCTTGATGATATCGGCGTCAGGAAACAAGATGAGCTCTTCCTCAGCCGTTATCTGCCGCACGGCTTTTTGGTCCTGAAGTGATCATCGCCGCAGACTTGCTCTTTCGTGTTTTATCCCACATTTAGCGTTTTGCGAGGAAAACACGCCACTTTCCCCTGCCTCGACCTCTGTCTCCCTCTACCCCCTTCGCTTCAGGACCCTCTCTTCAATTTCTAATGTCTCGATAGCATTTGTTTCAACTTTGCTTCCTCCCACTCGCTGTCACGCCCTCTCTCTCTTTGTTTCCCGGCTCGCGCTGCTGTCACATCTCCTGCCTTCGCTCTCCTCCCTCCCCGTCTCCTCTCAGGTAATCCTGCCCTATCTGCCGACAGCAAGCCGGTGAACCCAGAACCTTCCTTTCACGCATACGCACACATTTAACAGAAACACATTCCTGCACGCAGGGCTAAATAAATAAATACATGCAAATGCACAGGCAGACACACAACAGTGCTCACACCCACGCAAAGAGGCAACAACACAAAGACCCGAGGACACACACTCGTACATGTGCAGTGTGTTTGGAAGTGATCAGATGTTTGGAAGCAACATGAGGTCTGATAAGATATGAAGCCTTTTGTTGTGGGATACAGGAAACGAGCTACCATTAATTAAGGTAACGTGGCACTGCCAACAAATTAAAGTGTGTGTGTGAGGGGATAGAATTCCGATATAGTATTTCTCCTCGTTTAAAGCCATTAAGCCACCAACCGATTCAAGTTTTCCCGTGTCTGAACCATTTAGCCTGAACATCTGTTCACTGAAGAGTCCAGGCTCCGCTTGGACATAATGGAACTTCAGGGGGGGACGAAGTTACTTCCTTCAACAAAGGACAACAAGTGTTAGATGTTATGGTTTAAATGCTACTTGTTGATGAAGCTGAGCAACACAGCAATACTGGTTTCATGGACAGCGATGAGACACAGGTTTCATATATACTGCTTGAAGTTTTTGTTTTCTCTGAACAGAAAGGTCAAAACTATCACCTTGACTCTTTAAACTTCAAATAAAAATGGGACTTTTCTTGTGAAAATTACCAACGTTGACCCAACACTGACCTGAGCATTTTATATTAAATTATATTTGTTAAACTCTGATTCGATCAATCACTTATAGGAATCTATTTGCATTCTCAGTGAGAGAACAGCACGAGTCTCGCAGTCTGTGTGCAGTTACGCAGCTGGAGACAAGACGCTGAGAAGCTGAGGGAGAAACCGCGCCTGAATTTCACCTATAATGAAAACAACACACACACTATATACAACTAGAAAGACATTCAGGGAGTGCACCCCCCCCCCCCCCCCCCCCGGGGGCCCCCCCCCCCCCCCCCCCCCTCCACTGAAGCCACAGCGTTACATCGCAATGTTAAAGGGAATGAAAAGAAATCCTGGATCTGCCCACGTATTCAAATCCACTCCTGCAGCTGTACGGCTCCTTCCGGGAACAAACCCCACCCTTCCTCTAAGTTTCAATCAAAGTGGCTCAGTGTTTTTTTTTTTTTTTTGGTAATCCTGCTGACAAACAAACAGCCATGAAGACTCAACCTCCTCTGCAGAGGTGAGCGCTGTATATTTTGGCGTAGAGAGGAAAGTTATTACTTTGACTTTATCAAAAACAAATCTTCTCCGGGAGGTGACAGCGGGTCCATCTCATGTATGAATATCTGAAATCATCCGCATCAATTATTCACACCACTTTACTCTCGCCGACTTTAAACAGAAGAGACGCGCCGCAAAACAGCCTCTTTCATCAACTTAAAACCTGCTTTATAACTCGATCAGCGACAGCCGGCGAGCGCTTCGCAAACACACACACACACGCAGACATCAATGTACTGTACACCCCTCCCAACACACACACACAGATAATGTTAAATTATTAACCACAAGGATCTGAGAGAGGAGGGAGAGAAAGGGGAGGTTAGCCATTGTTTCTGCTAAATGATTCAAAAGCAATTTATTTCTCTTTTGTGGAGAGAGAGACAGTGACGGGAACAGAGTCGTCGCCTTCAGTTTTTTTTTTTTTAATTCATGTCCCTCATGTGAACTACAGAACACTGTGTGTGGCAGCGGTGATGAACGTGCACTCCCTATTAAAGCAAGGCTGTGATAACGAATACAAGTTGAATGGATTTGAAAGGATGCTCTTCAGTGTCTGTGTGTGTGTGTGTGTGTGTGTGTGTGTGTGTGTGTGTACCACCAAGAAGACCCCGTAACTTGTCATTACCACAAACTTTGTCAAAAATACTACATAAGCTCAGAAATGAGAATCTGTTTCATGTTTTGGCTTCAACCTGCTATTTCTATCAGATTCAGCAGGGATATTTCCTGTGGAGGCTTCTCATTAGCATAACTTACAGGATAAGGTCGTTTGATTGGCGGATATAGATTACCCACGGTTCTACCTCCAAATAAAAGTCGCGTTAAAAATGCATAGAGAGGAAAGTAAGTCGGTAAGAAGATTGTTCACATAGGGAGGATCAGAGCGCGCACGTGTGGGAGACTCATGTCAGTAAACGTGCATGTGATATTAGATGTTTCGTCAGATACTGGAGAGGAGACCTGAAAGTTTATCAGACCCGCGCCTCCTGTAAGATGAGTTATTACAGCGCGGTGGCAGAATAATATGCAGGCTTACTGTAAATAACTAATGTAGCATTCGGCTTAGCGCAGTGTATTGCAGTATAAGCAGCTTTCAGTCAGTCAGTACACAACAAACGTGAAGCTTAGTCCCATGGCTTACAACTCGGCAGAAATCCCATTATCATCTATCTATCCATATCCATCTTCCTCTCTCTCTCTCTCCCTGTGTCACTGCCGTGGTTCTGAACCGGGCGAAAACCCCATTATCATCTATCTGTCCATGTCTCCTTCTATTTCCATGTCTGTCTCATTCCATCTTTTTTCTTCCGCTCCTTCATATTCCCATGGCTTGGATCTCGACTGAAATCCCATTTATTCATCCATCTATCTCACCCCATCCCTATCTCCCCCCCCCCCCCCCCCTTCCACTATTTCGCAGTCGTTCCTCGACCCCACATTTCTGTCTCCCCTCGCCCGCTGTCTGGAAGCTAAGTTATCTATTTATCTTCACACTCATCCATCTTTTGCTATCCACTCTGGCTCCTCGCTCAAAGTTCCCTCTGCACTGAATAGGGAGGGTCCGTGTCAGGTGATGTCACAAAGAGTCTGACTTTTATACGTGAGTGAGGAATTTTACATTTCCAAAACTGATGAAGGTGAGCACCTTGATTTCTTCGCCTCTTGTAAAATGTGTCTCTGTATAATTTTACAACGCTCCCTGCTCGTTTTTCTTTCAGTGTCTCCCTCTTACTCCTTTTCTCTTTGACTTTTACACCCACAGCTTGAAATACAGTCAAAACCCATTCATCCGCTTAACCCACATAACCACTGCCGCTCTATCCATTGCCTTTTATTTCTTCATCAACTTTAAAACAGGGGCAAGGACTTTTTTTTTTTTTTTTACATGAGTCAGTGTTGATTTTGACACATCTATAAAACCAGTAGAAGGAAATAAAACCAATAGCTGGTTCTGGATTGCCCCAGAGCTCCCATGCGCTGGGACCAGACGCGCACATCTCTCTGCAGATCACCATTAAAACTGTGTTTGTGTGTGTGAAACACGCACAGTTTTGCTTTGTCAGATTTAGAAAGCCACATGTTCGCCTGCTCCTGCTTTATGAATCTGAATCATCGTGCGCACATGAACCTCAGGCCCGTTTTCCCTCCCACAGTTAAACATAAATGGATTCATCTGTTTGCACACAGATCCTGGAGGCTGCTCCACCGCTCATTAGACCTGCGAGAACAGCCGCAGCACAGAGGTGCAGTTTCAAACCGTCTCTGCTGCGGTGCCAAGGTTCTTCAGCAGCATCAGACGGGCCGCGGCGTGAACTCCTCACTCTCTCACTGTCTACAGAAAACAAACAAATCTGGGCTCATCGTCACCAACTGCCGCCGAGGAGGAACTCGTGGAGTCTGTGGGACACTCGTGTGTGATGTGTCACGTGATGTGCCGTCATAGAACATGAGACGAACATGACACGGCCTCCTTTCATGAATCAACCTTGTTAAATTAGCAATTCTAGGGCTGGAGGGGAAACAGATGTTAGTGTTCATATAGTAAATGGATGTATTTGAACTTGCAGCACCCCCCCCCCCCACACACACACACACACACACACTACCTGGAGGCTTGTTTTACTAGTGTTAAAAGGCCAGCACACACACATCCATTAGTATTACAGCACATGGGTGTGTGTGTGTGTGTTGTTTCTGTGCAAAGGCTGTGTGTGATCACTTGTTTCAGGGCGTCATCTCAATAATTCACAAGCTCCTCTTGCCCAGAAGCAGCGTACATTACATCCGCTCTATGTGCACGGCCGTTGTCGCGTGCGTTCACGAGCGTGTGTGTGTGCTTGTCTCCGGGTGTGTGAGCGCCGCAGTGTGTCTGGGAGTATTGTATTACATAACCCTTAATTATAACCGGGGAGGAAATGTGACAGCTTGTGACCTAATCCTTAATACAAGCATTGCATTTTCACAATTCAAAGGGAAATGTGCATGTGAGTGTGTGCACGTGTCACTGTGTGTAATTCGACCACGCCAATTAAAGGAAATATGACAGCGCTGCAAACATGCTGCTCAGATTGGAAACGGGATGGCTTGATAATGGCACATTGATGTGTGTGTGTGTGTTATGGGGATATAATAAAGAAAATGTGCTTCAAAATGTAAGTATGCAAGTGTGTGTGTGTGTGTGTTCCTTTAATTGTGCTGAATGACAGATCTATTACTGCGGAGGGGTGCGTTATTATCAACATTAAGTGGCCCTGAGGAACACACACTCCATGACGCCGTGTGATTAAAGCTGACTTACGTGCTTAGTGTGTGTGTGTGTGTGTGCGCGTGTGTGGTTTTTAAAAGCTGCCACTTGGCTTTCAAGGCACTTCCTAATATGGCTCTTAAAGGCTTCTCATCTCTATGTGCACCCATCACACACACACACACACACACACACTGTGCCCACTTGTAGGTAAATACAGTGTGAGCCCACTGACTCATAGTGGATCTATTTATAGCCCTCCCATTCAAACACTGTCTCCCGCATGTTCTCTTTTCCTCTTAACCTCTGTCCTTCCTCTGACGTCCATTCACACCATTTCACCACACACACCAACACACACCGTGTTACAACACGTTTTTTTTACTTATTTTCCGGACCTTTTCTGAATGCTTTCGCTTGAATAACATGAAGGTGGAATGTCGTTTGAACCCTGACTTTTTATAAATCGCTTTTGTATATTTGTAAATCATGTATTGATCGTCTTTACGTGGTTGGGATCTTTGATTCTCAAGAGGTTGTTGCCGATCCACCTCATCATACCGATCTGGAGGAAGCGGCCTTGACAAAGGTACAGTTTGTACGGACTGTTTATCCACTGTAATTCACTGGTTTGGTCTTTTAGCTTCCTTCTTCATGTGCTTTTATCCCCCTCGCCTCTTTTCCATTACTGCGCTTCATCTGTTTGCTTTGTTGGTCTTTCTGCCAGCTGCCACTGCCGTCCTTGTTTAGAGGAGACGTAGAGAGGAAAACACCTGAGAAGCAGAAAAACACGGCAACAGCCGGAGAAATGAGAGAACCTGATCTGGAGAGAGTTAAGTGTAAGAGAGTAAAACGAGTGTGAGACGTCTCAGAGCTGTGCCCCCTGGACAATAAATATCAGTCCTCACAGTCTAGTCCGGAGCAAAGTATTATGGGCTGTTTGCATCCTTATTATATTGCTGTGTCTGTCCTTCAGTCAGTGTGGGATGGTCCAGCTAAATTCTCTGCTGCCAGAGAGGGAACGAACTAATGACGAGTGAAAACGAGTTCTTAGCGTCTCCTGGTGTCTTAACTGCAAAAATGATCCTGATTAAAAAAAAAAAAGAAAGGCTGTCAGAAAGCCAGGAATTGCTTCTGTCACAGACGATGAGCTCGAACAGACAGAAGTTTGAAAAGATGAGCGATCAAATGATGAGAGTGAAGAGAGGGACTACACACCAGGTTAGCTTCATATATTTTCTTCGCTGCCCTGTCATCACTTTGTCCGACACATTTTTGCTATTTTAAAGTCTTGTTATCTGGAATCTAGAGTGTAGAATCTGCCCTTGATGTGGGAAAGATATCAACCCTCCATGTGACACTCCATGAAGATTTCATACCAGGAAAAGGCTGAATGCAAACGTTTCACCAACAGCCTCGTGTCAAGTTAAGGAACGATGTCGATGTCTTAACGGCGTCATACTCCACGACCCTCCTCATGGGCGGCTGCAGGTGGACCGTGGGAATCTCTCCGTTGGCCTCTTCGCTCCCTTTCTCTCCAGGTGCAGCTGCTTTATTACTGGGTAAAACAAAAAAAAAATCCAGCTATCCAATAATGTGTGCGGCGATGCTTGACTGGTCACCCTGTCCATAGATTCCACACATTACACAGGCCCTTTCCTCGCTCATCTGTCCCTCATTTTCCCTTTTTCTTCACAGATCAATGGAAGTTCTGTCTCCTGTCAGATTCTTCAGTCTGTCTTTTTTCTCTCTCTCTCTCTCTCAAATGGATTTAATCAGTTTCTGTGTTCCTTCACTTTCTGCTCGACAGAGGCCTCTTTCTCTGCAGTAGATCCAGACGGCATCTTCCGCCCACGTGACTTTATGCTGCTGCCGCCGCCCGTTCTCTCCGTCTTACGCTTCTCTGCAGGAATCCAACAGGTGGCATGAAGACGTGCGAATCTGTGTTTCCGTGAGCTAAAACAAATGCCGTGTGTAAAAGGATTGTGTAATTAAATCGCACGAGTAACACGTTGTTTTACTAAAGAAAAGCTTCCTGCTCCTTGAGTCATCACCATCAGTGGCTGACCGCCATTGCTCCAGCTCTCTCGCTCTTTCACTCATCCCGCGGACGGAAAACTGTCCGCTCAGCGTTTCTCGGTCCACCCGAATCACCTGAAACTTCATAATTGGATCAAATGCCGCGTCCTCCTCCTCCGTCTGTCCTCTTATCGGAGACAAATGTCATGTCATGTTTCCTTTTCCTAATCTCAAAATTAACCAGTTCTTCCCAGGTGTCAGTTTTTTCTCCTCCCCTCCATTTTCTGCCTCTCTGTTTTTCTTTCCATCTCCGTCCCCTCCTCTCTAATCTCTTCAGATCAGACGCCACGTCTCCGTCTCCTCCTCCATCTTTAATCGCTGGCTCTTGTGTTGCGAAGTCTGATTTCAGTATGCAAACATGTCGGACCACAAATTTCCTCAGAGATTTACAAAGAGAGAGTGAACAAGGCTTTTTTTTCCTGTTTCCTCTCATCGTGTTTCACATCATCCTGTCTTTCTTTATGACATTTCACATTCTCTCTGGCTCTTATCTCAAAGTTGACACAGCCAGAACTGAACGCACTTTGTTGAACAAGTTCGATGTTTATCAGTGAGGGAGATAAGCCTGGCGGGGCTGTGTAAACACGGTTCTGGGGAGCTAAAGTTTTCCAACATCTTAGTCGGGTGTTTTCACACCGAGGTTCACATCATGATTTGTAAGATTTGAAATTGTAAATTAGAAAGTGCCCTAAATAATTTCATCTTAGTGGGGAGTACTGTTTTGGTTTCAATAGAGAAAACTAATGAACCAGTACCAGAACCAGTATGTGCAGCCATTATATCACTGTGGTGTCACTGTCACCAGTTTAAAACGAGTTACATCATCATTCGTGTCAGTCAAACACTCTCTTTCCTCTCCTACTGTTCAGCGCTGCCGTTCTGAAGAGCCCTCCACACGTTGCTTCGGCTCTGACTGAGCTGAAGTGTCAGAAGCAAGGTAAGTGAGAAGCCCCCCCCAGAATTATTTTAAATTCATTCAAGTCATGAGAAATATACTGTGGGTTTGGCTGATTTCTGTTTACAGGACAAACAGATGGATGGAGAGAGAGAGAGAGAGAATGAGCAGAGAGATGAGTGGTGACGGCTTCAGACAGGGAAAGGGATGATGGAGGAAGGATAAGAGCGGCAGTGACATTATCAGAGAACAAAAAGCGGGAGAGGGAAGCACGTCGAGGGGATCAGAGCCCGTTGAGAGCGTGAGAGGGAAAGAGGGATGAGAGGTGGAGAGAAGGTCGCAACGTTTGTTGTTTTATGAAATGCATCCTCTCGCCGTCTGGATCTGTGCGGGAGCGTCACCACCTCCTCTGCCCGGAGAGGAGAGGGGAGGACAAGTGCTAAGTCATTTTCATTTCAGGACATACTGTATGTGTTGCTCTGCTAACTGGCCTAACCTTTGTATAATTAGCCCTAATGCATCTGCTCTGCACTCCAGACAAGCTGGCCTTTAAAGAGCGCCATTAAATAAAGGAGTGCTGAACTCAATGTCCTTCACAGACCTCTTTTTTTGGCTCAAAGAGCCAAACTAGAGCTGTTCAAAACAACGCTCTCCAGGACGTGGACAGGCTGCCGCAGCTGCTGAAAATGGGACTCCTGGGTCTAAAGATAGAGACTCAGGACCCATGAGTCAGTATCCCTGCTGGACAAGAACCCCCCCCAAACACACACACAGCTCTGTCTTCAGATTTTCTTACCAAATGCTTAAGGCTGCAGGAATCTGTCGCTGCTGACTGCTGATGATTGACTGCAATGGATAAGGTCCAAAAGTTTGTTTTCAAACTTTTGAAAGTTTCCATAAAGTTTTGAATTTGTGACAATTACAATAAAAAAAGCATTCTAATTCCACTTCAATCAAAAATACTTTCCACAACTTTTTCTGTCCCTGTGTTTTTATATTTTACACCTCCTCTCTGACAGTGTGTCACAGGTTGTTTATATAAACATAGAATTCATAACACGATGGCTTTTAGACGTTTAATTTCTCAGGATGCAACTTTTGGTGCAGATTTTGAAGATGGAGATGTTCTCCAGCAGGTGTGACTGACTTTGGCACTGATGCGCATGGATGTCTCCAAAACACGAGGAAGCCGAGGAGGAGAGCAGGAGGGACGCCGCTGGCATCTCTCAGCTCTCTGGACAAATGTTCCTTCGGTGCACAACCACCTTTGTTTGGTTAAACACCATTTCCGAGTGCATCTCCGGAGAGCGCTTCACCACATCCCTTCCTGGAGGTAACAGCAGCTAAAAAAAGGAGGAACAGCAGATTCCTCCCCGCGCACTTTGTGGCCAGACTAAAGTGCAGCTGCAGTTCAGAATAATTTAATGAAAGGACTGCGTCCCGCTCGGTGACTGTGCCACGCTCAGTTGCCATGACGATGCGTATCAAAGTAGCGCTCACTTACGCTGACATAAGAATGGAAGGAGCAGACGCAGCTCATCTTTAAACAATTATCCAAGTGTTGGCTATTGTGTGTGGTGTGCAGACAGTACGTGTGCGGCTTTCCTGAGTGATACTGACAGGCGGATATGTATGAGTGACTACAGCCCTTATTAAAGATGGCAGCTGCGAGCAGAACATGGCTGCTCCTGGGTTTTTTTTGTTTTTTTTTTTTTTTGAGTGCAGACAGAAACAAATGGCCACGTTTGGTTAGAATATTCACACTGAGGGCTGTCAGCGTGGGAGAGAGCCGACCCGCAGCCAGACGCGCACGAGATTTACACGCAGAGCGGCGATGTCGCACACAAATTACTGACCCGACACTCCCACGCTCAGACACCGATTCAGATGTTTCACCAGGACGAGCGCCTACCCTGTCGGATCGATTATTGGAAAATGCCAAACCTGCACGCACATACACAGCACATACACTTTGCACACAATACAAGCAGCAGCGCACAGCCTCCTGTTCATTAATTTCTCACTTGTGTCTTGTGGCTAGATTTTCAAACTGACATTTATGGAGTTAAGCAGTGTCGACATGAACCGGCACTTGTTGTTCTGAATCATTTTCTCAGAAAAGAGGCAGTTAAAAGCTGAAAACGGCTGCACACAAAACCAACACGGGCCTGAAAGGTTGAGACAGAGCAATTTGAAATACAAGGCGCCATGCTAGAAACTTGGATATATATATCAAGAAATAAATGCTCACGCAAAGCTTTGTTATGGCAAACAAAAAGTGCCTCTTAGAAAGTTTTTCACTGTGGTGAAGAGGAGGAAACAGGAGCAGGGTGAGAGGCACTTGACGCTATATTCTTGACTCGTCTCTGTCTGAAAAGCTGAACCCGCAGCTAAGAAAATCTCAAAGCTGTTTGCTTTGTGTATGTGCGCGTGGGTGTGAGTGCGCACATGCATGTAAGGATGCATTGATTAAGCGTGGTAAAATCAAAGCTGGGCTTTGGGATAGGAATCGATCAAACAAGACGACTTTATTCTCCCACTTTTTTCCTCTCTCTCATCCAAAGCAGAAAAGAAGCAGCTTTAGAGAATAAATGTTTTTTTTGTTGTTGTTGTCGAAGCCCGACAGGCCCGAGCAGAAGCACACAGACTCACACACACACACACACACACACACACAAAACGCAAAAGCATAAATGAACACACACTAAATTCACAGGCACATAAACACAACCTGAGAACAAATGCACGCTGACACACTTACCAACACCCAGCGGCAAACACACACACACCACAACTCAGACACACACATCAACAGACCAACAGATACACAAGTGATGAAAACGCACGCACGCACAATTGTTGAGGCGCACACACACACACACACACACACACAGCAGGTTTTGACAGGATCGCGCCCACACAGCCAAAACACAGACATGCAGATAGGCAAGCTGCAAACAGAGAGACGGAGGTGGGGAATGAGAAGAAGATGGAGAAGAGAGAGAGAGAAAGAGAGGGAGGGGGGGCTGAGAAAAAGGCAGATGGAGAGAATGAAGGGGTGATGGGAGAGAGGGGGGAAACAGTGAGCATGACAACAATCAGAGTGACAGAGAAAATAAAGGAGGAGAGAGATGAGTGATGAAAAGATGAAAGGGAGTTTCTCTGAAACATCTCGCCACCGTGAATCAAACGCTCCATCCAATTATAGCATCTCCAACACTTCACACACACACACACACACACACACACACACAGAGAGAAAACAAACAAACACATATATCTATAGCCAGCGTTTCCTTTCACATTGAACTTCTATCAGCTTCCAAACCTGACAGACTAAAGTAACCATGAAGACGAAAGGAATAAGGAATCCCATTGCTCGTCAATAATATCTGCACATGTTAAAAAAACCCTGATAACTTAAAAGAAAACCTGAGGATCCCGGGTAATATCCTTCATTCGGCAGTCAAGGCTCAACCCACAGACATTTGATGTGCATGATGTAATTACAGTTTTTATTCTGTTGATTTTTACCAAGTCTCTGCTTTGACATGATCATTTAAGAGTTTAATCTGCAGACATCGGACTCTTCTCTGATCTAAAATAGCCTAAACGAGTCCTGAAGGGTTGTTGGATCTATTTAAACTTTTTAAATGTACCTGCTAGAAAAAAAAAACTCAAATTCAGAGGAGTACAGTTACAGCAGGACTGTGAACTGTATTTGTGTACTTTGGTATGAGTAGTTATTGTGATTCCACATGGGGAGAAAACTTCCCTTTGCTCCAAGTGACACCTTCCTCCCCAGATACATTCCCTACCTTCAACCTCACACATACACAGACACCCCCCCCCCCCCCCCCCCTACACACCCCCCCCCCCCCCCCCCCTCCCCAGGAGCTGATAGTCATTTATCTTTGGGGAGGAGGCACACTGGGATAAGGACAGTGGAGCTCAGACTGAGAAAAATCACACATATTTGGGAAAATTGGACTCAGTGTGTGTTCCTGTAGGTGGGACGCTTTGTGTGGATTCCCCTGAGAGCTCTGCCCACAGGACAAGGCAACTGTGCCCTTCACTTTAAAGCGTTTCTTCCCTTTTCTTTGTATTTTGTTTTGTCGTTTCTTGACCTCAGCATGGAAACACCCTGGAAGGCATTTATTTACATATTCCATTATTTACATCTTCATTACACTGGCCTCGATCGAAACGTAAGTCCTTGGCACCGAATCAAAATGCAGCCGGAGTAAAGTTGCATAATGTAAAACTGGGATTTCTAAAGGCTCATCTAAACTGCTGCTGATATTTTTTCGGACTCATACTTTCCCTTCAATTTAAAAATAATCAATGATTTCAACATCGGCTGAGACGGACGCGCGTGAAACGCTTGATGATGACCGGGCAGTCTGATGTCATCGTTTCCCAAATCCTCTGTTTACAAGAAGATGGAGGAGTTTGTTCAAATAGTCAGCATCAGCGCAGACAGGAGGCTGCTGGGAATGAGCCTGTAATGAAATCAACATTCACGTGCCTCCCTCATGAGGAGTTTCAGCGGATATAATATCTTTATAGATATTTTCCTATATCATTCTGGAATAGGTTTTGTTAGCACAACACCTCTGGGCCTTTCAGACAAAAAAAAAAAAAAAAGGAAAACACACAAATTGAAAAGTCACTGATGATTGCCTTTTTAGGGCAGCATCCTGTTCAGCATTTCTCTGCCTCCCTCCTCTCCCTCCGTCAAGAGGAGCTGAGCCCTGTCTGACTCATCTGTGATGTTGCTCTGCTTTGCCAGCTGAGACATTCATCTCTACAGACTGACAAACATGAACACACACCGACACACACAGACAACAGGCACGGCCGACACAGGCGAGGGGAAAAGAGTCAAAGTAAATGTTTGGATAAACACACACACACACAAGGGCATGAGTCTGTGGAGACTGTCAGTCATCCAGGTCACGGTACGTCCATCCAACCAAGAACTCAACCATGTCCAGCTGACCAGTTTTTCGTCCTTGGATCTAGAGTATATGGATTCATGGAACGGTAGAGATGTGTACATGGAGTTGTGCGACACTCCGCACGTCTCCTGCTGGAGCTTTTTAGACTGGTTTGGTCCACGAGCTCCACCGTGCTGCGCTCCTTCATCTCCAACAACAACCGGCTCATCAGTGCACAACAGCAGAACAATTTCACATCCATTCATCCTATTTTCCAGTTGTGTTTTTTTCTTTGTTTGAATCCAAACGTGCTTAATTTCTGCTTTTACACCACCTCGGCCAGATTTGCAAATGCGGTCGCAGAGTTCAGGCCCGAGGTGCGAAAAATAAGGTGGGTGTGTTTTAGTTCGGCAGAATCCAACTATATGTTGAGAAACGATTGCGCAACAAAGTAGTGATGACTCATGCCTGTGCAGTTTGTGTTCCTGTGCCTAAACGGTTTAGAGCGAAGGCTATTCCCTCCAGTGTTTAAGTGGTGTTTAAACCACTCACTTTAAAAGTGCTTTCATTTGGTTAAGTACCCGGCATAAAAACACATTAAACACAGATGAGCTTGTGTTGGTTAAAAATGACACAATCGTATACGCCCCTGTGGAAACACAAGAACCAATAAAGGTTAGAAAAAAGGCAACTGAAAGGTACAAACGTAAGGCTGGATGAGAGGATGCACCAATGATGAGCGGCGGTGAAAATGCAGATGAAGGAGGGGAAGTGGGCCGAGTCGAGACACTTGCTGGCACCCTGCGCTGGTCACGTGACGCGGCTCAGTCCGCGCCGCAGATCTGAGAGAGTTAATCAACCGGCGTTGCCAAACCACAGCCTGTAGGTGGTTTATTGGCTTCACAACAAACTCCACTTCAGTGAAGACAAGAATTACCGACTTGTGACTGAACGCCTCCGCCAACCTGTCACATCCACGTCCGGCCAGATTTACAGAATACAGACAAAAGAATTGTGTATTTCTGTGATGTAAGGATTCGTAAATTAAATGGATCTGACTTTGCTGTTCTTGTCTTCCTGCTGCTGTATCAGTGTCTTCATGCAAGTGTCCTCAGAAAGGGTAAGGAAGCCCCTGATGGGCAACGTGAGAGGAAGGGTCCTATATAAATGCAGTAAATGTACCACGTTGTGTAAAGTATCTGGCAGGTTCCATCCTCAGATCACATCTCCCTCTGTTATGTCTGGTTAATCATCACGGTCACCGTCGTTGAGACATCTTCCTCAATAACACGTTTCTACTCGACTCTATTTTACGTTCCTTACAAAGGAAGTTCACCGCCCCGAGGAGCCACTTCAGAGAGCTGTGAAGTGAAGGTCACGACAATGTTCCATTAAAACACCAACTGAGCCTGCGCGCAATGGGAGAAGAGTGTAATCAGCGAGTGTGCACGTATGTGGTTGAGTGCGTGTGTGTGTGTGTGTGTGTGTGTGTGTGTGTCACTTGGGGACAGTTTGCTTTTCACACCAACACCCTCTCTCCTCCCACCCAGCAGCACCTCCTCCTCCTCCTCTTCCCGTGTCTCACTCAGCGCCGCCCGGCGGGACGATGCTAACAGCCGAACTCAGAGACGGTGCACAATGTGTGGCCGCAGCACTGCAGGTTACTGGCGTGGGGGATAGATGTTGCGTAAGGTGTAGGTTTACTGCCGGAAAACTAGAACCTGAGCAAATTCTGTTCTTGAAAGAAGGAAAACAAGAAACGGAGGAGAAACACTGAAGTGTCACAAAGTTGTGCGTCAAGTCTCTCACTGCTCAACAAGTATTTATGATCAAAGCATGAAGGGTTTTTTTTTTTTTGGGGGGGGGAGGAAAAAACTTCCCAAAAGTTGAACTTGTTCCGAAGACATCCAGGTAACTTTTTTCCACGCTGCAAAATGAAAAGTCAACACTTCTCACTTGAAGTGCTTTGACGTGCTCTTTTTAAGCACCGCTGGTTGATGCTGGAGTCAAAAGGAATGCGACTCTGTTGAAGTGAATCAGAAACCCCTCAGCTGTTATCAAGTGCTGCCTGGATTGTTAAAAATCACAATGCCCGCTTCATTAAGGAAACAAAGAGCGCAGTTACTGACTGACAGCAACCTCTTCACTTCCACTCAAACATATTTCCATTATTTTGTGTTCCTACTGACTGGATAGGAACTGACATGCTTTCCCATGTGCAATTCAACAACCTGTAGATGTGGATTGTTTGTCCACCGTCCAGGGTGCAGCTCGCCTCCTGCTAATGCTAATTTCTGAATATAAATGAGATGGCAAACTGCAGAGTTTGTTACGGACAGTGTGCGGAAACAGGCTGATCGACCCAGGACTGATGCGTCTGGAGGACAGAAACAAAGAGGAGGAGACCAACACAACAAAATGAAACCTTAATGAATGAGTGAGCAGTGAGAGCATTGTCTTGGTGAAGCCAGGACACTGTGTGTGTTTGTGTCGTCTTATATACCTCTACATGTGTTGGCTACACATCAGTGGATGTATATGCAAGTGTGCGTTTGTGACAAATGTATGAGATGGAAAGCAACAAAAAATGAAGACTGTGTCTGTCTGTGTGTTGGCCTCCCTGGGGCTAGGGGTACCAGATGCACTGAGCTTCATCCTCTCAGCTAAAAATACACACGTGCACACGCTCACAGTCCAACACACTTTAATACATGCAAGCGCGCGCACACACTGTATATACAGGACACATTAGCATCATGCCTCAATGGTTGGGTGTCTCTCTCTCTCTCTCTCTTCATTTATCTCACGCCTCATGTCGTCCTCATGTTTCCTCTAAACTGCTTTATTTCGCTCTCATCTGAGTCTGTCTGTCTCCCGCTGTCTGCCTGCTCTTTCTGTCACGAGTGATTCATCACAAAGTCAACGACATGCCAGAAGATAGTGAAAATCCAAGTGCTCCTGTGATGCCATCCAAGTGTCCAAATCCAGCAGCATCCTTCACACCGTGCTATCGGCTAAAATATCTTTTGCATCTACACAGTTTACCCAGGGAGGTCTGTTGTTGGGATTATCTTTTCACTTGCTCCCAGTTTTGGGCCGCCTCCCTCCCCCCCGTCCGTCTCAACAAGACGCTGCAGCCGCAGACAGATTCGCCGCCCGGCTCCTGTTGCGCTAAAATGCTGCAAAGCTGTTAAAATCGGCCGCTTGCACCTTTGTACAATTCGTTCATTCTTTCACGGGGCACTTCAGAAGCACGCGAGCCAAGTCAGCAACATTTCCCCCGTCAACGCAGAGCTGGACGGAGGCCATGGCGGCGTCGAGGGCTCGGCGCTGCCTGAGACAACAGTGATTAGTGAGCACGAATCAAAGGGCCCAGCCTGTTCCTTCTGCTGGTGCAAATGACCTCAATCGAGGCCCCGGCACCTTACGCCAGCCTCCTCTGTATTAACATTCAAAAGAGAAACGTGAGGAGACGCAGCGTCAACACGAGCCTGACGCGCTGAGATCCACACGGGCTGTGCCTCCACACTTTCCTCTCCCTTGAGAGGAAATTATGAAAGAGGGGAACTATAGAGGAGAGGAGAGGAAAAGCAGAGGACAGGGGGCAACGAGAAGAGAGGAAATGAGACCAAATGAAAAGAGGGACTGAAGAGAAGGAGAGATGAAAGGAAATGAGAAAAGACAGGGGGAAGATGACAGAGAACAACAAAAGTGAATAAAAAAAATGTAAAAAAAAAAAAACGGAGCCAGATCTGATAACACAGACTGACGCTGTGGTCTTCATCACCTTTTAATCTGTCTCAAACAGCCACTTGTTAAACCTGGGTCCAGGGAAAGGGGCATAAAGATAAGGACACACAGAGAAAGAAAGAAGGGAGCGGATTTAAAAGTGGTGGAGAAAATTAGACAAAGAAGCAGTGCAGAAACGGAGTGAGAACATGAAGAGGAGGAGAAGATGACAATTCATATTGTAGTAGCCGAAGAAATGACCTCACAGCCGGGCTAACTCTAGGATGTGATGAAAATGTTGATTTAATTTCTTCAGGTCTATTCTGAGACGGGCGTGCAGCGGGCAAGGCTGAAATACAGCAGGATCCTGTCAACGACACATCTAGTGTTCTAACGGTGGGAGAAATATGACAAACCTGTTGCACAGGCATGGGCCACTGGAGTGAGTGCAGGGTAACGACACACCCTCCAGGAAATGTGGTAGAAGTAGGACGACACTTAAACAGCAACAACTGCACATTCGGCCTTTCACTGAGAAACAGTTCAATGGAGTTCGATGAGCTACCAAGCAATTCAAAATTAGATTTTTAAATTTGAAAAAGTGAAGAATCAAACTTGTTTCAAAGTTTTTTGATCATGTTGTTTATGATTTTATTTTTGCCAGCGCTGTGAGATGACATGAGTCTGAACATCAGGGAATAATCCTTATGTGTGTGAATATGAAACTTAATCTCAGCCAAGGCGTCTTTGCCGTGTCATGTCATCTTTTAAATTTGAAAAAGTGAAGAATCAAACTTGTTTCAAAGTTTTTTGATCATGTTGTTTATGATTTTTTTTGCCAGCGCTGTGAGATGACATGAGTCTGAACATCAGGGAATAATCCTTATGTGTGTGAATATGAAACTTAATCTCAGCCAAGGCGTCTTTGCCGTGTCGTGTCATCTTAAAGTCACTTACTCGCATGCACACGCACACACACACACACACACACACACACACACACACACACACACACACACACACACACACACACACACACACACACACACACACACACACACACACACCATTCTTTAATATATTTCTAGAATATGTAAGCCGGTTACAGGTTTGTCAGAAAGCCTTTTTTTTTTAATTACTTAAAATTTCATTAAAACTGCAACAAATCCAAATGTTCTTGGTCCTTTGTGGAGATTTTTTTTTTTTTCTCTTTTTTAGTGTCAATGTCAGAGGGTGAACACAACAACAAATTCCTGCTGTTGTGAAATCAGCCAGCACCCAGTGAACTGTGGGGTTTTTACAAAGGCTGTGAATCGTTTATTAAAACACAACCAGAGGGCGGTTTGATAAAATGTGTAGTAAAAAAAAAAAAAAAAAACAGATACACATTTCCCAGCTCACATAACATATGTAGTTAATGCCACTTGGTCCTGGTGTCTGGCTGCGTGAGTCAGAGACGATGATTCAGAGACATAGTGACAGCTGAGGGAAGATGCAAACCAGTGGACTGTTAGACACACAGAGTGAGTGTGTGTACTCTCTGTGAGGGCCATTATAAATGTACTCCCTACAGAGTCCACATTGCCTGGTTCATATCCAATGGGCTGTTTGAGAGAATAAGACTTGGTTCTTAGGCTGTAGGGGCAGAGTTAGGTTTATATTAGGTTAGGGGTTCAGTTTGGATGGGCAAGGTTAGGATGAGGGGCAAGGGAACGCCTCACTAAAAGAGAGGTGTGTGTGTGTGTTAAATCCATCAGCTGGTCCTTCCCATAGCCTGTGGAGAGGATGAAAAAGATTTAATACCTCAGCCAAGGTGATGCCCTACAGTGCTGCCTGTCACACACACACACACACACACACACACATACATACACACACACACACACACACACACAGGATTAGTAAAACTCCTTTGGTGGCAAAGTACAACAGTCAACTGGCATGTCCTGCAGCTCCTGGACTCTTGCAAACACCGCACACACACACACACACACACACACACACACACACACACACACACACACACACACACACACACACACACACACACACACACACACACACACACACACACATTCTCCAATGCCATAACCTGCACCTCCATCCTCCACACACCACCTCCCACTCGCAGGAACTGACAGACATCTTCAGCCAGAGCTACACACACACACGCAGACACACACACACACAGACACACTCGTAGCTCTTCTACCTGTCTGGCTTCTCTCTTTCCAACCTCAGGGCATTTGCTCTATAACTGACATCACCACATTCTTCTCTTCCTTTCTCATCCCTCTCTCTCCTTCTCTCCTCCCCGGCCCAGATCAGCTGCTGTCTTCGTGCTCCTCTCTTCCACTGGCATCCCGTTGCCTTTTTTTTTTTCAAATCTCACTTTACACTTTTAGTCCTTATACTCTTAATCCACCACGGGGCGATGGAGACATTTAGAGAAAATGTCGCCAGGTTAATCCCTGAACAGCTGTTAAAAGAACAGGGTTTATAATGGGAATATTCTGAGGACTGTCTTCTCCTGGCTCTTTCAGCTGCATCATCTTAAAGCTGCTCTGGAGAGGCTGAGAATTTGGCTGCTCGGAGTGGGAGCGCTGGAGAAGCTGCTTTAAACAGGCAGACAGGGAGCACTCTTCTCCGTCGCAACATCATTACCCAGATTTAGAAGGAACTACTTTTGTTGCTGGATATTGAAGCGTCCAATAAAAAACAGGAACAGCAGAGCGCCTGGTTGTTACTGCACCATTCAGACACAAATGAAAACCCTTGATAGTAAAAGTCTGTAAATGATGCAGAAAACGTGCATTTCTGGAAACATGATGCGGCATGAATTGTTTTTTAAATGACACCGTTAGAGCCCGTCCATTTCATCAGCTGTCAAATAAACATCAGCCGATAGGAGCCGTTCACACACAGGCTCCCCTGTGTGGAAACAAAATGTTTGATCATCACCAAAGGTAAAGAGTGCGAAAACTAACAGAGTAAAGTTAAAGTGGATGTGAAATCTCTGAAGAAACTATGTAAAAGAGAATGTGAAGATGTATTTTGAGGCTGAGAGACAGAATTTGTGGATCGCTTTAAAACATGTTATTAGGACATTTCTCTCTGTTTTCAGAGTGAAGCCCGAAGTCGCCTCTGACCCTGCCACCGACGCCCTGCCAGACATGGCATCGTTAGTGGATCCCGGGTTCCACACAACATGAGTGGCTCCGGAAAAGGTGAAGGAACTCGAGTGCAGAGAGTCGTCGTGGAGCTGGAGCGCGAGGTGAAGCCGTGTGACCAGGGGTCAGCTGCTCCGCAGCCTCCGGAGGGGCCAACGGCATCAGAGCCACCAAACAAGACAACCCTCGAACGTTTCTCAAAAAGGCCACAGCCACAGCATGAACTGATGAGCTCGGATGAGAACTGACCCCCTGCAGAGGAGGAAGGAACATGACGAACCGCACCCTCAAAGATTTAATGAGAAACGTGTGGAAACTGGACTGAAGCCCAAACTTTATATATAGAAATAGAAATAACTGCACTTTAAAAAAAGTATTTTTTGTTGTGTTACGCTGTTACACCTAAGGATCTTTGAGAACTGGTGGGAAAGTCTTTCTCACCATTATATATTTTAAAGGTCATGAGTGCAGTCCTGGTTTAAAATATAACTTGATATATCAAAGAAGAAGAAGAAACTCACATTGAGTTCGGGATTTAAAGGAGATTCCAAAATATCGAGAGGTATATTTTGTACCTCGATATAGTTAGAGGCCGTATCGCCCAGCCCCAGCAGGCAGCAGACAGGCCCGTGCATCTCTGCGGTGTCTGGACCTTAAAGCAACTCTTCCATAAACCTCTCCCTCTCTCACTGTATCCTGGCAGGAAATCCTTTAATCTTGACCCGTGGTGCAGAGATGACCCTCAGACACCAACTGGCCGTCACTGCACCTGAAGCCTTGGACGTGTTTATGTGTGTGTGCGTGTGTGTGTGTGTGTATGAATCAGCAAAACAGAGGCAGGACAGGAGAACAAAAGATTGAAAGAAGGTTAGAAAGAGTCATTTTTATTTGTTATTCTTCTTTTGTGCTCACATCTCTGTGACTCTCACATCCTTCCAACCTCCCTCCCTTTGTCACTTTCTTTCTTATTTCCCTCCTTCGTCTTTTCTTTCTGTCTTGTGCCTCTCTTTTCATTCCTGAACCTCTTCGCCGTATTCTCTCCTCTGTCCTTTATTGTCTTGTCTGGCATTTTACATTCATTCGTCGTCTCCTCTGAAATCCCTTATTCCTTCACTCTTCCTCTTCTTCTGTCTGCTACTTTCTTTATGCTCATCTCATCATCCCTTCCCCATTTTCATTCTTTCCCCTTCTAGCTTTTCCACTTTCTCTGCTCTTCTTGTGTTTTTCACTCATCGCTACTGATTTACATATATATGGCATGTTTCTATATAACTCAGACACCAGTGTGCTGTCTGACAACAGCTGTAGGAGACCTGAGAGAACACACAGGCTACTCTGGTATGTGTGTGTGTGTGTGTGTGTGTGTGTGTGTGTACGAGGTGAATGATAAATTAGGCTGACTCTGGCCTGCCATCTTTTAACCACAATTAGGAAGCTATTCTGACAGACTGTCAGTCTCAAAGCACACACACACACGTATGAGGCAACAGTCTTTCCAGACTTCCCAAAACACACACAGTTGCATGTGTACAAACACACACATACACAGTGATACATGGCTGTCATTACCAGCACCCCTCCCTTGACAGCTGTTCTCTCAGCAGACCACCACACACACACACACACACACACACCCCCGTGCCCCCCCCCCCGAGTACAGACACTACATGTTAATCACCAGAAGCTGAAAGAACACTCACATACACACCTATGGTATATCAAGGTTAGAGGCTGATTATTAATCCAAGATTTATTTTGATAAGTCAAATGTATGTGTTGATTTTTTTCAAGTAAATTCAATGATATATCAAGATATGTAGTTTCAGACACAAATTACCAACCTTAACTTTAACTAAGAAACCATCAGACCACTAGTCCTATAACCACAACTCAGTGAGCACAATCTTGATTCTGGGGCTGGCTGGACCCATTTGGTTTGCAAGCACAGGTCTGAAAGCACAGCTCAGTTCAAGCATCATAATCCTATTTATTACATTTATGATGTAACACTAGATCGGCTGGCACAACCTCTCTGCACAGAATCTTAAAAATAAGGTGTTTTCTTGTCTGGCCGTAAATTTCCGCCACTAAGTGCAGTTTTATTTTTTCCACATTAACTTGGAGAGAGAGCAAGAAAGTGAGCTCGAGTACAAAGTGATTCTGCCAAACTGGAACAATCAGAGGAGCTCCTCTGCCAAGCAAACGACAGAAGGCTTGAAAGAAAAAGTACTTGTCCTCACTTTCACCCCGGCTAATATCGCTCGCACAATTCTCGAGTGCATCTCTAGATTTTTTTTTTTTTTTTTTTTACCCTCTCACTTAATCTCACTCGCGCTCCCTTCCCATCCTCACACTCCTCCTTCACTTTATTCACTCTCACTTCAGCCTCTTCTTCGTCTGCCCCCCTCTGAGCTGCTGCCTCCCGCAGCCGCAGACACATTAGGCAAATTATGCACCATCGCTAAGGCTGCCCGAACGCCCAGGCACTAGCCTGCGTTTATGGTTCTGCAGCTTTAGCAAGGACGGTAAGCGATGGGTGTATCTGACCTCAGCTCAGGAGGAGAGCAGAGAAAGAAACTCCTAAAGTCACAAATCAGCTGGAAATAATGAAAACGGTGGCATGGAAAATGTGTTGTGTAACAGAGTCTTAAGCGTAACAGGGAGCCTGATGAAAGGAAGGAGGCTAGGCTAACGTTTGGAAATGGAAGCGACACAGACAGTTCTATAAAATTCAAAATGCTTCAGTTAACAACAGTCTGCTGTCCAGGGTGCTGAACCCAGGAGCACCATTATGGCTCACAGTGCTGGACCAAAACCTCCAGTTCATGTTCTGTCCTTGTTTCCATCTGTAGCCGAGTCCCGCCTTGTTCATTTAAATCAACCCTCTCACGTCTGCCTGCTCTGATTTTCGGAGAGAGTCTATTCATTCCTGACTATTTTGAAGTCTTGTCACTTGATTTCACTCTGTCGACAGTTTAGCTTTGTCATTTCAAAAGTGTGGGGAGAGGGAACCTTTACCGAGCCCCGACTCGTCTCCTCCTCTTTCGACCCTCTCCCGCTGCAGCACTGGTGACAGTCACATGAATAGGTGGAAAAAAATTGAATAGCTGTGGTTACATCGAGTACACCTGGCACAACAGAGGAGCGAGAACCTCATGAACAGTGCGCGCACGACGTTTGGAACGATTCGTCTCAAATTAATGCTGCCTCTGAAACGCTTAAACCTGATGTGAGAGTATTTAATTGCACCTGATTCACGCCAAGCCTGAGACCTTTAGTGTTTCTGATGAAGACGGACAGACTTCATCGAGTTCCTTCCTCCTCCCCTCTTCGTCTTTCTGTGCTCTTGTCTTTTCACGCTAACTCCTCCCATCTCCATCATCTCTCCATTTTTTCCAGTCTTCTTCTCACAAACTTTTTTCGATGTCCTTTCCTTTCTCTCTGCCTCCTCTCACTGTCATACTGTGTCGTGGTTTGGACAATTTCGTTCCTTTCTTCTCGTAGATACAAATTTGAAACTTCAACCACCGTCAAAAAGAACAGGAACCTGTGATCAATAAACCCAAATCTCTGCTATTCACCCCTCACATCTGACTTTGCTCTGTCATTGATTTTTTTTTTTTTAATTGAAGCATGTGCTCTTTTCTGCACTTAAAATAAAACTACTCTTTCCCCGTCTTCCTTTCACTTGCATGTCTTTTCCTGCCTCTTCTCCCACAATGCATCGGAATCCAATTCCTTATTGATTTGAAACTGTGGCCAACTTGGGGCTTTGCAAATTGCAGCTGATGGTTTCCACTACTTTGTGCGTCGTTAAAACTTTTTCATACAGAAACTGAGACACAGATTTTCAACGTGGGAGTTTGTTCTCTGCTCTGACTGAAAGCCTTGACCGGCATCAGCCATATTCAAAGCCCAATCTACATGTACCAATACAATAATAATGAGCGTTATTATCTATATTAGCGCCTCCTAAAGCAGACAGTGCTTCACTTAGCAAGCAACAAACAAAGGAACAGATCTAAAACACAGCCAGGAGAGAACAAACGCTCAAAATGAATCACATGGAAACGACACACAATGGCAACAGAAGCCAGACTGAGATGAAATGAGCAGAGTCAATGTGAGAGCAGTGCAGTTTAAGCCTGGATTTAAAAGAAGCCACTGACTCAGCCATGTGACAAGTGTAACCCACTTTCTCTGCGTCCCTCACAGTGTTGGATGGGTGGCGTTGTGTTTTGTGCAGACAAGCACAGTCTGGGCACTGGGCTCTGTATCGCGCATGAGACCAAGTCGCACATTAATGTCTTGGCAAAACAAATGTTGGACGCTGGACGCTTGGTTGCATCATTGTTCCGACAGTGCCCGTGACGTGATGCTAGTGATGAGGTTTCCCATCATTCATTTGATTCTTTTTCATTATCAGACAACGGCTTGGCTCATGGGAAAATAAAAGAAAGAAACAAACCAGAAGAGCTCTTTTCATTGGCTGGGTGCTCCAACTGCGATTTAAAAATTATCATCTGGGGCTTTGTGAAACAACAGCAGATGAACACCACGTCTTCCAGTTCCTTAATATGTCAGACTCATAATACCCTGATGACTGACTTGAGTCAACAGTCTCAACCTCCTCTGACCAGTGACGAGGGTTAAGGTTAGTCAGTGGTGAGCGAGCGAGCATGGTGGTTGTACTGGGCGGCTCCCAGGTGTGAACACCACCGCAGGATGAATAAAGAATGAGCGTTAAAATAAGGTGCACATCAGGAGTTAATCAGCTTGTTAACTTCTGTTTAACTCGTGTCATCCGGAGTAAATAATGTAGGAGAGAATGAATTTTACATTCAGAGTTCATTGAGCAGCCAATGGGGGAAACGCACACCTAACTGTTTTTCTCCCTCTCTCTCTCATCCCTGAGTAAACACAACATGCCCATAAAGCAGATGATGCACAAAAGGCGTGATATACACACACACTGTCTTACTCTGACTCACTGTTTCTCTCTCACACACACGCTCAGGGGAGTGATGAATGAGGAGAGGAGATGTGTGGGTGTGGCTGAAATGGAACTAATGACAGAAAAAGACAATGGTGCGAGTAAAGAAGACAACAAGTGGGAGACGAGAGAGCAGGAGAGATAGAGAGATACAGACGGATAAAGAAAAGAGAGAGACAGACTGATAGAAAGAGGCAGTAGACGAGTACTGTTCAGATACTGGAGGCATCCTGCAGTATAAATACTACAGTACTTGAGGCTACCAGAGGAAGTCATATCTCAAGAATAGTTCTTAAAAAGATGACGATGACGACGTCTGACACAGGTACAGACGCTGAGACATTACACAGTGACCTCATGCATTAGGAAGTAATATGTTGCAGTAATATGTTGTAGTAATATGGAAGAGTAAAGATTTAGTCAAACTGAATATGACAGGATAAAAATGAAAGGTGTTGTCGAGCTTTGGGGTTGGGAGGGGCCCAAAAAGTTTTCTAGCGAGCCTGGAGACAATGTGTTATGAAATTAATCAATTTACACACACACACACACACGTGCACACACACACACACACTCCCACACTCCCACACTCCCACAGTCTGTGATTTCGGCTTTAATTACCTCTCATAGGAACATCAGATGGCAAACAGCTCTAAATCAGCCAGCTGGGAGAAAGAGGAGGAGAGACTCTGGGAAACGAAAATGAGATGTGAGAGAGGGAAAGAGAAAGCACTGGAGAAATTACAAAAGAAAGAAACGAGAAAATGAGAGGAAGCCGAAGGTCACAGTGATGGATTGTATATGGATAAGAAGGAATAAAAGTTTAAACTGTGGAGAAATTAAAAAGCAGGGAAAGAAAAGCAGGATAAGTGTTTGCAAAGACTGGCGGAGGAGGAGGATGAAAGAGGGAAGGTACAGATGGAGGGAGGTTCTTCTCCTCCTGCAGGGAGCAGAGTCATCAGACGTCCAACCACCGAGTAAAAACGGCGAAACTCAAATAAAAGACTTTTTTCCTTTCCAGTGAATGAGCTTGCTTTCTTTTTCCAGGCGACTCATATTCGACGTCACAAAGTTAATGTTGAATTTTTCCATTCACTTCAGTGGATCCCAAAGATCAAGACGTCTCATGACATCACCCCAGAGAAGGTGAAGCGTCAGCCGGCCAGGCTCGATAGAAACGCGTTTCTGTGCGACAGTCATCTGACCCAGGGAGTGGATTCTGTTTGTCTCTGCTCCCACAGCTAACCAAAGTCAAACATTAGTGAGTGGAAAAAAGGCTAAATAGTGGAGATTGTAGAAAGAGAGAGATCAGAGCACGGAGCCTCGAGCTCTGCCTGGTTTCCTGCTGAGCACCACTCAGAGGCTAATCCCCCACCGCTCTGCCTATATGTATGATGTACAGTTATGAACAGGGTGGGAGAGCGAGCACGGAGAGGCCCTCCTTTAGAGTGGAGGCTCTCTGATCGGATCGTCATCAGCTGCTGCCACTGTCCATCTGCACCTCTGACGCAGAGATGAGTGACAGTTTCCTCCTTGAGATCGGCAAAGTGTGACAATATGGCAATTAGAGCCATTTTATAGAATAGAACGTTTTTATTCCTCCCCACACATTATGTCTTTTATCAGCAGAGGAAACCAGATGGTGGAGCATTTCGCCGTGAAAGGCAATTTTGAAGAGTGTTCAGAGCTCAGTTTTATGTCACATGTACTCGTATGAATAGAGCAGAGACGGTTCGTTTCCAGCTGACTGTTTATTCCTCAACAGCTGAGAAGTACATCCTGTATAAAGTCTGAATCAAACAATAGCAATGAAAGAAGGGTATTTTATCAGGGAGGGCAACAAGTAAGCAAAAAGAATGGAAATATATTAAATGAATTAGAAAAAACTTTGGATGTAATGAAAGTTCTATTAGATTCCCTGTGGTCTAAAAAGCATTAAAGTGTCTCATAGCCTCACTGAAGAAATGTGTTATTTGGGCAAAGAAACTTTAAGTGCTCAAAGTAAAAAAGTAGAAACGAGAGTCCACATTGAAGGACAGCAGAAGACAGATGGGAAAAAGAATGTGGTGAGAAGAGAGGAGACAGTGCTGATGCTGCAGCTCCAGGAGGAGGAGGAGGGGTAGAACAGTGGAGTGATAGAGAGGTGGAGGTGGGAGTCCTTATCGGAAAAAAACAGGCAGCTTCATCTCCCAGCCCTCTGGACACTCACACACGTGCACGCAAGGACATATGAGTGCACCTACACACCCAAAGGTAAAAAAAACACCAGTAACCTGCAAAACAACAAACAATGCATGGCACACGCACACACACACGAGAAGGTGTCAAAGTTACCTCCCCCTTTAACACGTGCACGTGCCTACAGGTGAGCGACAGGCACCATTTATACACAGACAACAGTGTCCACCGCCCCTCCAGATGCCACGGCAATGAATAGCATCAGCATCCCATAAAATGTCAGGGGGCATTCACAATTAACTCATCTCACACACAGACAGACACACACACAGAGTCAGAAATGTCAGAGGCCTATGCCCACTAATGTATGTGATGGAGAGCGAAGGCAAATGTCAACTGTTCCTCAAAATGGCAGCCATCAGCTGTGTGGGCTGATAGGCAGTGACTGTGGACTGATACTAACACACACACACACACACACACACACACACACCCGTGCGAGCTGCTGCGCATGTTTTATTGAATCAATACATCATAAACATGTATGACACTAGATCAGGTTGATTGTTTTACAGATGACTGAGAAAGGGACGGTAACGTTTATGCTCTTGTGTCAGGCCAAAGGTCACTGCTTGACATTTCAGGTCACGTTCAGCCGAGCAACGCGTGAAATCATTCAGCTCCAGGATCGGGGACATCGGGCTACACAAATTAGAGACGGGCAATAAATACAATATTAAATAGTTAAAATAACCCAAAATCAAAAAACAGCGAATGTTTTAAAAAAGCCAATGTTTCCAGTTCAAGCAGCAGCTCGTCCAAAAGGTCGAACCACTGACATTCAGGGGGTGGCCACCACAGCAAAGTCTCTCCAAGTCATGATTTCATTCCAAGTGAAATGACCCCAAATTCCACCATGTAACATTCTTCGTTGTTTCAAGATTCGTCACAATCTCTCTCGTGGGCGGGGCTTAAAAGCAGCAGCATCTCAGCGGGCACGTGATAAAAAACCGCTGCCATCAGTCAAAGTCACTTTTTGAAAAGTGCATTCACGCACAATTTGAAAATAAATGATGATGATGACAACGCGGGAATCCAAAGAGGAGCTTCATTATAAATTAACTCCTCATGAGCCCCCCCCCACCCCGCCCCACCCCCGCCCAAACCTCCACTGCCATCTGTCAACAGAGGAGGGAAAAGTTTTCTCTCATTCATCAGCCAAACAGACGGATGGATAGAGGGACGAAAAGTTGTGTGATGCCCGGCCAAGCCTTTCTCCATCCGCCCTCCAACCCCCTACGCAGAAATCTCAGCAGCAGCCACTGGCAGCGCGCTCGCCCAAGGTCACGGGGACAAAGTCAGGGGTAGAGGAGAGGGGGAGAGAGGCGGGGAGTGAGTGAGAGTGTGTGTGTGTGTGTGTGTGCTGGATGGAGAGAGCGTGTGCATCTGTGTGCAATGTGTTAACTGTGTTAAGGCATAAAGGGTTTTAAGGTACAGGCATGTGTGTGTTCCTGGCTCTGTGTGTGTGCATGTACAAAGCACAGGGGATATATAATAACTTCTACAACTCCTGTAGCTCCCTCTCAGCGTGTGTGTTGCTCTCTCACACTGCGTGTGTGTGTATGTGTGTTTGTGAGAAATAAAGATGGCTGCTGACGATGCCACAACTCAGCAGGCTGGGCAACATGACGATAAATAATCAGCTCTGAATCACTGCACTAATGAGCCAAACAGACACACACTCAAATCCAGCAACTCACTCTTCCTCTCTCACACACACACACACACACACACACATTAAGGGGCTCTCTCACCGACCACAGTCATCAAAAGTGTTTATTCTTTGACCTAGTGCCATGAATAGACTGATTACTCATAACACAGCCAGTTAGTATCAGATGACACGCACACACACACACACACACACACACACACAAACTCAAATTACTCACATCTAAAATCTGGCTGCACGCTGGCAGACGGCTCGGCTCAACGCAATATACTGTATCTATATCCCCGGCAGACCACTGGGTGTGTTGGCTGCAGTGAGCGATCCATCAGGAGCCCTGCTGCCATGCAGAGGTCAAACCCATCAACCCCGGAGACCACTGCCAGGGACGAGACGCGCCTCAGCCAAGAACCAATCACGACCGGTGGCTCGCGCTTCGCAGCACACCATATGTAATCGCCGGAAAGGACAGGGTGGAGTCTGGACTCGTGATGCACCCGTCCATTAAAAAAAGTGAAAGTTTCAGTCCAGCCTCGTAAACGACTGCTGCAAAGTGCGGCGAGTGTCAAACAGCCAGGACGGGTTGCCAGATCCTGATCATTTTACTGTCATTTTTCCATCTCACCGCTGCAGATTCCGTGAGGGAGGCAACTCTGCCTGGCGTGAGATGACGTTTGTCTAGCAGTGGGGCAGATGTAGTGGAAATATTATTGTTCTTGATTTGATTTTCTTATAAGAGCAACTTCAACATTTATTTGATTCGTTTCAGATTGAATTCCCCTCAGGATGGACTGGTTGACTCTGGGGACCCGTCTGATTTCATCTGGTCTGACCATCATGTTGACGAATGACCGTATAACTACACAACTAAATGGCATTTAACCTTCAGTCTCAGCTGCTGTTGTCTTTTACTCATCTGCCGACTCACATGGGGCTGATGTGGCCATCAGCGTTTCTGTGGTGCACTGTGGAAACAATAACACCGTATTTGCAGATATTATTCAATATTCAATTTACTTAAATTAATTAATCGCTTTAAACTGATTTTTTTTTTTTACAAATATCAGCGTCGCTGCATTTAGAGGTAGCTGTATCTGACATCTTCAATGACATGATATCCTTTTTATTATTTTTTATTATTATGAATTGAACCTCACACTGCGTGTTAATATATCTGTCCGGCATGTGCAGCAGAAGGGACTCTTTTAGTCCAGAAAATAAATATTGATGATAAGCTTGTTTCTTTTTTGATGTGAGGGTTTTGGATTTGTCCATTTGAAAAAACTAAATAAGCAAGAAAACAAAACTTACAGACAACGGCCGCGACTGCTCAGGACCCCGCCTACACTGTACGCCCCCCCCCCCCCACACTCTTCCTCCTCACTGCCTTTGGGTAAACATTTGTCGGTGTAACCACCCTCTCCGCCCCCCCCCCCCCACACTCTTCCTCCTCACTGCCTTTGGGTAAACATTTGTCGGTGTAAGTTGTCTCAGGTAAAGATATGCAGATGAACTCTAACTCGTTTGCATAACGAGCTCTTATTTGCCAGTCTAATTATCGTGGTGTGCCGAGGCCGCCTCAGAGCTGCCCTCAGGGTTCATTAGTGGGGTTCGTTAAGAGGTTAGCTAATCCCTCCCTCCCTCTTTAACAAACAGTGGTGCCTGAAAGTCCTGAAAGACGCGGGCAGCCAGACTCAAGACTCTCACGCACGTAGATTTCTCGAGATATCACAAACACAAGCATACACTGGAAATTACACTTTCTATTTCTCTTTTTTTCTGCCGACAAGACATGGGAGGAATGGTGAAAAGCTCTGTAATGGTTCCATAACAGCGCTTCAAGAGCCCTGCTTACGAGCATGGTACAATGGCCCTCCACAGGAAAAGTTCAAGGGTCTTTTAGAGGTTTCTCCTCTAGCATTAAAATGCAAGCAAACAGTGAGCAGGTGATTGAATGCATCCATCCGATGCTCTACTCCGCAGCATAGAGGTCAATCATGTTGGGGAGTGATGTCATCCATCTGGAATTCCTCTTGGGACGACATCACAATCATGAGGTCGTCAGCTACCTGTGCAGATACACTCCTCCCACATAACGACTTAATGAAAGAAGTTCCATCAGGCTCACGATTATCAAACTCAGTGATTTTAGTAAAAATTTGTGTCTGACAGAGACAAGTTTAAAAAGCAGATTCCAAGTAAGAAAGAGTTGCTCAAATGACAGCGGATATCAACGTAAAAAAATCAGTGTGTTAGATCATGCATCCTTCCATTTCTCACGTTTACCTAAAGAACCGCGGAGGATAAAAATAATCTGATTTACACACATTACTCACGGCAGAAAAAGGTCAGGATTGTTCTCGACACAAAGGCAGAGGAAGTTAGCGAGTGTGAATGCGCAGTAATCACTGGGTATAGTCTGTGTTAGTGAGTCACTCTCTTTAATCGCCGGGCTGCGACTCGACGGCGGCAGCGGCTTTAGTTGTTCGTTTCGTGAGCGTGACATCGTCAACATCGCACGCTTTTCCTCCACAAGGAGAATGATCTCACTTAAAAACAGGCAAACGCTGCTGTTTGATTTCATATATCTATACGATGTCTATTCAGCTACTGTGTGTTGAGTTTCGCCTGCACAGCATCTGAGCCTCCCGCCCTCCCTGGCCTCTTGGAAGGCCTCAGGGAGAGATGCCCAAACTCCTTACACCGTTTTCTTTTGACGGACAGAGCGCAGCCAAGTCGAGCATGTTAAACATTATGTAGATGGAGTCCTGAAGCCACTGGGAGCTTTGTAAATAGAGGAAATCTCCAATTTAATGCTGGCCTACAGGCTAAGAGCAACACAGAATGAAATGTGAAATCTCTCGCTGTTGCTAACCCTCGTGCTCCGGCTTTTCCCTTCACCAAATACCCGTCCTCCCTCCCTTTGTTTTCCCAAATCGGTTCATCTTGTTCGCTCTTTTCCCTCCATTCCCTCTCATGGTCTGTAATTTGCTCTTCACTGCTCCCTCTCTTCTTCCTTCTCTACCTCTTTTTCCCCCTCCTTTTCTTTTTTTTTTTGTGCCTCCTCTCATCTCTGCCCGATCTCTCCCTCTTCCTTCTGCCGCCTAAAGTCTCATTTCACACTGCCACTTTTTCTTCCCCTTTTCATCTCTTCTTCCTCTCCCTCACTCTCTCCATCTCTTGATCCCATTTTTTCACGGTGCCCAGATCGTGGCCTGGTCTGGCCTTTTAATGTCTCCCTCTGCTACTCTCTCTCCGCCACTGTTTCTACTCTCTCTCTCTCTCTCTCAGACTGTAGCTAATGCCATCAAGTGTTCACAGCGGCTCTGAGCCCAAGATTCACGGCTCGCGGACCTCGAGCTGCCGTCAAGCACAAACAGGAAAATATCAAACACTATTTCTATAGTGTATATTTGCGCATTACCTTCACACGCACGTCAGATGGAGTCTACAAACACACGTATTCGGGAAAAAAAGTGTTTACGTACATTTCCAAACTGCCCCCCCCCCCCACCTACTCTGAAGTCGACAGCTGAAGACGAGGTCTTCTGCTCCTTGAATCTCTCAAGGACAAGAATAAAAAGACAGACAGAACTAAATGATTTCCGTGTGCGTCTAAAGTGAATGTCGCGCTCCACTAACGCAACGCTCTCTCCCTTTCTTCTTCTCTTTTTCTTTTTTTTTTTTTTCCCCTTTGTCCCTGCGTGTGGTTTCAGGTTCGAAATCAATTTGGCTTAGATGAAAGTTTTCAATTTCATTAGCTTGATCAAATGGAGCGCTGTTAACAGGCGGCGGTAATAGAAAATCATTTAGGCTGAGCAGCTCACACACTCTCAAAGGACTGGTTAAGAGCTGCTAAGAGAGGGAGAGATGGAGAGATGAGGAGGGAGGGCGGGGGGGGGAGGAAGGAGATGACAGGTGGAAAAATATTGACGAGACAGCGCGAGGGGAAGAAGGCGACAAAAATATGATAAAGATGGGGACTCAGCAGAGAAGAGAGAAATAGCCCATTTTAGAGAAAGATTGAAGACATGATGACAGAAGATAAAAGAACAGATTGAGAAGAATAAGAGAATAGTAAGGAGAGAATATGCTCTTTATAAAGAAACTAAAAAAGAAGAGTGTGACAGAGGAGGACGCGTGGAGACAAACTGAAAGATTAAGTGTAAGAGTGATGGCAGCATGGGAATTATTAAATCAGCAAAAATGTCACAACAAAGCCAGAGAGGGGGTTAAGAATGCAGAGGAAACGGAAACAAGTGCAAGGAAGACAAAAAGAAAGTGTCTCTTTATCTCCCCTGTCTGCTCCGTACTAGCCCATTAAACCTCCATTACTGCTGCTCACATGTTTGACACAGAGAAAATATGTTGTGATGAAAGAATTAAATCAACTATCAGCCAGCAGCAAGAAACTTAAATAATACGCCTTTGATGAGGAAAAACTAAGATAGATGCAGTCAGACTTTAACGCGTATAGACGTTTACCATCGCTTTATTTTGGATTTAACACAAACTTGTTTCCTCTTAGAAGGTATCAAACGAATTACCCAAAGAGATGGTACCGGCGTGTGGCTGGGACCCAGACAATGTTTACCTTTTTAAAGACAAGTCACGCACACTAGTCGTTACAGTATGTGCAATATCCCACCGTGCTCAAGACTGCTGGTTGAAGTCTGTAGCCAATTCTCCAGATCTCACCCGGAGGTCATGTCTGAAGATAGAAAATGAAGGGCTATGCTACCAGCCGTGCGCAACTGTTAGCTTTTAAAGCTTTTACACGCACATCCAACCAGCCAAGTGGCGCTAATGTAAGGGAGGAGATCAACCTAAAACCCCTCGACGTGCCTTTGAGACCGAGAGTAGCACACACACACACACGCACACACACACACAAAATTAGTCCGCCTATTCATGCTAATCTGAGGGAAAATGACTTGCTCATTAGCAAGACCCTTAAACCTCTTGACAGGCCTTTGAACCCCAACTGTCTCATGGTCAGAGAGCATATTCTGAGAAATGGAGGCGCACACTTACACACACAGTTGGGTAAATCACAACCATTACGACTTATCGGCCGACTGTAGATTATATTATTAGCAGCACATTTAAACGACAGTTAAGCGACAAAATGAAATATCCATGTATTAGATTAATGATCTGTCGGGGCAGAAACACAAACACACGTCACACAGTCCGTTCTCCTCAAAACGTTGACCTCTGCTGAAGAGAAGTCTAGTGTCTGACCTCAGCCCTGGAGGAGAAGTGTAACTGATTGTCTTTGCCGTCTGAAGGTCTGCGCCGCCGCGCGATTCATCACTGAATCCACACGTTGGAAAAAAAAAAAAAAGAGGCTGTATTTGGACAAAGTGTTGCTTGAACACGTTTGAGGGCAAAACCTGTTTAGAGTAGAGGCATGACGGGGCAGAGGAAGAGGAATGAGACGGACAGAAGCATGAAGAATGAAAACTTGCAGCCAAGAGTGTGGTGTCCTGGCTTCACAAAGCGCAGACGACCCCTGCCAGTCCAACAGGTGCGAGGAGGAGGGCCGATACAAAGGGCGATGGAGAGCATCCAATAGTGTGGAGCAGTAGGAACGTGTAAAGGAGATCACCACTGAGACGAGATCAGGGAGGCAGTGCGATACACAAAGGCGGCAGACTTATCGCTCAGCTCAGAGTGAGACCATTTGAATCAGCTCTAAACCTTGACACACATCGACTACTACCAGAGCAGCCAGCCTTTAAAACCTCAAGCTCCTCGCATTTAACTTCATATGATGAAGCATCACACAGAGCAGAACACTTGAATCTCTGTTCCTGACTGAATTAAAGTCGTCAATCAGGGCCTCAGAGCGCAGCAAAGGATTTTCTGATTTTAAAATGAGTCTTCGGAGAGTCAGAGCTCTGGCCTTCATCTCTCTGCTTGACAAGCAGTTCATGGAAATGAACTGAAACATGTTCATATCTAATCCTCGCACCTCATTATACTCAAGGTCCAGCGGAGCTGCAGTGGCCGTCGTTACAAGGCAAAGGGCAGCAGAGAGGACATAGACCTGCCCGTTGTCTGATGGAATCAGGGTTCCCAAAGTTAAAACCTTTACATGCCTGGATAAAATATGTCCAGCGTATTAAACAGACTGATCACATTCCTGTACATTACCACGGACATTATTTTTAATGGATATTTTTACCTTCATTTTTAAAGAAATTACCTTCATTTAAGAAAACATCTCCCTAAACATAAAACAACTCTAGGCCAGAAGGGATCGTGATGTATAAACAGCGTTTACATGAGGACGAGAGGCCAAAACAGAGAGCATTTTAATGTTTACCTGCTAGCTCATGTCAGAATTTGCAACCTGACAAAGGTAACACATTATAAATATTACAAGGCAGCTCACTTTTAACATGCTCTTCCGTTGCATTTAAAAAGTCAGAGAGAGAAAATATCTGAATTAGTGAGTGTGTCAGTGTAAATGTGTCCAAGCCCCGCAGCAAACAGTAACCGCCCAGATAAGATTTGCTGATAACAGGACGAGATACAGAATGAATGGACTCTCAAGGGAGGAGAAAATCTCACAGAAACATCCTCCTCCAACCACCCCATCCATCCCCTCTTCAATCTGTCCATCGGCGAGACAATTCCTTTTTCTCATCATCCAGCTCCTTGAGTGTGGAGGTGCGTGTCAGTGGAGGTAAAGGCTCGGCAGCGTGGGGAGGGTTTTAATGAGGAAACACAAAATGAGGATGTATTCTGAAAAACAGGTTAATTAACTACAGAATAGTCGTGATAGTAGCAGAGTTCAGAGGGACGTGAAGACGACAACTCATGAGACCCGTGTTCCAACCGGAGACCTCAAACACTGGGCTTGCTTTTGGCTTTGGAAAAAAACAACAGGCTTTTGACAGGCTTGGATTTGCCAGCTGGCTAAACCGATGTATATTTCTACATGGTGCTGGAAGTTATTGGCCCAATGAATTGGATGAGCTTCTCGTGAGCGATGAAGGACAATGTTGACGACAAGGACACAGCAATGCTGACAGCTCAGGGGAAAGAAAATATCGGCGAACCGTTCAACAAGTACGATGTTTTTTCCATTTTCAAATCAGCAGAATGTTTTTAATTTGCAGTTTCGTTGATGTTGGTATATGAAATGTAAACACAGAGCTACAGACACGTCTTCAGAGCAATACTGTGGGAAAAGCTGAGAAATTTGGTGACAGAGGTAGGCCGTGAGCGAGTGTTTGGTGTCCACTTGTTCCAGTCCACCCACTTCTGTACGTCAGTGTCTCTGTGACCTTCTCCACTCTCTCCCCCTCCCTGTGCTCCGGCCTCTCACTGTCACCATGACAAAAACACCACGAGAGTGTGCTTGTGTGTGACAGAGGCAGAGAGGAAAAGCTTCACACTTGAAGGGGTATGATTTTTGAACAATACAGTATCACGCTGCCTCGCTTGTTCACGTCACTGGACCCATTTCCTCTTACCATCAGGATGAAAGCTTTAAAATTACAGTTATATTCAAAGAGTTTCCGTTAATAGGCTCCCTCTGTGTGCAAGTGTTTTCAAAGCGGGTGTGTATGGTGTGGGTGTCCGCGGGTGTGTAAGCATAAGAGGGTTTGTCCCAGTGAATCAGCGATCCAGTGAATGAAACCAACAATAAGACAGGAAGGGGAGGGGGGAGCAGGGTGTGTGTGTGCGCACACATTCTTGTGTCAGTGATTTTATGTCAGTAATTATTAATGCTCTGGATTGCATGAGTAATGGTGCATACAGCTGACATTCTGCGACAGGGTAACACTGTAATGCAAAACACGGGGAGAGACAGCGCACACACACACACACACACACACACTATGAAATGAAATAAAGGAAGGAAACCTCAACAAACCTGAAGGCAGTTTACTGACCAACTGAACACCGAGGCAATCTGTTTAACTTTATGTAAATGCAAGTGCATGTGCTCGGATTTGCATCGGCTACAAAAATGTTGACCGAGAGTTCACACAGATATTAATATCTGAGCATGCCAAAAGATCTCATAAGGACCGAGATACATTCATTCAAGGTTTGGGCTTTGACGTCACTGTTACTGTGGCCATACATGCACACGTAAAGATAAAAGTAAAATATGTTCTTTACAGTTACATATCTCAATCCATCAATCTAATTCTCACTGGGGAAACAGTTTCCAAATCAAACTTTCTCTGTTGACCATGACAACCATCTTCCATTGTGTGTGTGTGTGTGCGTCAATGAAATAAAACGCAGTGGAACACTCATTTCAGCAAACCACACGTTCCCCATCATGAAATAAAAAGAGCCCAGCTTATTGTGTGAGTCAGGTGTGATGTCACTTCCTGCTCCAACTTCTGCGCTGGATTAAACGCAGCATGACACGGGGGCGTGGAGGGGGTGCTCCTGGCGATGCTAACTGCAGAGTGGTCAATGAAACAGCAGCAATGTGCACTGTCACACAACAAACGCGCAGTCCCTGTCCCAGGAGAGGAGCGGCGCCGAGAGAAGCTTGGATGCTTTCATCTTTTGGTTACTCAGCCGTATCGCCGGGCACAGCTGTTTCTCTGCTCGCCCCTTCCTCTCTGGTCTCCTGTTGGTGTGCCGTGCGCCGTGGCCACAGCGACCGCCGCGCTCCCGAGCGCACAACGCAGCGACTAACTGCTCAGCGGGCCATGAGTGATCTGAGCTGATTAAAACACACACACACACAGAAAGCACTCACAGGAGTGTGATACTAATGCTGAAGGACTGTCATGTGCGTGGGAAAAAAAATATGAGGCAACAAACTGCACTCGGCTTTAGACCCAAAATATCTGTCAGGCCTCTTCAGCAAATGCTTCTTCTTCCTCCCTTTTACTCCCAGGAGTCAGTGGGTGGTGGCGCTACCCGACCTGAATTCAACTGAGCATGGCAGAGCACGGCCATGCGCACACAATATTAATCTGTGAATAAAAGCTCATTCTAACGTGGCTTCACTTGAGCCCGTCTGACTGGTCAAACCGGGTTCTGCAGAGGATTCACACACAATTCAGGTCCATTAAAGACTTTAACGAGTTCTGGAATGAAGTCTCCGCCCCCTCATGGCTGGACGTATACTGCCGGAGAGACCTTCAACTTCGGTCGCTCTATAGTTTTGCTTCACTTGATTTAGGAAAACCAGCGAGGCTGTACCTCCACCTGAGGGGTCATTAGGTCTGGGTGATGGAGGCAGCCAGTCGCAATCCCCCCAATGTATTCAATCACCTCTCCGGTGAAAAAAAAAAAACAAACGCAGATCTACTTCACACATGCAGAGAGCGAGAAGCGGTTACCTGTTAGAAAGTGGTTGTTCCTATAGTGACACCATTCACTCTGACAGGGCTAGAGGGGTAAGGCTAAAGAAGCAAGGAGGTTTCACCCCCGTCTGGATTACACAAAAACGAGTGATCGGTTTATCATGACATTAATGGGACACGGGTAAAATTTGGCATAGAACCGGACAAAGCAGCAGAGGATTCTGTCGTTTCAACATTGTGAGGGGATTTTTTTTTTTTGTTTTATCTTTTCCCCAATTTCCCAGGGAATAATTCATGAATCATGATGAGAAGGCATTGAGCGATAACTACGAGTGGGTGCAATTTGGTGCGGCTTGATTGAATTTAAGAGGACTGCCAGACCTTGGCAGAAGTTTTCGCTTAACAGGGAGTCGGGCGGGATGAAAAAAAAGGAAGGATCGAAGGCAGCGAACACGGGCAAAGAGTCGTCTCCTGTGGCCGGACAAGAGGACGTCAGTCTTTACGGACAGTCGCCACACGCTGATCTGGCCTGAGGAAGACTCAGAGCTGAGGCACATGATGGAAGCGGTCCAGAGCTGCACTGAACACTGGCCTCTAGCTGGCAGCCTGCAGCGTTGCTGTGTTGTGTCAGCCCATATGGAATAATGAGAATTGATGACTCTTTGGCCCCAATGGGACGGCACCGTGCTTTCACTATTTCCTTTCTTACATGGGTTGATGTGTTCGGGGGAATCTTGTATACAGTCAATATAAACATAGGATAAATCCCAAATTTGACATCTAGGTTTTTTTTTTGGTTGCCTATGCTGATACCATTCCTGTTCACAGGCCGAGCAGAGGAAGAGAGCAGGAGGAGACGAGGAGTGGGACAGACAGATGAGACAACCAACGCAGGGAGTGACTGGAGAGGGGAAGGAGTGAGTGAGTGCCAGGGAGTCGGGGGAATTGACACAGTTTGTCGTACAGTTCACATCCGTCACAGTTCAAACGGAGAGCGTGTCGCACAATGGGAGCAGAAGCCATGAGGCCAGGGCTTGGTGAATTTCCACATCGGAACAAAGCCACTGCCTCATTTGCGGCAAGGTCTCTGCTCCAGCTGCCGGAAATTAATATCATGAACTTAAGTGAAAAGTATTGTTCCTCTTTGCTCTTACATTTCTTTATTTCTACAGCCAGCCTCATGAACCTTTTGAAATAGAATAATGAACAGTGGGTTGAGGTCCTTCACCCCAAGATTTTTAACAGGGGCACAAGTACACAAATGAATTTCCTTCCCTTTAAAAGGCCACACGGCATTATTTCCAAACATCCTCCTCATCACCATGTTGTGGGGACACGCTTCTCTACACAGGAGTCCTGGCGCGCAGACGGTGCCGCGCGCACGCGACCATCCAGCTGTCTCTGCGGAGGAGACGGACTGCCCCCGGGATTCTTCCCCGGGGACCTCAGCCGGGCACACGGGTGGGTCAGCCTCGGTGCAGCCGCGGTCCCCGCGTCTCAAATGGCACCGGTTCGTTCCGCGCCTGACATCCGAGCTCCGCCTCAGTCAATGACTTATTATTCCACGCGCGTGCACGGACGCAAGAGGTGTCAAGGTGAATATGAACCAATCGATCGTCGTTTGGCTTTTACAAAATGCCACTTGCTTCATTTGAATTTTACAGGAAAGTCGCGGCTGGAGTTGGTGCGCTCGCCATGCGGCGCAGACGGCGTCTCATGCAACCTGCTGCAGTTGGGCACTTTTCTCCGGCCGCGTCTCCCCCTCGCAGGATGGATGGATGGAGGGAGAGAGAGAGAGAGAGAGATGGACAAACCGGGTCCCCTTCATCTGTTGCAGACACATTTCCAACATGCACCCGAAGCCGAGGGGCACGGCCGAGCCAAACAAAAACAACCGCCACAACTCAAAGCGATCCCAGTGCGAAGGGAGAAAAATAAACTCGGTTGTTTGACATCCCGACTCAGCCCGGTCACAGGGTCTAAGTTGGCCGGTGGTTTGCGTCTCTTACCTTTCCACAGGAGGAGCAGCAGCACCGTCTTCCAGAGGCGACATCCCACCGGTGCGCCTCCCCGTCTCCTCACCATCTCCATCCGTGAGTCGGTACAAAAACAAACAAACAAAAAACCTCCGGGATTGTTCACGAAATGGATTCTCAAAAGGGAAGGAGGGGGGGGAGGGAAGGAGGGGGGGGGGGTTAAATGTTTTATCTGTTTTCTCTTCTTTCCCCCAGAGAGAGCACTACCGCGTCGGTGCCATCAATAATCTCATTTTGCCCAAACTGCGCTCGCGCTGACCTGAGACACCGCGCACATTAGCTCCGGAGTAAACTATAAATCCTCCTGGAGTCCGTAATAAAAGGAGAACCCACCCCTCCCCTCCTTTTGGGCAATTCCAGTGTAGGGTGGCTTCTGGGATTTTTTTTTTAAATCCCCCCTCCTCAAAAAAAGTCTGCGGTGTGTCTCCTTCCAACAGGAGCGAGGAGTGCGCCGCGTTCTCCCGTGCGCTCCTCTCTGCGTAATTTATCCAAACGGGACGACTCGGGCTGGGAGGAAACTCGAGTGTCTCTCCTTCAATCGCACTTTTCTTTCTTCCAAAGTTTAAACCAAAGCAGCAGGGCGGACCCGGGACTCCTCCGAGGAATTAAAAAGTCCACTTTAGAGGCACAACCCGAGAAGAACTGTCACTTGAGGCTCAGAATAAAATCCCAAATTCCACGCGCCCGGCAGCGGCTCCGGCTCCTCTTCGTCTCCGTCCTCCCTCTCCTGTCTCCCCTCTCGCTGTGCCAGGTATGTGCGCGTCTGGGCTCAACTTGAGAGGCTGCATCCACTCGTCCACGGGATGGAGGGAGGAGAGGAGGAGGAGGAGGTCTGACACTTGCACCAGCCGGCAGAGGAGGAGGAGGAGGAGGAGGAAGAGCAGCGGAGGCTGTGGGTCTGAGGAGGGTGGAGAGTAGGGGCGGGACTTATGGATGCGAGTGTCAGTTGAGCAGCCAATGAAGTGTCCAGGAATTTTATTTGGTCTTTTTTTTGTACATTCTCATTATTTCAGATTTCTGTATGCGGTTTTTATGATATATTTATATTCACTGTTGGAAGATTCCAACCCACAAATATAGCAACTTTTGAAGCATGTGCAATTTGTTAAAGTAAAAAAAAGTAAAAACAACTACAATACAAAAAATATAAATAGAAACAGAGAGCAATTAAATATATATAAATGAATGACTGCAAACAAAAAGCCTTCCCGTCGGAAACACGTTTTCATCGATAGCAGAGTTTGCACTGCAGGAAAAAAACAACTTGATTTGAAATCAAATTCCAAGTTTAAAATAAGATTTGCTGAAAAATGAGGCCAATGTGTGGTTTGTGTGTGTGTGTGTGTGTGTGTGCGTGCGTGCATATATCCACATGTTGTTTATCCTTGTAAAGCCTCTCTCTGCATTATTCATACAAAGACACACACTACACCTGTTCTCTCTGTAATCGATACACACACACACACACACACATTCAGTGGCGTGTGACACCTTCTCCAACTGCAATATGTTGCAATGCGTCTTGTAATAAAACTCATTCACCTACTATTGATAGGACATGTGTGAGTGTGAGCGTGTGTGTTCAGGCTATATTTCATAAGGCAGCACGCCTGCTTCCCCTTGTCAGCTAAATGTGTAAAAGCTAAAGAGATGACATTGTGACTTATTGAATTGCAAATCAGTTGCTGGGTGGGGGGATGGAGGGATGGAGGGTTTCCGGAGATGGTCGTCCGCCTGTCCGTCCGTCTGTCTGACTCCAGGGTCTGTACAGAGGCTAAGAAGGAGCAACAGCACCCCCTAGTGTCGCAGAGAAGCGACACTGAGGTAATGTCATGCACAGAGCACCTCTTCATCCATTCATCCCTCCTCCGTCCCTAATTAGCAGCATCCTCCTACCTTGGTGCATCTATCCTTAACTTCTCTCTTCTTCTTCTTCTTCTTCTCAAGTTAACTCCACCACCTGAACTCAGCTGAGCCTGCAACCCCCTCCCTAAAAAAACACCTCCATAAAGTCTGGAAAACCACCATCTGTCCGCAGCGTGATGAAGGAGAACCACATCAGCAACATTTTAAAATATTATTCTAATTTCCGCTCAATGACTTTTTCCTTCAGCCAGCCGCAGCGCTCCCCATGACTTAAGCTTAAAAGATCTTTTTATTTATTTATTTATTTATTTATTTTCTTTAAACTGATCTATTCGTCTTGGGGCTTCAGCCACGGCGAGGTATTAGTTCAGCGAGCATGCAGTAAAAAGTAATATTTGTACAAATCTGTACAACAGCGTCTGTATACCAATGAGGCCCCACTGGCTGTTGAGGGGAAATTAGATATAGAATAAGAAGAATTGCAGATAATTCTCCCCATATCTAGAGGCAGAAACATTTACACATTTCAAAGTATGAGAAGATAATTCTGCTGTTATATATAAATATTGAAATGGGGGAAGTTTGTTTACTTTGTGTCTATGGGGACGCATAGACAGTCGTTGCGTTGTCATTTTGAGGAGCAACTTCAAATGCAGCCTGGAATGGATGGTACGGGATAAACACTCATCGACGACCACAGTCACTGACCTGTTCTACTTGAGCTCCACAGACAGGACCAGTTCCGACCAAGCTCAGTTCCTTAAATACACAAGTCCTACTTTTTGTGGCGTGCGTCTCAGGCTGGCTGCACTTTGCCTCCGCTTCAGATTGAAAGAAACGCTGCTCTATTTTGAAAGCGCTCAAGTCTCAAGAGTTCCACGGTGGGAAACAGACGATGACTCTGCTTTACAGTGGTACATTTATTTTCTGCACTTCTTCTGTACATTCGACGTGTATCGTTTACTTTTAGTACATCTAAAAGCAAGTACTTACTTACTGTCAGGCAGAAAGGTTATTCTGGTACTTATCCAATATGTGTGTATTTATTTCTAATAGAAATAAATCTTCCTCCACCAGTGCTGCCTGAACAATGCATTGACTCTAACTGCAGTGTGAGAACTGAAGAGGACAAAGTCAAGAACTTTTTCAATACCACAGAGTTCCATCATTAAGAGAGCGTTTAAATGTCAAAGTCAAAGTGTGCCTACATGCAGGTGAACAGACATGTGAGTGAGAGGCAGACCTGCTTTTGAACTTCTTGCATTAAGTGCACATCACGCCGGCCCAAGGAGACGCAGAGACTCTGATTTATAAAATTAAAAAGTGAAAAAATATAAGTGCTGAGTGCAAAGATAATTCCCCTCCTTAGTTGGAATTCATTCACAGTATTTAATTTTAAAGTTGCTATCACAGCCATTGAAAATACTAGCAGGTGACTGGCGCTGAGCATGAGACGGTGTTGAGGGTGTGACTCAGGACAGAGGCGGAATATTTATTACGAATATAAAGACTTACAGCTCCTCCATTAGGCAGGAAGGCAAGAACTCAACAGTACTCAAACGAGCTGTTATCAACAGGGGACAGCGTAGAGACAGACTGAGCCACACCAGAGACAGGAAGTGGTCCAAAGACACAGGTGAGACATGTGAGGGCGGAGCAAACAATGACTGAAACAGGAGGTTGAACGGCAAGGGATGTTAAGAGAATACAAAATAAAAGTCCTGATTCAAGCACTGATCTTCATCCCCCTCCCACTGAGCCTTCAGCAGTCCTGTTAGACCCGACCCGGGGTCCGTGCAGCCCACCCACCCCCCCACCCCGCCCCCACTCTTACTGCTCAGCCAGATGGTTCAGTTGGCAGCAGCTGATTTCAAGTTAATGCATTTACCGGTTTTCATGGCTTGATATTTGGGACCGCAAGCAATCAACTGGAATGAAAACCCTCCCCCGAGACTCCGAACTAAACCAAAGTTAACTCGACAGGCCCACCAGATATCACGTTCTTCCTCTGGAGCAGGAGCTGAGGGCAGAGAATCATCTCCACACTGAGACAACATGAGCTGGCTGCTGTCTGTGAATCCTGTGCACCGAACCCCCCCCCCCCCCTCAGAAAACCAATAGGGACACTTCACACGGCCGGCTGCCGTTGACTCCAGCACAGTGCACGTACACCGCATTCATTCCAAAGCACAGAAGAACAAAGGAAGGGGACGGAGCCGAGGACACCCGCCGTGCTGCTCGGATGTTCATGGTCAAAATAGAGTTTGTGTGCGAGCAGCTGAGGTTTGTTTGCTGCAGTGGCTTCGACTTTCATCCTTATATTCGAGTTCTGGGAGCAGCGACGAGGACAGAGGGGGGAGAGAGAGACGCAGTCACCGCTCCTCTCTCTCTCTCTCTCGGGTCAAATGTCTCTTGTAGAAATTCTGTCGACAGCTTGTTCAGACCATACACTCCACTCAGCGGCTGGGGGAAGATAAGCGCTACTGACAAACCTCCCTATTTACTTGTAATTTCCTCCCTCTCTTTCTCTCCTTCCATCTCACTTTCTCTCCCTGGCTCTCTCTGCCCATCTCTCCCTGCAGTTGAAAAACCATAGCCATCACTTTGCTCAGTGGAGCAAACTGAATACATTAGAATCCAATTAAGGCTGGTGAGGAGAACTGCTCAGGCTTACAGTGTGCACGCTTGTGTGTGTGTCCATGTGTGTTTGCATGTGTGTGTATGTGCGTTGATCATGTCTGATAGCTTCTGCCCAGCCAGACTGAGGACGGGCGTCTGTGCCGAAAGTTTTGGGAGACAGCTTGAGTCTTTGTGTAAATCATAGCCTACTGTGTGAGTCTGTGGGTGTGTGTGTGTGTGAGTATTCCACATGCTGTCATAGTGTATTGAGTCACTGACAGGGGACGTCTTGCTGTCTCACTCCAACTGGTTTCTGTTGCCATATTAACGCACAGCAAGCCCACTGTCAGGAACAGTAAATCAGAGCTGCAGCGTGTGTGTGTGTGTGTGTGTGTGTGTGTGTGTAAAGCTGAGGTACACAAAGAACTGATTGCACATACTCAGGAGTGCACTCACAAATCTAAAATATCACAGAAGAACACATATAGCTGGAGGGTTGACACCAATCTACACACACAAGTTGTTATCACTGACACACAGAGACAGAGACAGCCTGGTGTCTGTGAGTGTCCCCAGCAGCGGTGGGAGCAGAAGGTTAGATGTAAATGTTGCGGCCATGATGACTACATGCTCCTCTTCTGGATCTCCTCTACAGCCTCTGTCACTGCGATCTCACACACACACACACACACACACACACACACACACACACACACACACACACACACACACACACACACACACACATACACCCACACACACCCACACACACACACACACCCACACACACACCAGCAGCGGACTGAGATCAATTACACTGAACACCCCCCCACTCACCACCCTGCCGCCCCTCCCCACTTCTGCTGCTACAGATGCAATTTACTTGCCCACCGTAAATCAATGGAGACAAGTGGGGCTAATTTAGACCATTTGATGTCAATTTGGCCTTGACCCTTTCCTATCACACATTCTCTCTTATACACGTGCGCGCGCGCACACATACACACACACACACGCATGCAGCTAAATGACTGGCTGCTCCAGGGTTTATTACGCAGAACTGAGTAGCATCCTCCAGTCTTGCTGGCAAGCACACACACACACACACACACACGAACATGTATGTACAACAGCACATTTCTTACCGCTTCCACACACACACACACACACACACACACACACACCAACACACAATTCACGCCATAACTCATGGCCCCACTGCTGGAGATTTCCATATTGGTTCTGTCAGAGACAATTTTGTTTACAGGGCCCTTTGGATGAAATAACAGCATTGGGTGCTATCAATTACTGTGAGAGAGAGTGGAGGGCAAGAGAAGGAGGGATGAAAGGAGGAGGACGGGGGAGGAAATTCAGGGGGGAAGAAAGTGGGAGAGAGAGAGAGGGGGGGGGGAGATCACAAACAATGCAGAGGAGGCTGGTTACAGAGTAAAAAGATCAAGAGGAGGGAAGGAGGGAGGATACGGGAGGTGGGAGGCAGAAGAAGCCAGAGTGAGAGATGGATTTATTTTCTGTACATAAACTGAGTCCAAGGTCTCAGAGCCAAGGTCTGGGAAGTATTCAGTGGCACAAAAGTCCCCAAAACAATAATTCATGCTCACACACAGCAGCACTGCAACGCCTCTTCTTTAAAGGTCTCACGTTGCAGAAAGTAAAGCTTCCATGTTTATTTTTTATCATAAAGCAGATTGAGGTGTTATTGAAAAACCGTCAGGAGTTGCTGATACCTCAAATATACTTTTTTTGGTCTGTGTATGCTCTGTCTGATGCTTCATGTTTTAAATGAGCCATTTTAAATCATCAACATTCATATATCAGCCTATTGGAGACTACTGAGATCCCTCAGAATCTTTGTTGGAACGCGAAGGCATCAAAGCGAAGGTGCCTCCCTCCCAAACAAACAACTAACGGTGCCCCGAGTGCAGAGGTGGTTTCCCAGCCTCTGGCAGGAAATGGCCTGGAGTCTGGTTTCACCGCTGTGAGGCCGGGACGAATGAGGGGAGGAGGAGACGACAACAGCAACAATGGGGTGAGAGGAAAAATAATTGGCTGAGAAAAAAACCTAAAAGCGTGTACTTCACCATGTCTTTAGTGTATATGCACCAAGATGGCACGTTACCACACGCCTCATTCTCAGTGTGATGGTGCACACCAGCGCTTTCAGCTTTTAGCCCTCGTCCTTTCTCACGTTAGCTGTTTATAGGAAAGGTCCTCCCACATAAAATGACCCCCATAGGTTGCCCATCCAAGTACCTGATTATGAACTATAATTACTTTAAGAGCCTGCCGACCTTTAGCAGCTGTAGTAATTACGGCAGGAGCAAAGAGCAGAGTCAGGTGACGTAGCTGTCGGTGCAATGCAGAGGTGGGTGGACTTTCACAGTTCATTTATGATGTGACTAACTGGCGATCAACATGTAGCTGTGAGCCTTCTATTTCTATAACCAAAATCTGGTGTTCTAACTATCGTCAGGTATCTAGACCTCCGTTCGACGCTGACATCAGATCCAACTTCCACCCTGATTTGAAACCCACAGCAACTTCAACATTTTAACTATACATTTCAGTCTCAATTATTCCATTCGAACACAAATCAAACCTTCCAGTGGTTATTTGTGAGTGCTCCTTGCTCCCGGCCCATTAAAGATGTTTTGATAAAATCCTCCTTCCTGGCCTCTGCACTCAATTCAGAGCTGCTCCACCAGTCTGAAATAATTCTCCACTTATATTCAGGTGCTGGTAAGTGGTATGTAAATGGAAAGGTAAAGATGCGAAGAGTCCCATCCTCCCTGGTGCAAAAAAGCTTGTCAATCACGCTTAGTGTGTTGTCTCCCACTCAGCGCAGAGAGGAGGTAACGTGAGGTGAGGCAGAACCACCTGTGAGGAGGAAACACCGGCGTGTGAGGAATCTAAAGTATCTAATGAAGGGTTGTTAAATCGACCGACCACGCGACTTGGCTCCAAACCAGAGTCACAACCTTTGAGAGAGGAGGTCTCAAAGCACCAGGCCGCCCCTCCGCAATGAATGTCAGCGCAGTTCAAATGCGCCATGCTTTCTTTCTGCACTTTTATTGTCACATCCTGACGGCACCGCGGAGAGTCGGAGCAGTGCGCCACCATAAGAAGCTTTTCACCACTTCAATGAGCCCTCCCTGCAGATTCACGATACCGTTTTACAGACGTTCCTCCGCTTACCGTCGGAGGAAATGCACACAGGCCCCGGCGTCAACAAATGCTGCTGTTCACCGTGAACCTGATGACTGTTTGATTTCCGTCCACGTCTGTTTATCTTTATGCTTCTCTCAGTGTGACTTGAACCGTCTTTTAAAAATGCGTGCGTGGATGAGGATGCAATCCAGGAACGTATCATTGCTACAAAAGGTTCTTCATGATTATTCTGCCGTTCCTCATCTGAGGCTGACGCCCTCGCCTTCATTTGTGTTTATTAATGTTTGCTGTGCCTTCTTTTCCCTCAATCATTCAACACAACAGCTCACGATAATAAATCAATAACTGATAATGGGGGTTCATTAATGAATAGGGAAGAACCGTAAGCGTTTAGACGACACATCAAAAGAGCTTTGAGGTTGAGACAAGGAAATACAGACGATCCGTTGTGACGTTTGCGTGATCAGAAGCGAGAGCGTGACTGCTCGTTTGTCTCAACGTGTCATGTACGTGACAGACGGACGCCCTGTCTGCTTAACCCCGCCTCCTGCCCATTGTCAGCTGGGATCAGCTCTCTGCCATCCTCAAAAGAAAAGCATAGAAATCGACGAATGGAGGGGGAAGAGGTGAAATCTCTCTCCACTGATTCTTTGGTTGTGTTTCCTTTATGAGTCTAAGAGCAACACCAAATAAATATTACAATATGCAAAATACAAAAAAAAAAAATCAATCTCGGGCTATGAATAGAGAGATCGAGTCAAACTGCTGTTAACCTTGAGCTGTGAACACTTGAATCTGACAAATATTTTTAGACGAAGCCACAGCACAACACTGTCTGTCAACACCAGTGAAGAACGAGCTCTGGGCACATGTCACTTCTAATCCAGAGAGACTGACAGCCCCTCCCTTCACGGAGAAGTCAGGATGGACTCGACCTGCATGAGAAAGCACTTGTCGACGGTGTTTCCTGTTGATTTCCATCAGAAGACGGCGTGGCAGTAATGAGCCGTGCAGCTGCAGACTCATGCTTCGTCCCGTCATACTTTAATCCTGGTTAATCAGCTCTGAGTGGAGGACACGGCGCATAATTGCCTGGATATTTGCAGACTGATATCCGACTCTTAACCTGACTCAAGATTTTTAGACTAAATATTTATTACAAAAACTCAGCGAACATACTGAACCCGTGGAACGCACCAAGTTCCTCTCTTTGTTTTAAGAACCGAACTGTTTAGTTGTTTTTGTAAAGACACGTTTCACCTATCTGCACACACACAAAAGGTAATTACCCAGGGGGCCTGGGTCTTTGTCACCTGATTGGCGGAGGGGGCTCATTAGGAAGATGCTAATATCGCTTCTCACACACAGACACAAACTCACAAACACATGTGGCCAGTAAATATTAATTCTCGACAGAAGCCGGGTGCGGGTGGGAGCTTAATTGCACTCATTTCACTGTGACTGTGTCCCACAGGAGCACAGACACACAAACAAACACTCAGCAATGACGATTCACTCTGATTTAAGGATATTGTCATAGCGGATCATTTCTTCCGTGCATAAGCAAGCGACAGCAGCAACTCAGAGTTATTCGAACAGAGACGTCTTCTGTTTGCAGGGATTTATCTCTCATGTAAACGCTGACATTTAACTTTCCTCCACGTTAACATAAAGTGACTGTAGCTGTATTGACTGCTGTAACATCACAGGAGAGGGATGCTCTGAAGAACTGAGGAGCCCTAACAAAAAAAAAAAAATGAAAGACTTGTTTAAAAGCCTGTTTTCTAATTTGAAGTCATTAGCATGCAATTGTGAGGAAGATTGCAGCAAATTGGGTTTCGGCTTGAATCTAATTTTGGCTATAATCCATTAAAATCTTTAATTACCAGTTTAAATTAAATTCCCAGTAAGTTTGCTTTAAGGGGTACTTTCCGAAATTAAATACTTTTTAAAGACCTGGGGTTTTCTTTTTCCCCCCTACATCAATCCCCAAAGATCACTTTATCTATCAACGCAGAGAAACAGGCCACAACAGACACACAATGACCACATCTGTAAGAAAATGAAAGCCACAGCAAAAGATAAAAAACAGTGATAAAACACTCATGTAAATATAGATAAGCATAGCTGGTTCCATGATGCTCCATATAAAAACCTCTCTTCCAGACACACACTCCTATAGAAGTCATCATGGCTAATGTCCACTTTTTAATACCTCATAAATCAGAAGTATTGATTTCTATGCGTCATGCATCTTGTGGCGAGGAGGGAACTTTACAAGAACATTCCAGCTCCACGGTGTGAACAGCAAAGCGTGGAGGAATTATTTAAATATCATTTTCAGCATGAATAACTTGGCAAATAAGCAACTTTGGACCGTTTTCAAGTTAAGTCATAAGAAGAAATGTCGAGCAGCGCCAGAATAATACAGAAGTGTGTAGCATTAATATTTCAAAGCGATGATTTATGGAACTTTGATGTTTTTTAGCGACACTATTTTTAAAACCTCCACATCTCAGATCCAAGCTGCGACATCCGCACAATCGTTGCTGCATAAAGTATGAGGCCTCGGGAGTTCTCCGTGATTTGACATGGAATGACACGGCTTGTTCCCTGTTGCCTGGGTCGTACTGCCACCTCACCCAAACCTGTCCATTAGGGGGCCGGGGCGCGAGTCACAGCGAACTCCCTGACAACCGAAGCATTCTGGCTCAGTTTCTGCGTTTATGTCAAAATGACGTGAGACCAACGCTGAGCTTCGAGACAGACGTCAGCAGAGGGTTTAGTAACAGACTAGACGACGTACCTAACTGTTTGATCCATCCCATCCTCACAGCTGCCTTGCCACATTGCCTTTCATTCCCTGTACAGCTCCTTTATGGGTCCCACCAATATCCTGCTATCATAATACTAACACCACAAGGAGGCGCTATGGATCATATGAGACAAACAGCCTGGGCTTGTGTGTATAAGTACACCGTACATAGTACTCAGAACTGTCAGTAGCTGCAGTGTTTACTTCTCTAAGTCGTAACAAATCAGGGTCGTACTTAAGTGAACCTACAATAACTAAGCATTAATACTTATAAACTATTTTTCTGCTGCATCATGAGGTGATGAAACGAGGTCTCTGCGACCACAGCTAATTTCCTAAATATGATTCAGAGCAGTCGCCACAAACGCCTTTGAATATAATCCACGTTGTCTGATTTCTCACTGCTTCATGCTGTTGATAAGTGATGCAGGCACGTGTTGTCTGATGTGGCTTTATAGAAATGATTACTGCTGATGGTGAAGAAACAGCATGGCTCTGTTTTCAGTCCTCTGCCATCACTATTCTGTGAGTCATCAGTGCCCCCGTGTTATGTGACTGCCAGTCCTCTCAGTTTGGCAAGTTCCTCCACCATCACAAGACAGGAACAGGCCGAGCCTCCGCGTTACGGTTCAGCGTTCCGAATAAGATTGTCCGGACTTTTTCAGAACAAACAGAGAAAGATGGAAAATGAGAAAAGAGAACCAGACGGGCAGGTGGAGTTGGAAATTGAGCAAACTCTGAAAAAGGTCGAGGGACGGGGAGACAGACTGAGACGGAGGTACACAGATAGACAGAGTCAGACAGGCAGATGGAGAGACGAGTGAGCAAATAAGAGAGTTAGTGATGGATGGGTGCTGCAGTAGCAGTGAAAGTGAGCAGGACAGGAGTTGTTTTGAGCTGGTTGTTTGGACAGATGGCTGTCTGTGTGCTAATTACAGACTGAGTGCTTGACACTGTGAACACAATCAGAGAGGAAACTAGCTTTATTTGTTCAGCTTCACCTACACGCACGCGGAAAACACACTTTAATGCACATAAACGCCCATGAAATCAGTTTGCCCACGCCACAAAAAGAGACGCGGGCAAACAGACAGGACAGGAACACACAGACATAACGAAGCACAAAGAGACAGCACTGCATGTGCGCACACTGTTACCCACAAAGCAAATGAATAGCTACACTTGGCACAAACGCTGGAGGACAACCAGACCTTTTGTGTCATTTCTGCTGCAAAAAGCAATTTTTATCCATTTAAGCCTCTCGTTGTCCTAGCCGGTGCATCTGCCAATCACAGCAGAGTGACCCGTCACATGCTCCCAGGACTGGACAGACGTCACGTGACCCCTTTCTTGGGTCTTTGAGCAGGGAGAGGCGTCCCCCCACTATTCTCCTATATAAAATACCAAACAGAACAAATGGCTCTGTTCCACTAAGTCGTGCGGCTGTATTGTCAAGTCACATGGTCCAGCAGGTGAGTCCATTTCAGCAAAAACACCAACAATAATCAAAGAGAGCAGGAAACTGCTCACACAGGTTTCAAACCCCCGAAGCTGCAGCCCATTCCAAAGCCCGTCTGTGATGTCAGGGAACGATATTCCCCTTCGGCCAGTTCCATAAACTGGATCATGTTCAAGCACAGCAGGTGAACAACAGAAACCATACCTGCAATTAAACCACAACTAAAACTGAAATGCTCCCAACAACACAAACCAGCCATCACTCATCCATGAAGATTTCACCTTGACAATAAACTGGACAAGTCCACTAACGCCGACGTCCTGTGCAGGACAATAAAACAGTTCTGTTATCTCCTGGGGATGTGTAGACGTGCACCGAGAGGGACAGAAAAAGACTAAAGACGAGGGTGAGGAGAGCCAGCCCGGTCAGGGACTGTCCTCCGGCCCTGATGCGACACTGTGGGGGCGCCGAGCGGCTCTTTCAGCCACAGACTGTAAGAAGGAAAGCTTCCTCAGGTCCCTCCATCCCACTGCTGCCAGACTCTACTACACCGAATAACAAAATACTGCACTGGCAATATAAAATATAAGTACACACACATTAGTACAGCAGCTGAAAGAACTCACTGCAAATTAAGAACACACATGCAAAAAAACATCAAGCATCAAACAATCAGAAAAACAGCTTCACTTTTTGCAACGCACGTGTCGTGACATTAATTTATTAATTTCCTGTTCTTTTCTATTTGTTTTTATTTGCAGTGGGTTATCCTTAGTTCCCTCTGCACACAACAAAACTTCTTATTTACTTTTTTGTATGTTGTGTACAAACTTTATTATTATTTTATTATTATTTGTTATTTTATTCTCTTTTTATATTTTCTCATTCTGTTGTCTGCCTCAAAAAAGAAAGAAAAGACGCCACTTGCCCTTTTTTTGTAGATCCATGTCAGTCACAGGCGAGTTGAGGAGGAAGAGGAGGAACCGCACTTCCCTGGGGAGGAAGAGGAACGTGAGGGACGACTTTTACAAGCGGGAGAAAAACGGATTCTTGATGTGAAACCGTCAACGGTTCACACGCGGTTCGTCAAACAGGTGTTTTCTCCTCGGTGTCCGCTGTTATCGCGATACTTCGGGTTTCACGTTTTCCTCCGGCAGATCCACTTCCTGTTTAGATGCATCGCCACAACAACTGAGGCTGGGACAACGGCCCAACAAGCCACTGACCAATCAGAGCCCTCTTCTTACAGGATCCCCACAGGGCCAAATTGGATCATCGACAAAAGTAAATTGAGAAATAAGAATGAGAAGCAGATGAGGGTGTTTTTTTTTTTTTAATGTCCAGTTTGAATATGGTTCAAAACTGAGTTTATTAGTATATCAACACAGTTTTGCTTGCTATGTTAAATACTTAAATGACCCTTTCATTCTGATGGAGTTCATCCCTGACAGGGAATTTAATACTTGTATATTGTTTATGAGAAACCTTGAAGGATGATACTATATACATTTTGAATGTCTCTGATCAAAATTCAAGTGAGGACAACTGAGGCCCATTGAGTTCATTCTTTTATTCACCACTGCGAGCGCCATCAGAAATTAAATCATCTCTCACAAAAAAACATTTGTGTGGAACATTTGATGGTTGAAAAGGACCAGAAACACAAATGGCAGGGTCCTTGCCTCTTCCTTTTCATTCACATCGCTCTCTCCTGGTCCCTCCTTCCTCATCTCACTTGATGTCCCTTCCTCTCACCCTCCACTGACTTCCTGTTCCTCTTCCCTCTCTCTCCTTCCGAGGCCACGCGGAGGCTCGTTCCATTTGGAAGCCACACGACACATTCCCACATCCCTCCACGGCTCAGTCACCTCCAAGCAGCCTCATTAGCAGAAAACATAATGAGCGGGGCTTTAATGAGCTTAACGAGGACCTAACGAGGTGTTGGTCTCTGTCGTTACCGTGGCGTCTGGTCACGCCTCGTCAGGCAGCAGTATAAAAGTGCCAGGCACCAGATGTTCTGCTGGTTTCTGTTGCTTTGTTTGCTTAGTTTTCCACCTGAAACATTTTAAGCGTTCTTTACTTTGGTAATTGAAAAAAAAAAAAAAAAAAAAAAAATTGGTTCAAATGTTAATTATTTTTCTTTAGTGAATGTTTGCATTGATGAAGCGGAAAGGAAACAATTAGGAGCTGAACATCCTGTGACGTCATAGTGTAAGTCAAAGTTGTGTCAACAAATTAGAGTTTGCTGGAACAGAGAAGTTTAAGGTATTAAAGTATCTTCAGTGTGTGTGTGTCGTGACGCAGCAGTTTCTTCGGGGCAGTATAATTTAGGGACTGTCTGGAAAATCAATGTCTGTTTCATTAGTTTGAACTCCCTCTGATGGTGGCAGTGTATATGTGTGTTTAATGTGAAGTTGCGGCTGACCCCAGCTTCCTCCTCCATCTACCAACAACAGAGTGATGTCACCTATATTCCTCTCTCTGTGTCTGCCGTGTCTGTTTGCCACTGGGGGAAAAAATTGGATTTGGGCTCCGGCCTAAAATTGGCTAAGCTACCATCAGCATTACAGCGACCTGCCTTTATGGATACAGCCATTGATACTGGATCAGTTGTCCCCGCTGCTGCAGCTTCAGCACAGCGGCCCTGACTCACCATAACCTGAGCATCGAACCAGCCCTGCTCAAAGGTAATTGAACTCTCTTTAGAATCAAGTATTTAAACACTGATTATTGTAATACTGTTTAAGTGCTTCCTCACCTGTGTTTGATGGTGGAGATAAACAGCTTGATTGTTCTGTGACTGTGTGTGGAGTTTTTTGACGATATTTGTTTTCTAGTTCTACTTCTACTTTGTTTTAGTGGGATTGTATCAGTCTATCAGTGCCATCGTTACTACAGAAATGTCTAGTAGAAGATCTAGAAGATCCTCTTTGGCGTCATCAGACATGATTATCAAGATATTGTAAAAGTGTTTCACATGCCACCTTCACTTCTAACAAACAGTCAATAAAGTTGGTCGCGGTAAAACTTTTGTATTCCCCTGCACGTTTTCGGGAGGAATTTATTTGTTTAAGTGACTTCAAGTGATTTAAGTGATTGTTTACTGGAGTAAGACAGGCCGTCCTGCCTCCCACCTGCCATCGCGACACGTTCGCCGCCGACGAGGCCGCTCGCCTGGCTCAGGCTGAGGCGGTAATCTCCGTTAAATCTCCGCAGCTGCGGCAGGCAGGCTGCCACCTGAAGCCAACTGGACGGCCTCATGCCACACACATAAAGATACACAAACACACACATACGTGCGCAGACACAAAAAGATGCTCTATCATTTTTACAAACAGACTTGTCTGCCTTCTTGTGTGTGTGTGTGTGTGTGTGTTTGAGAAAGAGGAAGACATACATGAGAGGTTCATTAAAGTAGCGGAACAGACCTGCTTTGCGTTTGAGTTGTGTTTTACATGATAAACACACACAAAGGAACACAATCCAGGATTCTAATTGTGTGAGCGTGGGCATGTGTGTGTCTGCCACTTTAGCGAGAGAACAAAGGACAAATAAAGGGGCACTAGGTGAAATAAGGGGAGAAAGAGCTTACCAATTTATTAATTTATCTCCTTCTCTCTCTCTCTTTCGCTCTCTCTCACAGACACACACACACACAAATGCAAACTCACACAGATTTGGGCTGAGACCAGGGGTGCAACAGCTTGCTATGAATATTCAGTGAATGGTATTTAGTGTGTGTGTGTGTGTGTGTGTGTGTGTGAGGGAGGGAGGGTGGGATTCCATATGGAGGCATGGTTACCGCTTCGTGTAATCCCACTCAACAGGAAACATATACTCCTGGGACAGGACATTTTGTCTGGTGTGTGTGTGTCTGTGTGCACTCCCGTGCACTGAAGTACCTCGGGGACACAGAGGGTACTTGTGTTTCTGAGTTAAGTAGGAAATCAGTACAGTGAAACACAAAAGGTTAGAACACAAACACACAACCTCTGCGTTTATTGTTTTATTCTGTGACAAACAGCTCCAGAGTGTGTGTCTGCTGAATCCTGAACTGTGTTGTCCTCCGTGCTGCGAGCCACTTTTCACAACACCACCAACAGGACGGAACAGTACGGATCTCCAAGCTGAGCAGCCAGTCACACACAAACAAAACTCTTGCCCTTATAAAGGAAAAGCTTAAAGTGTAACTGGACTGTAGACGGACATGAAATGCACACATGCATGTGGCCGCGTGCATGCGATGGCAGCATTAGGAGACGAAGTGCTCATCAGTCTTCGTCAAGAGACTTTAGGTAGCATTTGTCTCTCTAATCAGACGTACGTAGTTTCAGAGGTTGTCTGGAGCAGCGAACAAATTAGCCCAATAATGAGCTCATGACACGAGATGAATTGACAGTGGGATGATGTGTGATCATTTCATCAGCCGGGTCGTTCATCAGCTGGTCTGTTATTCACTCGTGCCGAGATCCCGTTAGTCCATCAGGGAAGCGGCCGTTTGACCAGTTAACCGAACTGGTATCACTGGTTTTTGTTGTAATCACGTAAAAACAACTTAAAATGAAAACCCAGCGACGGACAAGATCCGATGTTCCCAGAAGAATCGAGGTCAAATAAATGTCATAACAGCTTTGTTTTATTCCGATAATTTAGAATGAAAACAATCAAGCTGTGAAACAAGGGAAGGTTCAGCAACTGGGATTTTGCTGCTCGGTGAAAGGTCGTTTAAAATGTGATTAATTAGTTGACTGTGGTGTAAAAAAACCACATCTCTCAGCTCTCAGTTACTGTCGACTTTGATGGTTCGTGCATCGGTAGATTAGCAATTCACATCTGCACCCCTGATGCACGTAAACACTCGGGGTAAATCCTCCTCGTTCTCCTCCTCCGTTCCTTGCTCCTCTTTATCCAGCCTGGTCTCCTCGGCTATTTCTGGGCCAATTAAAGTTGTCCCTCTGCCCGGTTTTCGGACACAGTGGATGGACTTCATTATAATCCTGGAGAGGGGGGGTGTGGATAAATTCGCAGCAGGTCGTCGAGGGAGAGGGGGGCAACAGACGTGTGTGGGAGAGCCAAGTAGAGGAAGACAAAAGGAAAACAGACCAACAGCACAAACTCATGTATACGTTCTCCACAGAGCCCGGACTCTTCTCCTGCTGCGGAAGTTTGAGGATTTAAATCCAGCTTGGAAATATCAGAGCTTTGTGCAACAGTCAACAACTGAGTTCAAGTAATTAACTCAAGCCCTACCAGAAGATGAAAGTTCAGGATCAGGGTTTTAGATAAGATCAGAGTTTCCACTGATCTTTTTGGTTTGTTCAGGGAAGCGGGAAAGCTGCTGTCATATTTAATCGTGATCACAGCCAATGCTTGAGCTCTGAAAGTGCCTCTGTGTTGTGACTTGAAGCAGACGGAGGAGGCACGAGCAGACGTCATAACTTTCCACGCAGCGGTTAAAAGTTGGCTAATGACACCGCGTTATGGACATATTTAAATGAGCGAGAATCACCCTGAAGTTATAACTGAACCTTGGTCTGGACTCGGACGTCTTTGAAAGCACGTTGGCAACCAAATGAATGAGCATTCAGCTCCAGGAGATGCTACGTCAACACATGGGGCAGATACTTTTAGTCGCCTCACATCCCACAACTCAAACTACAACTACAATCAATGTTTCTGTCCTTACCTCAGAACTGTTTTTTTTATTCACAGAATGCAAACACGGAAATTCTAAACAGTAGAACTCAGAGACTGTGGATAAACATGGAAGCTAAAGTAACACTTCCTGGTGGTCGGCTGCGTTATAAGTCACAGATATGAGACATGGACCAAATTAAAAAGGCACAAGTCTTTTCTCAAAGGTGTTTTCTGTCATTTAAGGAGGTTTTTGGCGAATTGGTTTTTCCACTGTGTCCTGGAAATATGCTCTAAATTAAGCTAGCCGATGTTAAACGAACCCGTGTCGTCCATCTCTGCAAACAGTCTGTGGTTTGAGTTCTGCGTTAACACCTATAGAACATGAGTGACTGTTCTCACAAAGCAAACAGTTTAAAAGAACAAGCCGTCTCTGACCTTGGAATATGAGGAATTCAACGTCATCAGTGACGCAGGTCTGCCAAACCGGGGCGCAGGCGCCGTCTCTCGCAGGTTTCTGTCAGCAGCTCACTTATTAGCACCAGCCAAGATATTAGAGGGCCGTGAAGATAACCCGGCTCTCAGGAGAGGCCGATCAAGACGGGGAAACACTCCCAGGTGACGGTGCTTTAGCCCTCTTTAATATCTTAGATGGAGATCCGATCGATCCACAATCCCATTCGGAGTGCTGAGGTGAGGAGCTTCCCACAGTGAGTCTGCAGTGTGTTGTATAAAGCAGATTAATATCACTGCCATGCTTAGACCTCCAGTAATGATTCCTCAACCTAATTTACAAAAGCCTCAGTGCTGCACTAAATGTGTTTCAGTACTTCGAGGAGAGAGAAAGAGGACGTAAATACCTGCAGAGCAGCCAGAGGAAAACCAGTGCGTGGCCGGGTGTCTTAACTTCCATGATATCATTTTTAGTATTTGGTATTAAATATTTCCTCTGTGGGAATGAAAGGAAAGACAGCCAAATTCTTTGTATTTGTATCGATTTCAGATATAATGACTCAGAGAGAAAAGGGACAAACAAGTTCACCAGCTCCATGTACATTTTCGTAAAGAGGCAGAAGTTAATATAAATTCCACACTTCAGTGTGGAATTTCTTTTTCTTTTTTTTTGCCATATCTGCGTTTTACCTGCTGATTTAAGCAAAAGCAAGCATGTGAAAAATGATTTCATTGGTGCTGTCCCCCCCCCCTCCCCCTTCAATTTCATCCCCCCCCCCCCTTCAATTTCATGCAAATATGCACATTCACCTCTTTCAACTCATAATGTGGATAAAAACCCACAGTCACAGGCAAGACCGGACACAGAGGACTCAGGTGCACGTGGGAGCATGTCATCATATCGTCAGCGTCTCCAACTGCAGGTTTTTTTATTTGCAGAAATGAGCAGATTTACTTTGTGAAGAGAAGACAAACGGTACACGTTGTGATCCTGGGAGGAATCATCAGGTCTTAATAATGGAATCATGTGTTGTAGCTGGGCTCAGGTGTGTGTGTGTGTGTGTGTGTGTGTGTGTGTGTACATGCATTATAGAAACAGACATTATCCCTGTGTAATCCACTGACCCTGACAGGCAAATGGAAAACAATACCTGAAACAGGACTGGGTGCATTATGAACTATTTTCCCTGAGTTTATTTTTCTTCCCACTTGCGTCTCTTAATGAATCTGACTGCAGTCAAGGACGCAGATCGATGCCGACGAGAGATAATGGACGGAAGCGTGGGAAAAATCCACACGATTTTCTCCATCACTTTCACAACTGAGCTCGGCTCTCAGGATGTAAAGGTCATCTTCACAATACCCTTTGAATGTAAGTTTTAAAGCAGGTTAATAGGTCAAGTATAGTATTTTTCTCCAGTGTTGTTAAATGAATTATGCCAGTCTCAAAAGAAGAGAAAAAACTTCACTGAAAACTATGAGAAACATCTTTTTCTGGAGTGTTAAATGTAAAACGGTTGGTTTTTACTGCCGTGCCAAACATTAAATCACAATCTGAATAGTAACTTATGCTGCCAGATAAACAGATTAAATGTGCATAAACAAGTAAACACGACATCTGCCTCTGAAGGGGTTGTAAAAAAGAAAATACTACAGAATTTGAAGTACCTTGAATTTGTATGTAACTATAAAAATGGCCTAAAGTGGCCTGAACCCCGTACGAACATGTAAAATACGATGTTTATTACATGACATTGTCATGTTCGTGAACTTGCCCAGGAATATATCTAACACAGTGTACAGTGTACCGGAATATTTTTCGTGAACTACTTTTCTCTGGATAACTTTTGTTAACAAAGCTTCATCTCTCTCCGGGGATCTGCAGCTTTTCTGGAGTTCAGTGTTTTCTATTTTGAAGGAGCTTGGAGCTTTAGAGGGATACACATTCAAACTGTCTTCCTCAGTCTCACATTCCTCACTGCATCCTTGCATCCGTCCACCCGTCTGTCTATCCGTCCACAGTTGGATGTGACACTAGAAATTGTATATATTCAAAAGGCTCCAGTGAGGGCATTATTATTTATTTGTTCCACGGAGTAAAATATAAACATATGCTTTTTCCAGTAATGCAAGACAGAATTTTCAACCCCCCCCCCCCCACAAAATGTCTTTAAGTAACTACGAATCTGCGAATAAAAAGCTTTGGGAACAGCGTACATCAGCGTCTCTGCATTATTCAGTGCACACACAAACACAGACCCGAAGATAATGAAAGTGCCAAATACATCCCACTCTTACTATTCTTCATCAAACTAATCCCAATATATGTGAGAGGAGAAAAAAAAAACAAGCTACACGACTTCCTCCTCCAACACATTTGAACTAATCAGCCCTCTGCTTCACTCTCACACTCAGATTCTGTCACTTCTCGGAGCCAGGATCTCTCCACAAAAAGAACAGCGAGATTGACGGCTGGAATTGGCTGGAAATCAAAATGCTCAGGCTGTTCAGCCCATGTGCTTCATGTTTGTGACTTCAAGTATGATTCATCTGTCTTCCTACTCTCCATTCCCTCTTCTTGTCTCTCAACTCCGCCATCTTGCTTCACCTGTCTCCCACTGATTCTTCGGCTTGCGCTTCCCCTCCGTTTCCTCTGGGTCGCCCCCCCTTTCCTTCCAGTCTTGCCGCCGCTGACAAAGGAAAACAAACCCACCGAAGCCGCCGATGCTCGTCCTCCAGATTATTATTCCATTTGTCCCAGTAGGCGGACGAGGACACTCAGGACAGAGAGGGCCTCCTCCACTGATGGAGGTTGTCACCGTGGTTTTCTGAGGCAGAACAATGAGGCCTGGGCTGCAGGGGTTTTTTACTGCAGCATCCACCATCAGGTTGCTCAAAGATCTGGGAATCCACACACAAGCCCGGTGCCAGAACGTGACAGAAACATCCGGCCTGCGGAGCGCGGCAGCCCATCGCTCAGGATCGGGAGGAAAGACCCCAACTGGGCCCCAAGATGTTTATCAGCCTGTGGTGGGCCGGCCGCAGCAGAGGGTTTTCTAATTACATTTACAGATGACATCAAAGTTTAAACCTCAGGATAACATGCATATCATTTACATTTCAAACTTCAGAGATTACACAGATCCAGATTCTGCCGCTTCTCTTTGAACTGTGACATTTTTACTTTGAAATCTCTCCCGAGTTATTATTGACTCTAAGGCTACTTCTTCTCTTTGTTTTGGTGAAATGAACATAAACAGCAAAGCAGCGAGGTCTATAACCGCTCCTCCTGTAAAATACAATATGCACGGCGTCATCATCGATGACATTTCCAACTCTGACAGCAGAGAGGGTTAAACCGTGCAGCGGGCGACGGACACCACACACTCCGTGCCTGGATCCAGATCAACATAAATCCTCTGCTGTTGCTTCAGAACAGTTTGGGGTCGACACCTTATCAAAGTCAGACGGGCAGCGACCTCAGAAAACTCACTCCCACTGCACAGGATCAGGTCAGTTCATGGGCTGAATTACTAGAAGTACTCGGAATAATTTTTTTTCTGTAGCATTATCAGTGACACAGTGGGGCTCGTTTGAGTGGTTGCGCAGTAACATAAATATACTTTCCTGAATAATGAGTCTCCAATACATTTATTACAGTCTGGTGCGTCACAATTTTAATGTTTTATTAAGTCACAATTGCCGTTCCACCAGACACACAAGCATTGCCTCCCTTGACGGCGATGGCGGAATCAGAAAATGTTCAGGAGCAATTTGCTCATCTCAATTTGGGACGACTCTGCACAAGCACAAGTCTCTGCAGAGCCTCTTTTCCATTTAGCTGCTCCTCGTGTCATACTCAGCTGAATGACCACATAAAACCAATTGAAATTCATTTGCTCGAGGGGGATTTGAGAGAATTACTATTACAACAGGAGCGGGGGGGGTGGGGGGGGGGTAGTTATCTCCAACAAATTGTTGACAGTGAATATGAAATGAAAGTCAGTGCCAGTGTTCTCCTGCGAGGATCAAATTGGACCGGAAAGGAAACATTGCTTTATTTTGATCACAGAATATATATAATAACAATAATAATAATAATAATATATGCATCTTCATCTGGAGGTAACAAGTCCCCCTGGCTTTGGTTTCATTTCGCTTCTATCCGCTCACAAACACAGTCAGTCTTATATAATCAGCACACGCGTCCAAACTGATTCACATAATGCACTCAGTCTCTAATGTGCACAGTTTAGGAAAAGCCACCCTGGCAAAGTCAAATTTAAAGTGTCCACAAATAAAAGCTGGAAGAAACTATCAACTATGTTCATAGGAGTCTTTAAAAAGTCATAGGTGCTGTGAGCTGAACTCTGAGCGGCGCTGGACGCAGCAGCCGGTCGTTATTCTCTGCAGCTCAGCGTCTGCAGGGCACTTTGAAAGTTTCAGGAAGAAAGCTGCAACCAGCTTCACCGCACAGCCCGACTGTGTCTTCAGCTTCACCTCAAACACATCGACAGGTCGCACAAGGTCGCCTGTTCCAAACCCGCGGAGCAGGAACAGTCAACGACACGTGTGCGTGTGTGACGGCTCGGGAGTGGACGTCCATCATGTCCGACAAGTCAACACATCGAGGGGGGCTCCTTGTCCTCCCAGTCTGCGTGGCCCCTCAGCTCTCCCTCACTAGTTAAAGGCATGTAGGACAAACATCTCTCTCCCTCTCCCCTGAACACCCCGTGGTGTTTTCTCTGACAGGACTAAAATAGAGGCTTCTCTCCATCCCTCAGATTTACATGCGACAGCGAGGCAGGCGACATGCTTCATTTTCACTTCAAGATGAAACGCTCGCCGCGCTCCTGCCGGTGAGACGTGTGCGCAGGAGGGAAGCCAGCGGAGGCTCTGCATTGATGTCGTAATCAGCCTTTCAGGAGAGACTCTCTTTGGGAACCACTTTGGATTTAACAAGTCTCCTATGGGGCCGTGAAGGAGGCAACGGGCTCCAGCGAACACATTGTCACCTGAGGATAATTGGGGACGGGGGAAGAGAGGGTGCAAAAGAAAAGAGCAATAAAATATCCGGGGGAGGAGGAAGATTCCCAACGCCTGAGTTCGAGGGTAAACGTGGAGTGGGTGATGAACTCATCCAAACTTGAATGTGAGACGGTGCGAGCTGCACCACAGAGAGGTTAAGCATCGGAGAAGTTGTTCCACTATTATATCTATCCATCTATCCATCTACTTATCTATCCTGGCTGTGGGTGGAAGCACAAACAAGAACATCCAGACGCCCCCCCCCCACCCCACACACACACACAGAAACCGGGATTTGAACCAGGAACTTCACGGCGGCGTGGCGGCGTCCACCAATTATCGGCCCTGAAATGAATTTCTCTTTGCCATGTTTGGAAAGAAAACAGACCTTGGTTTGTCCTTCACATTCTCTGGCTCAGTCCTGACAGAAACAAAAGTTCAGAAACACGTGGACTCATGTTCATTTTCCTGGCTCGTGCGTAATCCATCCGAGCGGCCATGTTTTTTTTTTTTCAAATCTGGCACGTTCAGGGGGAATCACAGTCCAGTCTCGTCACATTGAAAGTTTGATTTCCCTCAGTGTGGAGGGCGAACTTTTCCTGCGAGCACCGCGGGTCAGTTTCTAACTAAATATCCAAAAATCAACGGTATGTCTGTGCAGTTTTTAATTTATATTTTAATTGGATTGCACCGAGAGCGCATTACCCGCCAACCTCCTGTAAGCAGAGTCGATGATCAAGCTGTTAACAAAGTCACTTTGTGTTGCGTTAGGAGACAAATGGGGGGAATCATACGACAGCCTCAGGAGGGACGGTGCTCATCAGATGATTATTTGTGGATCCGGGGAAGCCTCCAGCTTCTCTAACGTTTCGACATTCACGTCCACGCCTCTGGTTCTTTAATCTTTCTCTTCTAAAGCTCGACAGGATGCCGACAAAAACATGTCTTGTTCCTCGTGATTGAACGAGCTGAGGTACAGGAATAAATAAATATAAGATGACTTGATTAGCGAGACTTTTCTGGAGCTGGACTCTCACCAAGTCTCACCTTTCTCCGTTTGGGTTTCGAGGCTCGGCTGACTGGCAGGTCTGAGCTCCGGCGCTTGTAAAGGTTACAGAGAGTTTTAAAACTGCCAAGTCTATTTCCAAAGTAGACGTCTGTCAAAAAGACTGGCTTCTATACACTTGTCGAAAACCCAAAGAGAAGCACACACACACACACGTCTGTTATTTCCAGTGTGTGCGTCCAGCTCTGTGTTTTGACGCTCAGGTCATCACAAGCCGCAGCATCAATGCAGATTTAATAATCGTACGTTATCCGGGGCAGGAAACAACACTGCGTGTGCCGGGGGTAGAGTGTCTTTAGGAGGAACCGGCATTGATGCTTATAAATCTGCCGCGGGTGTTAAAGACTGGAGGAACACACGCTGTTTGTCTGAGCCCCCGCTCTCAGACTGGTTTGATTCTTTGGTGGATGACAGCTGTTGGAAAACGCAACAAAATCTCCTCCTCCAGGGAGAACAACTTAACACAGCCAAGGTGTGCAAGGGGGGAGAGAGAGAGCTCCCGTCCATTTATGACGAACTACAAAACTCAGAAACGCACAGCATGGCTCCTCGCTAACGGACAGCGGGGCCGCAAGCAATCAAACACACGCTGATGACAACAGTCGGTGGAGGAGGTAAACTGAGACATGAGGTATGTTAGCAAACTTTTTATTCAAGTGAATTAAAACATTTTCTACAGGAAAAAAAACCCCTGCATGCATACTACAGAATGGAAACGCTGATCTTCCAGGTCTCACCAGATTTTACCACAAACTGCAGTAAAGTGCAAAGTGTACAGTTCAAAGTTCTGTTTGTTTCCCACTACGCGTGTGTGTCCTTCACACTGAAAAACATCGATTTCTAACCTCATAAATATCCTGATAGAGTGACACCACTGGCAGGAATATGTATCGCAGCTCTGTGTGTCAGTGATTCAGATTTCTCTGTAGCGACCCCTAGTGGTCAAAAAAAAAAAATCACAGGGTCGCTTCAAAAGATGAATAAAAGATTTATTCACTCTGAGCAGTTAGTTTAAAGATGAACAGCAGGGTTTTCCAGTTGTTGTTCGTTTACATTCATTTTTTAAAATAACCCCGGTCGAGTTATAAAGTCTGAATCCTAAATCACACGAGTAAAAATCCTTTCAAGACAAAACAAGTAACTCAAATATCCACTGACACTGCGACGTCTCTACAGACACATTCTGGTCCGGTTATTTCTTCTCATCTCAACAGGAAAATAAATGTTATTTAAATCCCAGGTTGCTCTGTAGTGTGACGAATAAACAAAACCACTCTGACTGATCTTTAATAGCATCGATTAGCCTTTAGCTTCTGTAACACAGCATGAGAAAATACTGAATAAATAATTTCCACGTTATACAAACACAAAAACCAGGCGGAACGGCTGCAGTCTGAAGAGGGTAACGGCAACATCGATAAATACACAGGCTTTTGTGGTGATGTGAACTTCAGCTGAACTTGATCGTCGCGAACTGTCACAGATGAGAGATAATGAAAGTAAAAACGACAACAATAATCTTCATGTCAAACGTCTTGGCCGGAATTAAATGACGGTCCCATCTGAGAAACACAAGAGGTCAGGCCATGGTTTTAGTTTGGGTTAATCTATCTAAAAGTTTGGCTTTCTATACAATCTAACTCTATGTTTCCCAACTCAGGGGCCGATGGCATCACAGTCATACGCTCCTTCAAATGCGGCAGACGAGCACGTCGTTCCACTCCTGAGCTATGAAGGCTCCCTCGGACACCAACCTATCCCATGATTCATTGCACTTTGGTGATGAGCTATTTTTTTAAAAAATATTAACAAGCAACAAGACCAGAATGTCCAATTCTTACACTTTAAAATTGTTTTAATCAGGTTCCAACCTAAAAATAAGGGGCATTAAAACTTATCGAGTCCAACTGCAGTTTTGATGCTAGGTGACAGCGCGAGGGGGTGGGGCAAGTCGGTAATGGGAAATTACAGATATCCTCCGTAAGCAATCATTTCAGGTTCCACCTTTGCGGGCTACGCTGCCCATGTAACAGTCAGAAAGCCGGTTACGCAGGTTACGGAAATCCTCCGTAAGCAAAACCATTCGTTAGGCCGCCTCCTACATGGGCTGCGCACACAGCGTCCTCGGAGGGAGACTGGCCCCTGAATTGGGACGCTCAGTGTCTGGTGGCGTGTTCGGACTCGAATCAGTGAATGACTAACAGTTTTAGGTTGTCATCTTCCAATGCATATTTATCAGGTTTCACAGTCCAAAAAAATATATACTCATAATCATATATACATGTCATAAAGTAAAGCGGAACGATGATGTGCTGATCCCAGGTGCAGGGGACGCACAGATGATATCTGAGGTTCATCACTGGCTGGCGACAATCACGAGCGTGGAGTCGAGGAAACGCACTCAAAGCTGAATTTCACAGGAGCTTAGTTACAAGTGCTGCTAGGTTTTGTTATATCAAACCAAAAGCTGAATCCACGACAACATATAACTGCACAACAGATGGGGGACGGGGGGGTGGGGCCGTTTGATTTTGTGAATGTGGCAGCCTCAAGGCGCCTCTAGTCGGCCTGATACCATTAATGTATTTTTATATATACAAAATATCTGTACCAAATCATTTTGAAATACATTTTTTTGTTCCCTGTACGCTCAGGGTGGATTTAGAAACTACCCTTTCACTGCACATCTCCCAGTACCTGCCGACCTGGATGTGGATCATTTCCATCGTTCTCTCTCTCTCTCTCTCTCTCCACCTCTGTGACGCCTCATCACTAGAAGTTCTGCAGCTCGGGAATGTTCTTGTAAAGGTCCAGTGAATCAGGGTTGGAGAAAGCTCCTCTCTGCGCCACCTCCCGGCCGGCGATCACCTGCTTCACCGCCACCTCCACCTTCTTCCCGCTGATGGTGTACTGCAGAGGGGAGAAAGAAAAGAGTCAGAGCAGAGCTGACGTTTACAGCCGTGGCCGTCTAACAGGTTCGTTCGTATCTGATTTGCAGCCTGCTCCTGCGTCTCTTACGGGAATGTCTCGGGTCTCCAGCAGCAGTGCTGGGACGTGCCGGGCGGACAAAGCTTTTCTGATGGCTCCCTTGATCCTCGCCACCAGCTCGGGACAGAAGGGCTGACCAGGTGCCATCTTCAGGAACAAAATAACCCGCTCTTCCCCATCTGCGCTGTACTGAGGAACGCACAGACTGTCTGACACTTCCTCAAAAGCCTCCACTACAAAGGAGAGGAAAACAAAAAGAGAAGAAGAGCAGATGAGACGCAGAGAGAGGAGGAGGCCCTCGACAAACTCCACCGTAAGGAATGGGACGTCCGCCCTCTGCTCCGCCTGCAGGCTCCAGACTCACCGATGTTGTAGAGCTCCGAGCTGCCGAATCGGACGCCGTTGGGGTTCAGCGTTCCGTCGCTGCAGAAAAGAGTTCAACATACACAGGACGTCAGTTTCATTCATTTAAAACATTTATTTGATGGACTGAATGAATGACTCCAACTACAGCGGATATCTGACCTTCTGCCCAGCATGACGATGCCCCCGGTCTTTGGGTTGATTTTACAGTAGTCGCCATGAGCCCACACACCTACAGAGAAAGAGAAACACTGAGATGAACACGAACCCTTCTAAAGGTTTGGTGACAGAAAAATGCTGTGACGCCATGACGTAAATTGCACGTGTGTACGTTTGTGCACTCACCGGTGAACGAAGAGAAGTACGCTTTGTGGTATTTGCTCCCATTCTCATCATTCCAGAAGTGTGTTGGCTGACAGGGGATCGGCTTTAAGCAGACCAGCTCCCCACTTTCTCCCCATACAGGCTTACCTGAATTCAAATCCTACACGTGAATTCAAATCCTACACAAAACACACACTTAAAACAAATTTGTGACAAATTACTCTCGGATAAAAACATAATGTGTCCTACACTCAGATCCTGATACACTTCACAAACCCTCCTCCTCCTCCTCTTCCTCCTCCCTCAGGACGGTGTTAAAGGCTTGCAGCCCAACTACCGTGATCCCATGCTCTTCCTACAAACTGCCTTTAAATTATCCCTCCGTCCACTCTCCTCTGAGGAGGTGGAGATGTGCCAGTGCAGCCAGCTGCAGGGACTGGGAGTTAAATCAATGAGGGAACACGGAGGGCTTTGAAGACTCCCAGCAAGACGAGCGGAGAAGAATCACTCGCTCTCTGTCTGGACTGAGGTGCAGACCTGGAGTTATCCAGGAGAAGTTCACTAATTACTTTGCTTCAGAGTCGTGCCAACACATGCGGGTACACGCCCATATGGAAGCGACCAAGCAGAGCCACAGTTCTGTTGTGGCGGCCCCCCAGCAGCTCCTGGCGCAGATGGAACGTTTGCTCAATGGCACATGAGCGACTTCTGAAATGCTGTCTGTGGTTAATTTTCCTTGTGAATATTTTTTCACGATCCCTCCTCAACCTGCACATTTCTGGAAACCTTAAAGTTTGTCTAAATACTTTTTCTGGTCAAGATTTATGAAGCCACTGTTGTTGTTGTTGCTTTGGACTTTTGACCAAAGACATGCCATCAGTTCATCTCTGACCCCAAGTAACAACTGGTCAGAATGTGAAGACAGGGATGAGAAATCCCCTCAAGGTGCTCTCCGGATAAAATGTTCACAAGAATTGGACAAACAACATGAAAACACAGCACCTCCGGCCGTCGCTGTCACAGAGGTATAAAACAAAGACCTCTCCCACCCTCTCACCATCGAGGCTCCAGGCTTCCACAGGCATGCCGAGGTTTCTCGTTTGGATCTCGCCCCGATAGACTGGAACAGTTGGGTTCTGACCCATGAAACAGGACACTATGTCGGTGCCACCTGCGAAGACAAGGGAGAGAAAACCCGTCATGCACCAAAGGACAGAGTTAGATGGTTCAGAGCCTGACATGAAAAAACATCCCTTCAAGTCATTGTGTGTGTTTTTCCATTTTAAAGAGGGGAGAAAAAATCCTCAATGTGGAGCCGGAGTAAGATGCTTTTTATGCTGAGCGCGAATCCCATAAAGACATGAAGTGAAATGGATCCTCGCAGTGACCAGCCCTCAGAGAAATACCACCCACCTCTGCTGCTCAACGCACTTTCCAGCCTCAATTAGTTCCTGGTTATTTCTTCCCACCAGGCACTCGCACACTAAAGAAAGGCTAAAGTAAAACGACTCGCTAGCAGCGTGACAACCAACTAATCAAATAATACTAGAGTAGCCTTTAACTCCACCAAGGCCCCACAGTTGCCATAAATCCAATCAAGCAGCGACAAATTTCACACGCTCGTAGATATCCGTCACTTTAATAGACGTCAATGAATTATTCTCGACACATAAATGTACAATTTCTAACATGTCTGCATTAAGTTCAAGTTAAACTACCTGGAACTAACCGTGCTGCGATGTACAGTACAGAGTGAGCCTGAACTCAGACCCACCTTAGAGACGCCCCTAAACTTAGAGTCAGTTTCAGTCTGGTATTTGGGCGACACAAAGTGGCACATTTAGTGCCCTGCTCCACCTCCACTGACCTATATAGAAGTCCTACCCTGCCGTAGCACAGCTCTTAAATCACACACACACACACACACACACACCTTCCAATCATTTACTAGTTCTGACGCGTTCGATTCATCTCGCCTCCCATTGTTCCTTCTCTATCTCCCCGTTTCTCTCCCTCCCTGTCTCACAGACTACTTCCATCCATCTTGTTCGCTTCCTTTCAACTGCTTCTCGCCCTCTGCCGCTTCCTCCCTCTCTCCTTCCCTCCTTCCCTCCTTCCTTTTCTTTCCGTTCTTTACACTGGCTCTCTCCCCTGTTTTTCTCTCTGCCAGGTTCTTTATTGAGCTTTAATTGGCTCCCGTGAGGAAGTGGAAACTTGTCTTCTGATTAAACACATACACACCTATAGCAGGAAGACCAGGCTTCACTTCATCATCTCACCGACTGTAATGGGTGAGAACACACACACACACACACGGCGGCTCCCATCAGCCGCCATTAAGTGTGTGGATTTCTATTATTTTAACACAAACTGTCGGTAGCAAGTAGCGGACGAAGTGAAGGGACATGTCCCTACAGTCATCCTGTGGCCGGCCGGGATCAGACAAAGTCACCAGGTGAAACAGACCAGCTCAAGACAACAAAAAAAACAACACACACAGAAAGATGAGGGTTCTTTTTTTCTTTCAGAAGAGAAGAGAAGGCTGACATATGGGCAGTCAGATGGAGGTATATTGCAATGGGGGGAATCCAGCAGCGAAAGTGTTAAAATCCCCCAATGAGAAACAATGGGGGTCAAAAATCCCTGCTGACAGGATAACACACACACACATGCACAGACACGCAAACACACACACAAAAGTAACTCTTGATAAGCGCAAGACAGACATATTCCCACTCGAGCACACGTCCGCAGACACGAGCACACAGGGTGCAGTCGGCAAACGGGCCCATCACATATGTCACTGTGGCCACCAGTCAGACACATATGCTGTAAAGCCAATGAACCAACACACACACACGCGGACAGACACAAGAGCAGCATGCTGACCTCGGGGGTCAAGGTTTGGGCGGTTGGCAGCCAACAGAGCTGCAACCTGCTGGTGCCCTTGGTGACGGGGAGGAAACTGACGGGGGCAGGACATGCTGTTCTGACACACGCACACACACACACACACACACACACACACCAAACCCCAGTTATTACAATTTGAGTTAAACAAGGTTTTGGCCACTAATCCATTCACTTGTTATAAAAATGTTCTCACCAGAGTAGGAACTGACACAGGACAGTTAGTGTAGTTTACACCTATTGTCTCAGATGTGTGTTCAAAATCACAAAATCCACATCTACAGAGACAGTCACGTCCACCAGGACTGTTTTGTCTTCGCATAGTTTTGCTAAAGGCTTCACATCAGATGCTCAAGGGGAGCATCAGGTTTGGTCATTAGTAGAACACACTTTCTCTGTGTCCAGTGTTTTGCACACGCGTGTCGCAGCGTCTTTGCTATTGTGTGACCGTGCATTTGAAGCTCGATGCTTCACCCTTTATTTGCTCTGTTGCAGCCGACATAGGATATAAGAGGGATGCTCCGCGCCGCTGCAGCTCAGTGTGTTTCTGTGTCTTCAGTACGTCACCCTGGCTTTCTAAATGTTAAATATGTCAGGAAGCGCAGAGAAGGCAGAGAGCATTCGAGCGCCCTGTCACATTCACAATGGGCCGAGAGGGCCCCTGCAATTGTGTGCGAGCGTGTGGGTGCGCTGCCGTCGTGGGTGGCGAGGAAAATGTGCATTTCCATACCAATCTCTTTTTCCGTATCGTTCGTGAACAATGTTTGGAAAAGGCCGGCTGCTGCGTGCGCCCTTCGGCGAAAGCTATCGCTCAGTCACCTGAGATGGAGCCCAGCAGCACGTTGCTCTTGATGCAGCGGTAGACGTAGTCGTAGCTCTGCGGCTTGAGAGGAGAGCCGGTCGACAGGATGGTGTGCAGAGACTGGAGGTTGTGTGTTTCCGCTGAGGGAGGGAGAGAGAGAGAGAGAGAGAAAATAATTATAAGTACACAGAAGGAAAGATGGATTGAAAAGGTTTAATATGAATATGGTTTAGAGTGTTTGTAAAAATGAACAATTTCTGTCAGATAAGAACCAGGCAACCACCACCAGCCAATAAAACACCCTGCAGACTAATCAGCTTCCAGCAAGCGATCCTCATCCCATAAACACACACACACGTGCACAATGCGCACACACAGGCACAGCGAGAGCTTTTGCAACCCCCCCACCATGCCTCCAGGTGTCCTGGTCCAAATGTCAACCCAGGGAAAAGGGCCTCTCCGCTGGGGCAGCCCGTTAAGAAGCTCCCTCTACCCTCCCCAGCCCACTGGAGGCACGCTTACACACGTGCACATGCACGCACACACACACACCTCCCTCCTGCCATGCTTTTCTCTAATAAGCATCCAAACGCACGCACACAGTGCCAACTGGATCAAGTGGTTGGCTGAGTGATGGGGAGCAGCGGAGAGACAGAGACAGACAGGGAAAGAGCAAAGTTGGGGTTATTTTGTGGGGGGGGGGGTGTTCATGGCCTCTTGTTGTCTAGCCACAGACAGTTTAATTCATTTACAAGATGCACAAATAAAGATTTGTGATTGAATTACAACAGCACAGTGGGAAGAGAGACATAACACAACACAACAAGCGCTGATTGAACATTAGGGGAGGGGGGGAGGAAATTTGATGGAGAATGGGACAAGAGGAAGTGGGACACAGCTTTGCTTTAGTTATAACTGGTAATTTACCTGATGATGAGGACGATTCAGTTCGATAATTCAACAAACAAACACCAGGACATGAGGAAGAAAACGAGTGTATGGAGAGCCCAGCTTATGGGACTCAAGTGCTGCAGACCTCACCGTGACCCGCGCTGAGGAGCTGAAATACCATCAGAGTAATGTGCTTGCTTTACCAAATCTACACTCAATTAAAGATCGCAGCAACACCAAGATCGCAAGAACACGAAAACCCTGCTCAGTGCTTTGTTCGGCCCCAATACAGAACGTACCTTTGCGAAAGAGCACCGCGATAATTTGAGCGTGCACGTCTAACGAGGCGTTTTCTGTCACAGAAGCACTAAGGGGAGTGCGGATGTTTGAAGGTTAGCAGGAAGGCTAATAAGCACTGGCACAACGCTGGTTATGTGCAGAGACCTGGTTCCCTCCCCTGAGAGCTGTGACAGTAAAAGCAATTAGACGGGCCTCTCCCTGACTCACATGAATTATCCTAACAGCACTTTTATCCATTCGATTCAGTGTCACCCAGCAGAGCACGGGGCCAACTGTTGATTCACACAGCAAAATGGCGTAAAGGACATTTAGAGTCAAACAGCATCAGTTTAATAATCATTACCGCGTCCATCTGCTCTTAGCTTCCGCAGAGTGGGTGTGTGTGTGTGTGTGTGTGTGTGTGTGTGTGTGTGTGTGTGTGAGAGGGTGAATTCATTCCTCTCCCTCCCTCTGTGCTCGTTATTTGTGTGCGTCCATGTGCGTCTCTGGATGTCTGCTGCCACGCTCACGTAGGTGTGCACACGATTGTGACCGCAACTCACCGGGTTTCAGGTTCTTCTCCTGCAGCACAGACAGCCACTTGGCCCCGGTACCGAAGATGGTGATGCTGGGGAAAAGGGAAAAGAGCGGAGTCGTTTCAAAACGAAGCATTTGCGAACCTCGACTTTCCGACAATACAACCGACATCACCTCCCTTCCCATAAGGGGAAGCTGTTGTCCTTGCTCTTTCAGAATTTGCGTCAGCGCTGCCAACAAAGACGGCCAACGTAAAAGTCCTCCTACATACATGCACTGCATTCTGCACAGTGACAGCAGAAAAGAACAAACAACAGAACCAAATTAGCAAACTTCATGAATCATCCCCCCCGGGTGGTTTGAATGTTGGCAGTTTTCATGACAATCTGTTTATTTCTGAGATACGGAGGTAGATGGCTGACAGGATCTGTCCCTGTCATCTTAAATACTGTCAGTACAGTCGGGGGCTCTGGTTTATCAGAGGGTTTTATTCTAAAGTTTGAAACTGGGAGTAGAAGAGAGGAATTTGCAAAAAAAACAAATGTCCCTAAAACACGTCAACATCAGACGTTGGTTAAATCAATGACGATTCATCCCATCTGAAGGAGGTGGGGTCATGAGGAAGATGCTCTGGCATTAAAAAAAAATAAAAATAAAAAAATAAAAAATAAAAAAATAAAAAATTGTTCAGCCCTACTCTGGTACCTGTTCCGACAGATACTGCGCAGGATTGCGAGCAATCCAAAGATCTTGGACACCCTTGTATTCACATATGATGGGATGTTATTATTCAGCTGGTGGCACAGCGCTGACGGTGAAGCAGGGCTGAGGCAGCTGATGCAAGTGAGACTCCAGAAATCCCTCTGAACTGATGCAACGCTCCATTTGTTGCCCTGAATCTATGCATGACGAGGCACTATTTGAATTTGTATTGTGTGCTGAATGCAAAAGTACAACAAAAAAAGAAAAAAGAAAAAAAGAAAAGTATAAAAAGGACAACAGTCACTGAAGAGCCTTTGCCCTTAATCCCGTCTGCTCCAGTGGAGCTGCTCAGTATCCTGCTTGTACCAGGAAGTTCCCAGGAGAACGTGTCACTGTGTAAATGTAGAGCAACATGATGCTGAAACACTGCCTGTGTGCTCAGGCAAGCCTCTGAGGACAGATAAGAAAAACGAAGAGAGAGGGGGGGGAAAAAAACTGATTGGAAATTGACTTTCAACCGAACAAATAGAAAAAAAGAGTCAAACACAATAACGGCCGGTGTTGCATGAGAGGACAGAATGTCTCCTTTGTCAGTGTTTCACCAGGAAATAATTCAAATGGGGAGTGTCGTGACCGGTTCGTGAGCACACACAACAAGGCTGGAGCGGAACGATTCTGGAAGGTGCTTTCTTCTGTGAGTGGAAGCCGCCCTGACAGCTGACAACAGACGGACAACATGTGGAAGACGAGAAGTGACAAAACGTCACTTCAGTGTTCCCCTGCACTTTTAATTTTAAAACAAAGGGCCTTTTAAAGTCTGCCTCTGTGAATGGGTGTGTTTGTCTCCATCTGCGTCTCCCCCAGTTATTTGTGTTGACACTTAATCAATAAAATAGCCGCCTATCGCTATGGTTACCATGTCTGTCAGTCAAATATGAAAAAGAATCTGTCTGTGGGACACAAAACAACCGTCTGATGCCCGATTGGGTTGGGGGTGAAAGCTGTGATTTGCTCTCGGAGCCTAAAAATCGATTTGTGCTGCTCACGGGGCCAATGAGGGCGTGAGAGGCCAAAGGTCCCAAGAAGTAATATCTCACACGGCGCTCCAGCTGCACGCTGCCTCTGCAGGCCACGCACCTCCCATCTCTACCAGCTGAATTATCGGATTCTACAATGTTATGTCATCTTCTAAATAATGTGTGTATGATGTGGATTAACCAGTGATGCAATAAAAGGTCCTTTTATTTTAAAATTCATGGCGTAATCATTTATATTTTAAGTACTGTATATTTAAATAGAACAAAATTGGATTTGCACACGTCATCACTCCAGTACAAAAATAGCATGAAAAAAAAAGAAGATCAAATTAAGACAAATATTAAATTAAAATGAAACTTTGATGGTGCAATGCTTTTCTGCCTATATGATTTCTAACCAATTGTTTGAAAATAGAATTTCCAGTAAAAGAATCATTAAATCAAGTTGTATATCATCCATTCTCTATGTAAAAGGGGCTTGACCCTCGGTCCTTAACTCGCACAATGGTGAGAGCTCTCTAGAGAGTATATTTGAGTAATATGTGTAGGTAGGAGAGATTAATCTCTGGTCACAGACTGATGTGTCAGAATAGACGCATTAACTCAAAGACCCCCACCATTTGTCACCTGCTCCCTAACGCAGCCCCTGTCCGTTCTATCCATCCCGTCAGACCCCCCGTACATGCATCTGGATTTGTTTGCCTGGGGCTGCCATGGAAACAGCCGCTCCGCTCTGATTGGAGGCAGGTGGCCAGGTGTGGCGGCTAATCTGGTGTTTAGGATGGAGGGCGGAGGAGGCGCTGCGAGCGCCTGTCTGCGACAGTGTGTGTGTGTGTGTGTGTGAAGTACTCGTGTACCTGTGTCAGAGGAGACATGGTACTGGAAGCCGCTCTGTCAATAAGAGGCACTCAGAGCAGATCAGACACTGAAGAGCTCTTCCTGGCAGCTATTGCATTAATGTGTCTCAATGCATGCTGGGACGCAGCAGCCGGATCTCACATCGTCCTCCAGGACCATCCCCGTCACACAGGCACAGAGCCACACTACGGTCTGATGGTCTAACTGTTTCCAGATTTGCGATTATTAAAAAGAACGATTCTTTTCAATAAATCAACACACACTAGTTTATCATGGCTTGAGTTAACCGCTGCGTACACAAGAGGAAATGTCGTGTGGTGTGTTTTGAAAATGAAATTTCATCTCTCTCAATAAAAGGATTCTGCTGATTGGCCTCCATCATCTCTGGCATGTATCTTTCTCTGCCATATGTTACTCAAACAACAGACACTGGATTCCCTTTCTTTATCTTTATTTTTGCCGTGTATTATTGTTCTTGTCCCCCTCCTGCTACAATCTATCCCGCTGGCAGACGATTTAAAAAGACGGAGCGGACGTCAACGCGTCTCAAAGCCATTCTCAATGTTTATCCAGCACTTCAAACAAGAACGGATGAACAAGGAATCTTTGTGGAGCCGTCGAATTAAAAATGAGGGTATTTTAAACTGTGCCCACGTGTCTAAAACTGTAACTGAGCTGGCGACATGCAGTGTGCTCAAGCTCTACCTGTGCTCAGCGCCCACAGAGGAAGAGGACAGACACGGGTTCCTTTCAGTTCAGGGAGCACGAGAAGAGGACGAATGTTTTCAGTCGCATCAGCCCGACATATAACCGACAAAAGATGGAAAAGACGACGTGTTCCCCGGAGAACACAGGGGAGCCCCTGAAGTCTCGCACATACCTGGAACCCGTCACGACTTGAAATGCTGTAACCTTTAGCTCGTTTCACTGAGGAATACCGCAGAGCTGGTCTCCACTGAGCCTCAGTAAACCTGCTTCTCCTGCCTGACACAGTTGCCAGAGCATTAGGAGGAAAGTGAAGTAGTTTTGTAGGGAGGTTTACGCTTGCTCAGATTTACGGGTGACCTTATTTACTGTGGTGATCCACCACTCTTTATCCTGAACATCCATACTTTAGTTTGGGCTAAGTAGCTCTACTTGGCGCTCACGTTTCTCTGTCAAAATGTTCCGTCAGTAAGAGACCGTGCAAATCTGTAATCACCCATTACAACAAACAAAAGAAGTTATTTGTGCAAAATTGTCCGTCCCTCTCCATTACCGAAAATGTCATCTTTCACAAATCAATTATAAACAGGGATTTCAGACTGTAAATGTCACTTACTCGGTGAGATGTGGAAATAAAGCAGTTCTTTAAAACCTCACAAGCGACAGGGGAAGCTTCCGTTTAGGTTTAAAGGCTTTTGCACAGCGACATCGTTTCAGTCTAAGTGGCGCAAGTGTCCACCTACACTCCTGCACCATGCAATAAACCAATCAGGGTGTCATATCACATCCCCTTTAAAAGCCTGCTGGCCTTCAGCAGAGGGCAGCACAATGTGCAACTTCCATGTTTAAATCAACCGGCCTCCTGGACAATCGCTGTGACTTTGCAAAAATACTGAACCATCCATATTGCTCTGTGTGCCAACAGTGCATTGGACCTGACCTATGACCAACACAGCCAGGAGCGCTCAGAGAGCCAGAGATGAATTTGCTTTTGCAGAACAGCCTCAGTCAGAGACGAGCATTGATTTTTGTGTTTTGCCTGGTGCCACTGTGTGCCTTGTGCAAAAAAAAAAAAAAAAGAAAGAAGAAGCCCCCTCATGTCAGCCTCTCCCACGGGGGGCTTACACTCTCCGCTGCGCCGGGACGTGGGACATGTGTCTGAGGAGGCAACATCAGCACTTAATTGGTTCAGAAAAATCTTCCCACAGTTTAAAACGGTTCCATCTGTCTTTCTGTCACGCTGGCAGGTCTCAACTCTACTCCTCCATGTGGGTAATTATGCTAACAGTATTCTAACCTTGTTCACTCCATTTCCCCCTTTTTATTTTTTTCGGGGGGGGGGGCAAACAAGCAGCAAGGTTGAAAGACAAGTGCGTTTATCTCGCGTAAGCTGCTGCACGCCGAACAGCGCTGATGATGTTACCCCAACATAAAGCTCCAGAGAGTCGCTCAATACTTTCTCTGCGCATCACGAAGGACCAATCACAGTTGAGAGATCTGAACGGATCTGGGATTTCTAATGTCTGCTACAACAGTGGAGGAGCTCATTAGGTTTCGGATACACAAATCCTCGCCCTGGTTTCTGCAGTATAAGTACTTTTTCTTGGCACTTTCACTCTATAGCTTCCACTCCTCCCCATCTGTGTCATTTTTTCTCCCCATTACTCCCTTCCTTGCTGAAGGCAATATGCCACCTCCGCTGCGCTGAATGTGTCTGGGGTATAACTGTCTTTAAGCGTCTTACTTTTGCTGACCAAACATAGTTTAACCAAAGGTTGACTGAGTGTCCTCAGCAGTCACAAGCTGCTCCGTATGACACCGGCTGCTGGGCATCTACAGGACACTTCAGGTGCGCTGTTTAACAGGGATGAAGATTTCAAAGTAGCGTCTCTACCAAGTGTGTCAAATAAATGTTTGGAATTTAAAGCCAAGCAGAAATCAAGTAAACAGTAACTAAGTCTCTGATGGAAGCCACCCAGGAGGCGTCCTGACTAGAACAACCTCCACTGTCCCCTTTCGATGGGAAAGACTTGCCCTTTGACCCCGTGCTCCCTCCCTCTGGATGTCTGAACTCCTGACCCCATCTCCAGTGACCAACGCCCACCACAGGGAGAACTCATTTCGGATGTTTGTATTTGCTGTTCTTATCTAATCTTAACTGTGCAGCAGGAGGTTGTTAAAGAACCTGCAGAACATCTTCATACCTTATGTCAGTGTATCTTTCCTACTGATGAAAACATTGCTCATTATCTTTAAAAAGCATCTTAAAGCAGCCACGATAAAAAAAAACAGAAAAAAAACAAGGACATTCTGATGTAAAGGTATTTAGATTGAAGCCACTGCTTGAACTGGCCCATCAGGGTCCTGCTCGTGTTTTGGAGATAATTATGCACAGTACTCCGAGCTTACTACCCGGCAATACTGACATTTTAATTGGAAACGCTCGGGGCGTGTTGAGCACACACAACTTTCACAAATTCAAATACACAAGTGCACGATGAGAAAAATATATATTAGCTCAATGTCCTCCCTGTTACATCCGAGCCAATTAACTGCGCCCTGTACTCAGTTGTATCCTTGACCATTTCAGCTTCTTCCGCTGTCTTCACCAGATACTGAAGGAGGATCAATACTGGTTTTAACATCTGCTGTTTATGGTGGCTGGGTGGTGGGGGGGGTTAATATGGTCTGTGCCGTTTTGGACCTGAACCAGCGGCGTGTGAAAATAGGAATAGGGGCCACGGGGTATTTTCAGTATCTTCTGTGTATCTTCAGTCGGAGTTCTTCAAACTGCGTGAAGCCACCTCTGGATTTGATGGAAAACTTTAGGTCCAACTCAGATTTCATCATCTCCATCAATAACAACAGCCCCAGGGGACGACTGACCCCGCCGACTTCAAGCAGCCCGCTCAGCTGAAGCAGAAGACGAGGCTGCACTTTCAGAATGACCGAGGGGGCGGCTCGTTTGGGATAATCGATGAGCAGGTTGGGAGTGGCTTAAATATGAGACTGATTTATGTTGATTTATGATAAGTTATGGGGAACTTCACAGAGAGGGATGGTTTCTGTAAATACAAAGGCATCTGTCCTTGGGTTTCGTTTCCTTTACAACCGTTACATTTGTGGAGAAACCCAAGATAATTACTAAATAATCCAACTCCTTGTTTTGAATCCGCGTTATAATGATCAGAAATCTTTATTCAGGAGTCTGTTCGTGAGAGCACGTGTGCATGTTGTCAATTAAGTGAACACATCATCGGTTAAAAAAAAATACTTTGCCACTCTCTTTTAAAAGTCTCGGTTTCTCTGCTTCTAATAAAATACTTTGCCCAAATGTTCTTTTAACCCTTCTTCTTATTGAATATGTATTATAAATAATGTATAGACTGTACGGACAACGTTACATCCCCCGGAAATCAAAGCCACGCCCTCTTGATTGCCCTCATGTGGCTGGCTGCAGTACAGCACACAAAGCCTGCCTCCACCATGTAAGTAAGGGCCATATTTAACAGAGTGTTATTTTTCCTATGTGCTTATTTGTGGTTGAAAAATAAAGTCACTCTCTTTGTGTGTGTGTGTGTGTGTGTGTGTGTGTGTGTGAGACTCACCCCAGCTTGTCCGTCAGGTTCCACAGTACATCAGGTGTGGGCATCAGTGGTGAACCGTCATACAAAACCACCGAGGCTCCCGTTGCCAGAGCCGACACCAGCCAGTTCCACATCATCCAGCCGGTCTATAAACCATGCAGACACAAACACGGGGGTCACTTTCTCTGGGGTGGACGCTCCTCTCACATCGACACGTTACACACGAGTCATGATTGTGTTTCTCTTTCAGCTTCACGCTGAGCTGCAGCTTCCATCGCTGGAATAAAGTTGATTTAGCAGCTAGTGGTTGATTTCCCACTTATATGGCAAGAAATAAGAAATACCAGAAAAAACACTGCTTTCCTCTTTTTTTCTGTGATTGTAGATTGAATTCCTATCATTCAGGATTCAATCTGAGAAAACATGTTATTGAAAGATGTTATCTCAAGTCCTGGGAACACACAATTATTATTTTTTTTCTCATGCCAGTCCTAAATACATATACATCACTAACTAATTATATTTATAGGTCGAGTCATGTATTTTTAGGTTTATTTATTTATTTATTTATCTGTTTATCTATTTTATTTATCTCTTGTTCAACCTTATTCAATGCCACAAATAAAACATCCAACAAAACAGTTCTGTAGCTTTGATTAAGACAAAAAGTGTCAGCTGACAAACTCTGTTGTTTGTGCCAAAAATGTGAACGATAATAATTTTCACATCGGTCAAATAATTAAGAATTTCACGTCACATTTAAAGACTGATTTTTCCTTGTGATTGAAAGTTGTGGCTTGACAAAGAGAAAAATATTTTAGCGGTACATAATGAAAACTGATTACGTGCTTTATCTTCTAATCAAGCCCGCACAATGCAGAACAAACCAGTCGATTATAATTAACTTTTGTTATATTGCAATTAATGATGCGATAATCAGTGCTGTAGTTTCACCACCCAGCCGACACCAGTCTGTCTTAATGAGCAGGCTCCAGCATTAAACTTTATACCCCTGCAGACGGTAACATGAGACCAAATTAGGAACCTGTGGTACCATAACAGTTTGTCTTCGTGGGAAAATGTTGCGGACCTACCGTTGTGTAGTAAATGATGACGTCACTGCTGGTCATGTTGCCATGGATGATGTGTTCCTTCAAGTGCTGGATGAGCGTGCCCTGCAGACAGAGACAGAGGTGTGAGAGCGAACAGGTTAGACAGACACGACTCATCTGGATTCAAACACACTTGTTAAACACTGAATCCTTTAAAACAAATAAAAAATACAGTTTTCTTTTTTTTCCAGACATATTTCCATCCTCCTTCGTTCGGCTGCACAGGAGAAGCCACACAGAAAATCTGTATCCAACAAAAAGGGCAATCCAGGGTGAGTGTGGCGTCTCCCACCGTCTCTAACCCTTCACAGTTGGATGGGTTGTTATTGGTGGTGTGGAGTACAAACTCTGTGTGTGTGTGCCTAAGTTTTGAGCCTACGTGCACTTTGCTGTTCACATAAACCGCTAGTCCGTGTACCCTGTAATCTTTGGCAGGACTCGGCTGCCGTGCCCGTCCACCGGTTTGTGCCATCGCGCTGCTGACAGCATGTTAACAGAGCCGTAACAAAGCAGAGAGCACAACGGCGCTGCAGCTAATTGGTGGAGCCAGAGAGGACCGCCAGCGTCACGATGTGAAATGTTTTCACCGACGCATTACTGTCCAATTATCTGCAGCATGGGGAGAAGGATAAGAGAGGGGGGGGGCGGTCTAAATCCATGGATAGGAAGGAAAACGGAACGAGGTGATAGGGGAGGAAAGAAATCAAGACGGGAAATGAACCTAATGAGCGTCTGAAATGAGGGCTAAGTGGGAGAAACGAGAGTAAACACATTTCGCAACAGACTGAAAATGAATGTGAAGAAGGTTGAGAGGGTGAACGAACTCAGCAAAGGAGAATGAAGGGAAAAAAGACGCAGAACAAATGCTTTGTGCGAACGTGTGAATGCATTTGTTCATGTGCGTTATACGGTTTTGAACGTCGAGTGCCTTAGCCTTCAAAGAGCAGCGGCCCTTTTGAACCACCCCCCCAACCCCCCTCCCTCTGAGAGAGAAGAACTTTCAGGGATCTGTGTGTGGAGGTCTGCTGCCATCTTGTGGTGGAACGTTACTCGAGGTAAGAGGCTGAGGGGTGAGACGGGGGAATGACTTCAATAACCCATTGGTATAATCTGATGTAGCCTGCTTTCAGGAAGAGGAGTCGTACGAACAGACATGTGATGGAATGTGGGTGAACAGAGCTCCAACAACAGCTGTCGATACATCTTTGACTTTGAGTTAATAAAATCTCCTCCTGCATTCTTTGTATCTGAAAAGCCAAACACCGGAAATGCCTGGGAACAGATGAAGACCGTCACCTTCTGTTTATGTGTATGAATAGAAGTCAAACTAAATATGGGCCAACTGTTCAGAAACAGATGTGACCAGAATGTGTGTGTGTGTGTGTGTAACAGCTGTGGTTCCACTAACACTTATGGGTCAGTAAAAATCTTTTTTTTTTTTTTTTTTTTTTTTTAATTTTCCGTAACAGAAATACAAACCAGAACCCAGGACGACCCAGGGGCCAAGTACATTTTTTTTTTTTTCGGATGTGCGATGTACTGTTCCTGTGTAGTTTGGCCTCAGAGCCATTACAGGGTTCAGAGCGGGGACATTCAGCTTGTTTATGGACCCAGGGACTCCACCTCCTTCTCCCCTTCAATTAAACTATCACACAGATATTGAGCGGAGACAAAAATCCACCCACTTCCACGTAAGAGCAGCTTTTAACACGTCAGTGAAATTTACGTCGGAAGACTGGGGAGATTAAAAGAGGAAGGCAGCTAAATGGAAGTAAACAAGCAAAGTCTCCAAAGAACCTCAAGTCTGCAACAACAGGGGCTCGTCTCTGATTAACACTGACGTGCTACTTTACATACTGATTATTAAAAGGCTGCTTCCTCCTGCCAACTCGGTAAAGTCAATTTTAAGAAAACTGGCGGGAGCAGTTATCGCCAGCTAATGGTGAGAGTGGACTAGTTAACATTCCGTTCTCAAACTTGTCTCTGTTCTGATTTGGCTCCGCACTGTCACTGGCAGCGTCCTGGTGTCCTCTCTCTCCGATATCCGGTTCCAAACAGGCCCGACTATAAATCACGCTGCACACCAACTGTGACTTAAAAACTTGTTTTTCTCCTTTTTGGCACAAGGGGGGATAAAACTTCCAATATGGAGTTTTTATTTATTTGCAATCAAGTTTAGAGCATCCAGACAGATATTTCATCTCCCTGCTGCGGACTGAGCCGGGATACTGACCAGCACCGCGCGTTTCTGCTCGGGGGACCCTACAGCCGACTACTGACGATACACAATCCAGCCCCTCCCACACAGGCCATGTTTAATATTGAACTTATCTCTCTAATGTATAGCCTCTAATTATTTTAACAGCAGAAATGATCTATGGTCTTTGACGGCCAAATAAATCCTGTCAGTTCTGCTAATTGTTTTTTTGATAATACAGTTCTATAATGATTTATAATATGTTGACAGTACGTTATAGTCCTAGTAGTAGTTTATCAGATTTAATAGTCTCTCTCGCTCTAATTTAATTGCATTCCTCCTGTGATACTAGATAATTAATACTAGATTAATGCTCTTTATTTAGACCCTGGTGTATCGCTTTGTAAAGTGGAGGTTAGAGATCAATCATCACATTAATTATATCGTCTTAAATTGCTCGCTAAGGAGCGGAGGTCCCCTCAACGAGAGCATAACATTATTTAGCTCATATAGAATTCCGTGTGTGTTTCACGTGGACGCGCCGTAGATTCTAAACTACGGCTTCACAAGAGCCAGTGATTTTCTCACCCCGGCAGAATGCACCATGCATTTAGGAGCTCCGGTGGTTCCCGACGAGTACATGATGAGCAGAGGATGATTGAACGGAAGCTGCTCAAACTCCAGCTGAGGGAGCTGGTCGCCGTCGCCTCGTCCGGACGCCAAGAAATCCTCTATGAACACACTGCGGAGAGAGAAGAGGGAGGAGAGGACGTCTGACCTGCTTTCTGTCACGCAATCTGCAGAGTTCTGAGAGCACGGCTCTGTATCCACAGACGCTCACCTGTTGGGGACCTTGGAGAGGTCAGTGTCCTGTCTGGAGCGAGCGTAAGGGATCACGACCACTTTCTTCAGGTCAGGCAAACCTGGAGTTCAGAGAGGAAGGAAGGCTGAATTAGTGGATGTCACTGTCTTGACTTTACTTTTCTTTACTCAGACATAGGAACTGAATTGCAATAATGTTGGAGAAAACATTTTTAAATAAACAAGTAAATGCGTCTGACAACCTTTGACGACACTGATCAGCTTTTCCATGTGGTCGTGTGTTTTGCCGTTGTAAACCACGGCCGCCACGGAGAAGATGAGTTTGGGCTGGATCTGAGAAAACCTGTCGAGAACACCCTGAAACGAAGAAAAAAAAAAGAGAGAATGATAGTAAATAATGATGAGCAAATTATTCCAACAACAGAAAAGCCTCAGTTTGTTTTCTCTTCAGGAAATGAGAGATGATAAAGGACTCAGAGCAGCATCCACAAGATTCTGATCTGCCACATGGGGGCAGTATCACACCAGAAACGCGGCTTGACGACAGAGGGGTCTTGATGTTAGTTACGTTCACTCATTCCCATCACACCATCCTTCACAGAGGTTCACTCCACCTCATTCTCTTCATTTGTTATTTCTGTATATGGGTCAGTTCTGACACAGCTGTGAACCACAAGAATGGAACGAGCCTTACGTTGACCCCGAAGTCGACAGACGTGGAGCTCCAAATGGCTCCGATGCTGGCGGCGGCCAACATGGCCTCCACTGCGTGGATACCGTTGGGCAGGTAGCCTAGAGTCAGAAGAGAGGGAAAAGGAAAACAGGACCCAGGAGTGGGTGTTAGTGTATGTAATAACCAGCAGACAAGATCAACATACTGGTTGGGCTCTGGTGTCGTTTCAGTAATGTAAACTATGTATAATAATGTTTGTTTGCCTGTTTCCTGATGTTGCAATGCTGCAGCGGTTGATGTGATTGGCTGGTATGAGTCACCAGGGCGCCAGTGGTTGGGATGCACCCTCTGTAAGTTTAATGGCAAACCCTTTCACATTCCCCAGGGGATGAACAGTTAGGGATGTGAGCCTCGGGAACAGGGTGGAGGTCGAAGATGTCAAGACCAAGAAGAATGGGTGTGGGTGTGTGTGTGTGTGTGTGTGTGGTTGGCTCATGTCCTACTATAAAGCTCGGCTGGCTTCATCAGCTAAGTGCCGATATATATCTCCTGGATTACAGACACTGACGCGTCAGTTAAGCTCAGACCTGAGGACGAGGACGTCACCGAGTCTCTCTCACACACACACACACACAAGTGAGAACACACAATAATGTAGATTTGGGTTTAGATACGCATGTTATTTAAATGCAACAACGGACTACCTGTGTCTCAGTTGTCTCCCCCATCCGTCCCTCCCTCCATGCATCCCGTCTCTCTAATGAGATTCCTGCAGAGCCTAAGTCACTTAGCTAATGGATTTCCCTGCATGGACACACATCTTTCTTCTGGGCTCTCAGACATCCTCATCCTGGTCATTCATGGACAGATCAGCTCAATGTGGCAGCCATTCACCTCTAAATTGAATCCAGCGTGAGCGGAAACAGTAGGAATTCCTAGAGGAATGAGGGTCTCTGAAATCTGAGATGCTGCTGTTTATCAACCTCTAACAGCTGGTGCTTCTCTGCACCAGGCAGACAATGAAATGAAATGAATGAAATTATTATTTGTTTAAGGATCCACACAGGAATTCTTTACAGCACCAAGAAGAAAGACACGTGTGGAAGGAAGAAGTGTATTATCTGCCCCATAGAGATTATGTTATTGTTTGGGTTATGCACAACCTCAATTTCATACTGTTTTGTGGACAGACGGCATGACCCAGTAAAAAACAGAGCTCAGAGGGTTGATTCATCAAAATAATTCATGGATCTTGTGTTTTAATTTAATCAAAAAAGGTGTTGAGGTGACTGATAAGTTTAAAATTCAGTCCAGATCCCAAAAAAAAAATCTAATTTCATACAACATATGTTCACTCAGGGAGATTTCATAATAAACAAGTTGTCCCTCTGTGCAGTCAGTAATCTTTGGTGAGGGCGCGTCATTTGAGTTTCATACTAAACCTATTTTCTTATTTGTTGAACAAATGACTCAGTGAAGTGTGGGACACGTTTGTTTGACAACCCCAGAGCAGCTTAGATCCTGATAACAGCTCAAAAGTGTGACAACAAGACAGAGGACAGTTATAATTGAATCTGTAAATGCACAGTTCACTAACTGGCGTGTGGGATTGAACATGACACGTGCCTTCGAGCAGTGGCTGGACTCTGGATACGGGTATACGTGTAGACTACTGTACTGTACTGTGTTGACTTGCAGGAAGATAAATATTAACATTGAAAAAGATAAATACAGCCATTCATAAGTCCTCGTCATGAGTGCACACTGTCGCACACAACCAGCTATGACTTATTCTGACAAGCGGCAAAAGAAACTTAAAGAAAGTCTGGATGATAAAAAGTCATGAGAGGGGCAGGTTGGATCGCAGTTTCACCAATGAGACAGAGAGAAAAACAAGCTCAGACTCACCTACAACCCTGTCTCCAACCTGGACGCCCATCTTCCTCATGGCTGCAGCAAACACCGCCACGTCGCGCCGGAGCTCCCCGAACGTCACCTTCACGATCTCGTCATTTGCCTCCCCTGAAGGATGGACACAAAGAGAGAGATACATATATACACCTCATGACATCTGTGGATATCTAGATATGTTTTGATTGGTTTGGCCCTTTCAGATTGAGGAGCACTTTGGACGGTGTGTTTTTGACACTATCATAACCACAGCTGAGACAAGGAAAGCCAGGGAGACACAAATGGAGACAGACTGTGCAGGGGGACAGAAGCCACAGGCAGCAACGGTCCCATTATCTCTGTCAGCAATGGTTAGCTGAGATTCAAACAGGCGTCGCAGTATTGTGACAAATGGGCCGTCCCATAATTACATCCCAGCTCCTGAGGTCGATGGGGTGCAAGAGCTCCCTCTCCCTGATACGAGCTCCTGGCGGTGATGAAGGGTCCTCCCTGTCCATTAGCGCGTGGCAGGAAGCAGCAGTGGTGACAGCAGAGTGACGTCTGAAGCCCACACTGTTCTCTCATACCTGATACTGTCATTCTGCTTCCTCTGTAAGTGTTCATTCAGAGAATTGACCAGAACAGCAAGCAAACCCAACCTGTGTCACTCGCAATCGCACCTTTGCCTTTTTTTTTTTTTAACAACAATATGCAAAGTAAAAAAACAACAACAGTACAATCCCCTGCTCTCTAAACATCAGCATTCAGGAAAACCAACATTAGTCAAGTTAGCTCATGCGTGTTGACGCGTGGATAGAAAACACCACCACCGAGCCTCAGGAAGGAGAAGCATCACTTTAACAATGATACCTGGACATGACTCGCTTCAGTGCCATGTCCTCCACATACTCACTGGCAGCATAGAGAGCCACTTTGTCCTGGTCTGCATGTTTGAGCAGGTTCTCAGCGTAGTTGAGACGAGCCCCTTTGAACCACTCTGGAACATCTGAGATCCGTTTGGATACGTCCACCACCTGGTAAACACCAATAAAACCAAACACCCAGGGCACACAGAGGAGAGTCAGAACAGTGACAGTGGTCTGGCTGGCAAACATTAGCAAGAATCACGTTTTTTTTTAATAAAATCCACAGCAACATTGGGATTCAATGGCCTCGCCCCCACAATGTTTACATGGGAAAAGCGCCTCTCATTCCTCCACCGGGAATCTGCTGCTGCTGCTGTGAACCAACCCGAGGATTAGATGTGTAAGATGATAGTGTGCAATAAAAGAACCCAGGGCCAGTGTGGGACGCGTTATCCTTGTGTGCTGAAGGGGTGTGTTGAGAACAAGCTCAGTGTCATAACATCAGGCTTCTTCTGTTTAGCTCACACATCCTGGTTCTGGGCAACGTGGAGAGGCCACAGAGAACATGACGTCACGTCAGATCATTAGTCCAGCTGACGTGTTTTTAGCGGCCGTGATGAAATGAATGGCAGACGCTGATTTATGGGGCCTGTACTAGGAAGCTGGTAAACAGACCCGGGATATCGCACTGATATCCGTCTTTATTTTATTACCCTGATGATCAGAATCAGATGTTTATGACCCTAAACTGGTGCCAGCCAGCACACAGCATGGGAGCAGTCATCTTTAAATGGAGTCAACGGAAGAGGAACATGTCACAGAAGGTTAATGTGCTTCTTCTCTGTTTTTAATGTCAAACCTCTCCACCACTCTAAAGGTTGGACTCACCTCCTCGTACGGATTGGAGCTGACGACTCCGCAGAAGCGCCACACCTCCGCCCAGAACTCTGGGTAGCTCTCCACTGACCACTGGTACAGGTCACTGTAGTTCACTGGAGGAACGACGATCACCAAGTCAAGAATTTAAAAAAAACAAAAAACAATCAAACTTCCTGTATTAAACAGTACAATAAAAGAATATCCACAATATTGATCACTGACTGGTATGTTAACTTTTAATCTCGTTGTCCTTATTTCTATATGACCAGATGCACTCACACGTCTGTCACATCTGTCAATCTTTGTCTTTTTCTTTGTCTTAGCAGGGGCAGATCACAGGGTGGGGTCAGGGGGCACTGGCCCCATCTGAAGTGCCCCTGTCCTGTAAGAACTGGTCACGTTCCTATTGTGCTCAACAAAGATGACTAAATATATCCAATGTGTCAGTGACTTTTCTCAGCTTCAACTCATTTCACTGTGCGGTAAATACTCTAACTTTACACTGCAGATATTAACTCCGTTGTATTTAAAATGTCATGTATATTTGAGGCCCCTTTTTGCAGCATATTTACCATAATTCCTGAACCACCAGTGTCCTCAATCACGTAATAATGCTAATCTCTCTTCCTCCTTCTCTATCTCTATCCATTCCCTGCCCTGCAGACCGAGTTCTGCAGCATTCCCCCGATGAATAGCTACCTCACGGGCATTCACCATCTATTTATGGTGGATCAGAAAACACCGACAGGAGCTGCAGGTTTCATGCACAGCTACTTCCCTCGAGTGAGCTGAGCATCAGCTGCACACTGAGGTGATTCATCTGAATGTGGGATAATTACACAACATGTGCAGACAGAGGCAGGGACTATTGTCATGGTTCTCTGAGGATCAACCCTCTCCTCTCTGTGCCCCCCCCCCCCTCCTCTCTCTCTCTCTCCCTCCCCCCCTCATCCCTGCTCACCCAGATTAAGCCCGTAGTTCCCGTTGACCTGAGTCCTGAATGTGTCCATCTGCGTGTTCCTCTTGGAGTCCGGGTACCACAGCACCTTGCCCTCCACCTCCATGATACTCTCGCTCTTTCCCTCCGCGTCTTTGGACATCTTAGCCGAGTGGAGCGGCTGCTGGGCGGCGTGCTACCGGGGGTCTGACGGGGGCACCGGCGGGGAGGCGAGAGGGACGCTGTCGGATAAAAGCTCGGCGGCTCGGCTGCTTCGCGTCCGCGGGGAGTCACTGCAACTGCGGCGGATACCAAGTGTCAAAGACAAGCGTGGAGCTAACGCTGTAAAGCCACAGGCCACGCCCCGGCGTCATGACGCAGGGCCGCGGGCTGCGTTCAAGAACGGAATGTTACAGACTGTTCATGGAGTCCGTGCGTGGGATCTATTGATGCTCCCATTAGACTTGTTCTAAAACTAAGACAAGTGAAATGGCTGCAGCGGTAACTTTGGTTTATATGGTGAATATTGTGTTAATAATGTGTAAACATTCCCCACTAATAGAAAAATGTTAAAAGATGAGTCATCATACATATATATAATCAATCAAACAAGATACATTTCAAAAAGAATAATAGAACATTATGTTCTTCTGTTAGGTGGTTGCTCACTGTGGGACCTGTTGGGTTTCTCTAGGTCTTGACCTTGACCTGAATTAAATATGTTATGTTTTATTTTAGTTCATTCATTTGTGAACACTGTTATGTGCATTAGATTACAGTAACTCTGATTTGTAGGTGTGTGTCTCATATTTTCTCTGACCTGTTACACCTGTTGTGATGTTTGCCACACAAGCTGAACAAACCAGTTTTCCCTTATGGAATGTGCACACATAAACACACATGGACACTCAGAGTCCATACATATGAGATGTTTAAGTCCAGTCATTGAGTAGCTTACGGTCAAACACAAGAGCACACCAATAACACAAGTTCAGAATGAGTTTAATTAAAATATATTGCATTGTGGTACATTGTGTACAAATATTAGAAGTATATGGTGAATGAAAGACACAAGTGAAGTAGACAGGGAACCAAAGCTAAATATAAATACAGATAAACAACTGCAGCTGTAAAGTTCTGCATTGCAACTAACTAATTTCGGTTTTAGGGCTTTTAAAAATGTTCACCCCGTAGAGGTCTTGAACGTCCCCCACACGTGAACGCGCAAGGCCGGGCCTCGTGCACATGGGAATCTTGCCGATCCAAACGGAGGCCTCCGATTGGCCCTCAGCTCTCTGGTTCCACATCAGACGACTCATCGGTCTATGCGTGAGACGGACCGTCCCTATTGGACTGGCGCCCCGTTGGACCAATGGCAACCCGTCGGCTGTGGTCGTATTAACCAATCAGAGAGCGAGAGGCAAGGAGCGTTTTAGAGGTGTGCCCAATCACAGAGAGAGCTGAAAGACCCTCCTCACTTTAAAAGTGGTCTCATCTCGACTTTGATTCAATGACCCAGAGTTTGTCTTCTACTTCTGTCAACTTCTGTCTGCCATCTACAGTAAACAGGAAAGTGAGGAAATCAAGAAGGAGTCACCTGCAGCCACTTCATTGACTGTCTTTGAGACTGTATACTGACAAGTTGCACCGCTGTGTGTTCTGGCAGAGCTGCTGAAGACAGAGGCCCAGACAGACATGTTGTAACTGGTCTGATAACATCTACTCACATCCACAACCCTGAAGCCTGGTACTCTGAAAATAATTTACCTTGATAAAAAACATGTCATAAGGGTGTTTGTAGAAATAATATCATTCTGTTGCTTATGACTAGTTGACATGTGAATAATATTTACTAAAAGGTGATTTAGTTTGTCTTCTCTCTACAAGGTTTCAAAGTCTCTGTCAGCTTTGTAGGCCTACATTTAGACACACTAACCCATTTCTCCAGGGATATCCTTTCTAGCTGCCCCAGATTGGATTGGGAGTGTCTGTGACCGACGGCCAGCTCCAGATCTCAAAGTGGTTTAAGACTGACCCTCCAGGACAGATCACAGCAGCTTGACCTGGCTGTTCACTGTCAGTCCCAGGTCCTGCTCCTTCCCTGTACTGAGCTGCAGTCATCTTCAACCCCTCAATTCTGACAAGATGACATACAGGATGAATTTTGGGACCTGGATGCAGTTCGGACCACCAACACCAGAGGGTCTAAGTTTAAAAGATTAAAGCTAAATTGGGTCATTAACTGGTTGTTGATTATGAATTATCATCACACTGAAGTCTCTTCAGAATATGCCCTGCAGCTGCTGTTAAATGATCAGGCCTCCTGTGAGTTTAACCTTCCTTTTGCTGATAGGACACTGACTCTGAACTGGAATAAACTCTGGCTTCACTCCACGGCTAATGGCTGTTTTATCTGTTTGTTTTGGCTTTGCCTCCACATGAGCTCATGTCCTGCAGTCGAGCCAGAAAACTCACATATTGAAACATGCGGTAAATGCATCGCACACCGTCATCATGGAAGGCTCTTCCTGTCACAGCCGTCCTCTGGACCCTGTGAACAGGCCCAATACAGCCCTGTACCCAGCATCAGTCCGGCAAATCAAATGAATCATATTAAACTAAATACATGAAATAAAGGGCATAAAACTCACCTTGAATTTGCACATCTTAGGGTGATTCCTCAGATGTATTCACCTTTTACCAAAGGCTGTTGGGAGCTGATGGGACCAGTCGCTGATTTTTGCGGTTTCCCTCCACACACCCTAACATCTATCCAAAATCTAGGTCCTCATTTCCTGAAAATATTGTTGTCTAAATCCAGGGAAGAATCACATCACATCACATCACATCACACATTTGTCTATTTGTGCTTAATCTAAATTACACGTGGCCCCTTCTGCAACAATGGCCGTTCACTCCTCAGAATAGAAATACTGCTGTGGTGCACACTCCCCGCCACAGGGAGGCGCCATCAAGATATTTACTCTTCCGTGTTTCAAAGTGGAGAGGAGCGATTAGTCCAGAGCAGGACACAATCTGATTGGCTGGACAAAATCAGTTTGTCGGGTCTTGGGGGGCGGTGTTGTGAACTGAACGTGTCGACAGATTAATGTATTAAAAACAATAAGTATTGATCACAGTCAAGGTTATTCAAAATATATAATCCAGACTTTTGTAAAGACTGGTAGTAATAACATAATTATGGGATATCACATACTAACAGTTATAACATGATATTAACAAGAGCAACAACAACAACAACAGCAGCAGCAGCAATAATAAGCAAATAATAATAATAATAATAATAGTCTGACCGGAATTAACACTTTCACTATATGATGTATTTTCATTGTATGTTTGTGTACACAAACACATAAATACACAAATATCTATCTATCAAACATACTGGTTGAATCCACTGTATATTGGCTTAGTAATAATCACTGTATAAATGTTACATGACTCTTATGACACGTTAGTAATGGGTAATGTTGTGTGTATTACACGTGTGTGTACTGCTCTCGTTTATTTGTACCTGTTTCGTACTTGTCGGAACATTTTGTTTCTTCGTCACATGACTACATCGTGTCCCTGCGTCATCGCTCTTCCCGGAAGTCAGCAGCTTCGTGTAGATGGTGGCGGCCTCAGTGCAGGAAGAGGATGTTTGCTTCCAGTGGAGGAATAATATCAGCTGATTGCAGCTCTTTCTAACAGCGTTAAACCACCGTACGGTTTTCCTGCGGAGCTTCCTGGGATCGCCCCCCCCCCCTCCCAGTCCCCTGTCCTGACGCCCGGCTCCTGTGCGGCTGAAGCGCTGCGCCCCTGGAAAAGATGTCCCTGTTCCAGTCGGCACTGGATTTCCTCGCCGGGCCCGGCTCGTCCGGAGGCGCCAGCCGGGACCAGAATGACTTCGTGGGACAAATGGTGGAGCTCGGCGAACTGAAACTGAGGATCCGGAGGGTGATCGCAGAAGGTGAGCCGCTGAACATCGGATCGAAATGCGGATAACGTCCTGCGCGGCTGGCCATGCTAGCTAGCCGGAGTGGCTAACAGGCTAACGTCCGCTGGATGTCAGGGGCTGCACGGCGTTGACAAGTGCAGAGCCGGGAGTCACAGAGTAAACGCGCTGGATCCATTGATTGATAGCTTGGTTCCGTGGTTTTTCCCGATCGTGATGGTGACGTATAGAACTTCACCTTTCACACCGGCGGCTGACGTTGAGTGAATGTTAGGGTTCATTTCACTGGAACACCAACTCCAGCCTGTTGTTGAGCTCACTTCACATCGCACCATCTTCCCTGGAGACCCAGCCTCTGTGGGTTTTAAGAGAAATGCCATCACAGCAGGGACAGACAGAAAGTGGGGGTGTTTAAAAGCTCTCGCCAGCCGTGACTGTCAACTGGTGTTGTTACCAAAACACCAAAGTAAATAACACAAACGGACTCAGGGTCCAAACTGGGGATTTCCCTGGAAATAAACCCATGATCAGCAAAGTGGTTTTAATTGAAAGTGTTGGTCTTGGGATGGACTGCATGGAGGCAGTTTTTCAGGGCTTATATATCATGTATTATACAACAACAACATAATATGAATGCTTAACTGCAGCCCAAATACTGGCTGATGACGACTATATATTCAGTAGTAGTATTATATTCTGCTCTCAGCCAACAAGCATCGATTCTTGCAGCTATACTACACTATGTGATTAGTCAACAAGCCTCGGGCATGTTAAACGGAAATTATTCAGGTTGTTGTCCATTGAAAACTGCTAATTACATCACACGTAACCACTTATAACACATGATCTACCGCCACATTTAAACGCTAATTTGTTCAACCACAAACTGTGGTCAGGTATTACTGGTGAGCCCATTTTGTTTTCTTATTAGTCTTGTGGTGTTACCCCCCAACTCATGGGTTTTCAGGTGATTTATCTTTGACGTGAAACAGATTTGTATTTAAGTTAGGATAAGTTCTGTCCCTTTGAAAAGAACTAGCCTCTCAGTCCTGACAAGATTGTCGAGCTGAGCCGTGTCTCTGGCTCTGTCGTCAATGATTTCATGTTGTAGGTTTTCAGGTTTATCCACTGGCACCACATCACATGGCTGAACAAACATTTTCAGTTCCTTTTGTTTATCTTTCCTGTCCTGAAACCTCTCTTCAAATGCCTGGAGGAGGTTTTCTCCCCCCTTCACCGCAGACCTTTTGTTTTTACAGGGAAGGAGAATGCATGGATTTCACAAAGTTTCACTTTGCGTCCAGCAGCTTTGGAGCATTAACAAGAGTCTCCTTCACAGACTCTCCCACTGAGCGAGTTTTCTAAACGATCGCCTCGCACGCCACAAAACATTGTCTCCGTCTGAATGCAGGCTCCTGAAAGCTGTTTTTGGACACAGAGCAAAACATTCAGCTTCCACTTTCATATGTTAAGATGCATCCTGATTCTACAATGACTCCCCTCAGTCACCAGTCACATGTCGTTCCTCACAAAAGCTGTGTGTTCAAGTCCCTTCTGTCCTGCAGGCTGAATGTCACCTGGTCGCTTTAACATCCCTAATCTGAATAATTACTGTTTGCATACCTTCCTGAAGATAGACCACTGATTGTTTCCTCACCGATTCCCGTCTAATTAACAGTATAGTGACACTGCTGTGATTGCACATCCTCAGCTATGGTTCGAGGAAACACAAAAGACTTTTAGACCAGAGCAGAACAGAACCATTGCCTTGTTAAAACTCCTCTCCTGGCTTTTGAAAGGTTTCTTTGTCGTGTTCTGTCCCCTCGATCGTCGGTGAGAGAAGAATACAAAGACCCCCTTTATAAGTGATGGGTGTCACCTAGTATTACTGAGCAAAGTTTCACTGGCTCAGTCCTCTTCAGGTTATAGGATGGTACCTTCACATAAAAATAGGTACAGTGATGTATCTGACGAGTTATTCCTTTAATGCGTGTCCCTTTAATAACATGGTTTGTGGTGAGGAGGCATCTTGCCCACATTTGTCATCATTTCTATTGGAAGTTCCCGGTAAATGGGGCAGAGGAAATTGAGCTCTCCAGGTTTCATTCCTTTGCACGGAACAGAGCGAGGGACAGGTGAGCCTGCTCAAACCACAGTCGCCCAAGTTGCTCGTAAACGTTCCTGTTATGGGCAAGAAACGATGCAGGGAGTTGAGACTTGAATCCATCCGCCACAGATTGTCAGGTAGAATATGAATTTGTTAATTATGAAACTGTTAGCTGCCGGCCGGTGCAGATGGTCACCCACCCTGAATCTGGTTCTGTGTTTGCTCTGTTTTGGTTTTTCTCTGTAACATTGTAATATTGGTGTCAACCCTTCAGTATAAAGATAAACCCCGTATTAGGTTATTTTTTGCTAAATTGTTGTTTTTAAATCATCCGAACAGTTTCCAACGATGTGCAAACACAGAGAAAATCCTTAATTCTATACACAGCATGTGTGTGAGCGTGAGGTTACTGGTTTGAATCAGACTCCCTTCCCTTTGTAAATAAAGCATCATGGTCTTGAGTTTCTTCCTTGAAGTTTACAGAGAGTTTCACAAAGTTAAGCCGGTAGTTCATTTACTCATCACTATGGTAACCCTGGCATGTTCTTGTTTGGTGTGCACACGTACCAGCACACACAGCTTCTCGTTCACCACCCTCAGCGACCTGTGTCTTTTACTCTCTATTTTTTGACATCTGACAAATTCCTAGTGTTGGATCAATAATATATTATCTTACATTCATTTGAAATGACTTCCTCCACAAAATGTTATTGCAGTGTGGTGTGAGTGACTGATCAGGTGCTGGACCTGGCACCTTGACACCAGCTCAGGTTTCAACCACACCTTCAGTGGGCAGTGAAGATTCAGGGTTAGCGGTGTGAGCTTGTGGCAGCGATATTTTAATTGTCATGTGGTGTTCTTGGGCGAGGCACCTAATATCTTGTTCTTATCATGTGACCGTGCAGTGATCAACAGGAAGGTGAAAGCTAAACTTCTAGGTTGGAATCGGGGCGTGTCACATCTCTGTTGTTCCAAGGAAAAAGGAAATGAATTCAGTGTCTGGCTGGTGGCAAATGTCACAGCCTGTTAGTCATCGCATCATCGCATGTTAAATACACCTCGTTTTAATGAATGTTTGTATTTTATTCTCAGAGCTGAAGTAAAAGCTTGCACGTAATATGTGTGTACACACAAACAATATTAATTACCCTGTGGTCTCTCGCTCTGTCAGGTGGATTCGCCTTTGTGTATGAAGCCCAGGACATGAGCAGCGGTAAAGACTACGCTCTCAAGGTGAGACGACGTGGGACCCGGATAGAGAATCAATTTCTATAAATGAGATTCAGGAACATTCGCTCCAGCAACAACGATTCTACCATAGAAACAGTGCACACGTTGTTGTTGGTTTGATTGGCGACCGGCATCCTGCTTATAGTTGCATTGCAGCCACCTACTTCATTTTATTTTCTTCTGTGGTTTCTGTAGTTCTTGTGTTCGGCACTGTCCTAGTGTTTAATCATCTTCAAATACATATTAATTCTAAGGTCAAAGGAAGGAACTCCCTTTGAGAAAAATGCTTTGAAGTGGACTTTGACATTGACAGAATTGGCCTATGTGTGTTTTCTTTTCTTTCAGAGACTGTTGTCAAATGAGGAGGAGAAGAACAAGGAAATCATACAGGAAGTCTGCTTCATGGTATCTGTGAAAAGACACTTTGTTTTCTTTATATTGCAAACGAGCGTTTCAGTATCACTACGCACAGCTGCTGGTGAAGAGAGACAAAGTTCAGCCCTAACCCATGACTGAAGACTGTGACACGTAAATGCTGCCATCACCACTGTTTATTGGCAACAATTCGCAGAGCCAAATTGTGTGATGGCGCGTTAAGCTTTCTGTGAATGTGTTTCCTGTCTTCAAAAGGTGAAAAGGCCATTTCTGAACCTCGCTTGAGAAAACGTGAATGACTGTACCATCCATTGTACTCCAGCTAACAACCGCTGCGGTGTCACTGGTTGTGCAATGATTGTGGTCATTGTGGAGACACAGGCCTGCATCCATTGCAACATTTGTGTTATCGGAGCTTAATTATTTGCACAACATTTGATGTCTTTAATGCTGATAAGACAAAAAATAAACTGCCAACTGTCTCTGAGCGCGGTACATGCATACATGCACTAGTGTTAGTGCTAACAGTAGCAGCAGGAGTTATATTTAACCTGTGTCTTCCTTGGCCTGTTTGCCCCATAGAAAAAGCTGTCAGGTCATCCCAACATGGTTCAGTTCTGTTCTGCTGCCTCCATCAGCAAAGAGGAGTCAGACACCGGACAGGCTGAGTTCCTCATCCTCACTGAGCTGTGTAAAGGTAAACACACACACACACACACACTGCTAGTTTCTCAATATCTGTTCCTGTGCTACCTCTTTCTGTCTCATTACGTCACTGACCCGGTGCTTACTATTTCATCACACTAAAGAGCCGTAAATCGAATGAGTAATTTTTTCCAGCAAACAGCAACTTTGCTTCCTCCAGAAAAAAAAAACATGTATCTAATGTGAAAGGCACCTTTTAATTCCATCTGCCTATTGAATTGTGTTATCTGATGCTTGCCCTCTTCTTTGCAATTCAAACGTTTGACACCTTTCAATGAACACACAAAACAAAATGCGCGTGGGCACGATGAAGAGTAACTTTCACTTTGCCTTGCAGTTTTCCATTGATTGGTGTGTGTGTGTGTGTGTGTGTATCTGTGCGGCCTCAGGTCAGCTGGTGGACTTTATAAAGCGAGTGGAGGAGAGGGCGCCCCTGTCATGTGACACTGTGCTGAAAATCTTGTACCAGACGTGCCGCGGCGTGCAGCACATGCACAAACAGAAACCTCCAATCATACACAGAGACCTCAAGGTTGGTGAAGCATCCATAACACGCAGTACTCAAAAAGATGATGACCAAAAAGCCCGGTTGTTAATTATGCGTGTTTAATATATGCATTTGACGTGTTGCAGATTGAGAACCTCTTGATTAGTAACCAGGGCACCATCAAGCTTTGTGACTTTGGCAGCGCCACCACGGTGTCACACTACCCCGACTACAGCTGGTCGGCCCAGAAGAGGTCCATGGTGGAGGACGAGGTGAACACGCGCTTCTGCTCGTTCCCTGTATCCGTTCACATTCATATAATTTACACCTCTGAGACAAAAGCTGATTCATGAATATTTTTTTGGATGAAGCACTAAACGTTTTAAAAGAAATGGATTCGTCGGCCTCAAAAAACACCAACAAGCAGGGGTCAGTCAGGTCAGAAGTTGTCGGCTCAGTTAGTGACATCATCATGTTATTGGACAGGAACCAGAAAGCTTTAATTGAATGAACAGCTGGAGGTCCAGGAAGGCCTGATCAGTCAGGTTAATGATATTAATACCAAAGCCACACACACACAGATGCCCTCAGCGTGCAGAACCCAGGAGATGTGAATTTGATAGCATGGACGTCCTTCAGCCACCTGCTTACAGGCTGCAAACGAGATGTTTCAGGAAATGGATTTTTATGGTAGAAGATGTTTAGAGAACATTTCAGAAAGAAGGCTTCGCTCTTTACAAGTAACAGATTGTGTTTTCCAAATTCTCAGTGGGCGGCGCTTAATTTGTTTTCCCATTTGCATGCAGATCACAAGGAACACAACTCCGGCGTACCGAACACCAGAGATGATCGATCTCTACTCCAACTTCCCCATCAATGAGAAGCAGGACATCTGGGTCAGAACTCTCTTCTTTACACTGATACCTTTTCACAAGATTTTTAATCCAGCGATCCAGATTATTAATTGATTTATATATTGCCCGTGTCCTCTGCTCTTCCACCATAGGCCCTGGGATGCATCCTCTACCTGCTGTGTTTTAAGCAGCACCCGTTCGAAGAGGGCGCCAAGCTGCAAATCGTGAATGGGAAATACGCCATCCCTCAGAATGACGTGAAGTACACCGTGTACCACAACCTCATACGTACGCACTGCCCCGTCTCTTGCCGTTTACCCTTTTATCCGCAGCTGCTCCTCCATCTATTTAGTTTTAGGATGGCGATTATAAACCAGGTCTTGATTTGAGCATTTCGTCCTCCCTTTCATTGCACCACCATGTGCTCTTCTCCAGGTTCCATGTTGAAGGTGAACCCAGAGGAGCGTCTGTCCATCACAGAGCTGGTCAACCAGCTCCAGGAGATCGCAGCGGCCCGCAACGTCAACCCAAAGTCCCCCATTACAGAGGTAGGCGTGAGCTCTGCTGCCCGCTGGGCCGTTGTAAAAACGGCGACAGCTTCCGATTCCACTTCCCCCGCAGCTACAGTACTGTAAAATGATTCCTTCAATATCACCTCGTCTTCTCATTGTTGGCTTGTAGACAAACGGGTCATGCTGTTTTCTGAGTCTTCATTGTTTTGTATTCTCTTAGAAATGAATCACAGGCTTTCGGGAAATAACAAATATTAGATTGTTCGAAAATATAAACACATAGATGGAGCTAGATTTTGGTTGTGGGTGTTGAATATCTCTGCTCTTCAAACCAAGAGAAGATCGAAAAGCATTTAGATGATAGAAGTGGAAGAAGAAGGAGGTAGGTAGTAAATAATTCATTTTGAGCAGAGGATATGCTTCAGTATACTTTCACAAACTGTACCTCAGTGTAATGAGTAAACAGGTCAATGTGCTGAGCCACAGAGTCACACTGTCACTGTCTGCCAGCCTGTTTAAGAGGGTGTTGACAGGGTGACTGCACAGCTTCTACCACACACACACGTACGCGCTCAAATTGCTGATGTGGCTCCACATATCAAACACACAGAGGCACAAAGGAGGCTGTCTTCTCCCTCCCCGACCGACATGGGTCCAGAAGAGCAGGGTCGACACGGGCGTGGAAAATGTGTGAACTTTTTAAAGTCAAAATAAGCACAAATCGATGCCAACGTAAGTGCGGCAGAACTGTGGTTACAAAGACAGAGCAACTTTGTTCAGTTGCCACCCACTGTAGCTGATGAAACAGATTTCAGATATTAGCCTGGGGCTTGAAGCAGAGAAGAGAGAAGCCCTCACTGACTCACAGCCACAGCTTCTAATGACTCTTACAGCAAATCCACAAATCCTGGTACTTATCACAAAATCCTCGACCACAGTTGTTGATATAAAGCTGATTTCAGTGTCAGAAATACGCGGGCTATCATTTCCTGATAAGGTGGTAAAATGTGTACAGCATGGAGGCAGATCTCTGATCTGATTAGGATCAGGGTTTCCCTGCTGGACATAAGAAGATTACAATCCTACTTCTCCTCCTCCTCCTCGTCCTCCTCCTCTTCTTCTTCTCTCTGCTGCTCCTCAGCTCAGACATACGGAGAGACAGACTGAGGGGGAACAGAGAGGAGGAGACCAGTGAAGGAAGGGAACTGAGATGGAAGTGAAATTGTAAAGGGGAAACACTGCAGACTTCCTGGAGAGGAACAGAAGCTGCGTGGCTCATTGAAAACGATTTCATCCTGAGCATCACAGTTAATTTTAACGATGCATCTACGTTTTTCTAAATCTTTTGAGCTGATGATTTTACGTTCTGGGACAGAAACCAGACTTGACGCTTGATTTTTTTTTTTTTATTCCTCCATTTGTGGACCTTAATTTCTCTTTTTTTTAAATCAGAGTTTTTATTCTCTGCTGTGATTTCTACACTGTTCTTTGATATTTTAAACGAAAGGAGCTGTTGAGCTTGTTGACCCACCTGTTATGATGTTGAGTACGTACTACTGTTGGCGTCCCATGTATGACGGCTATGAATGTCTGCAGCTGCTGGAGCAGAACGGAGGCTTCGGCAACAACGGAGCTCAGCCGTCGATGCAGATCCACAACGTCCAAAACAACGCAGGTAAGGGTGCTTTTAAAATCATTTTTGGGGGTTTTGCGTGAAGGTTGCTGTTCTGACAAAATAACATTTTATGATTTAAAGGCACCTACCATCATCAAAGCTCTCTTTTTAAACTACCCATATCACTTGAAGTCCAGCATGGCAGCACCAGGTCTTCTGTTTAGTTCCCCTATGACCACCTGACTGCTGACACACACACAAACACTTCCTGTCTAATCAGTAAGGAAAAGGTTCCTCCGGGGAGCAAAGAGGTCATCAGGTTCTTCACTTTGTTGAAGAACGCAAAGTAAATATAAACCCCCACTCCAAAAATTCAATGTAGCTGTTTTTGTTCAGTAAAAATCCTGTTGACAGCTGATCTGCACGTCTTTTCCTGATCTATAAACCGACAGTCGTAAACACTGCTCTGTCCATTAAGAGGATTTCTGCTCCTGGGTAAACCATCTGTCAGAAGGCAGAGGCGGCGTTTGCTCTTTCCTCTGAGAGCTGCTCCCGTCCTCTGCCTCTGGAACCTTATTGGTCAATAAAAAGCAAATAGATCTAGTTTTGTCCCCGCCAAATGCAAATCACATACAAGCGTTTTTTGTTGGCATTGGCAACTGTCTCAGTGCTCAATGCTGTGACAAAGTATGTAAATGCCATATTAAGACTTTGCTCCTGTCTTTCCTACGGTGTCTGCAGGCATGTATGATCCCGATCAGTCATCCAGTGGCCTTTTTGACATCTTAAAGGGAGGAACCGAGCGCTTCCTGACCAACATTAAGGACACCTCCTCGAAGGTCATCCAGTCGGTCGCCAGGTAAGATGCGTCAGCCTGCCTGCCGTGGATATCATGGTTGGATTTCTAGATCAGACGGCTGTTGATTAATATGATTCAAAATCCTGCACACTGATACACTCATTCATAATCACACCTACCCACACCTGCCCTCAGATCTACTTTTAAAAGGAACATTTTGCTGCTGTGGGTCCCTTCCATCTCTCTCTGGCCCAGGATGGGATATCATCACAGCTATGTTAATGGTGTGATGTCCCATACTTGGCGTTGTACCTCTTTCCTCTCCTTCAGAGGTTTTACTAATCACATCTGGTTCGTAGCTGTGATTCTCCCCGAAAACCGTTTCACTAACCACTGCGAGAGAGATTATGTGGACATGTGCATTGAAGATTTGAGAAGATGAGGCAAAGTGTTCCTTTTAGAGCCCCTCTATGTTTCATTTGGTTCTATTCTCTCATGGGTTTGTTCCATTTGTTTGGTCCTTTTGTTTATGTTTTGTTGTTTCTTTTTCTCTGTCCCAATCCCTCATGGTCCCAATATGTGTCCATCATCTAGCAGCCCCAGGTAAATATGGGTCAGTGAAGTGCAGCAACTGTGTGTGCCACCGTCTCTGTTTAATTGAGGGGGGGGGGTTGGACAACACAAGTACAACCTGTCACGCATTTGATTTTTTCCTGTGTGCGTCATCACAGCTTGCTGATCCTAACGTCACACATTCAATAACTGAGTTGAATGACTGCAGAGCAGAAAAGGACAGATTTTTTTTTTTTACGTCGAGCTGTTTGGTCTGATTGAGTGAATGAACTTTAGCGTAAAGGTTGTAATGTTGCTTCACCGCCTACTAAATCACCATTTCAGCGTCTTCATCCGCGTGTGTTAACACCGCACAGACAATCATCAGCGTAGATAGATGCGTGTCCGTCTGTCTCTACTAAATTTGAATTAACTGTAGGGGTATGATTTAGTTTGTTGTTAAATCCAGTCTAACCTAATTTATACTGTAATAGACTCGCATTAAGACTTCAACCGATGGAGCTATTATTAGCAGTAATGAATCTTTTGAGTCTATTCCCATGTGGCGTTAATCATCTGCTACATGCATGAGGAAATATAAACTGAGCACTCTCCTGCTTTAATTTGGGTATTTCCTGCCTTCATGTCAATCAGCTGAAATGTTGTGCCGCAGACGTTTACGTCTCCAGAATGCAACATGACGGAATCGAAGCCACGGTCATGTTAGAAATCAAAGCTTTTGTGTGTTACTAAGCTTTGTGAGCAGCTGTGTGTGTGTGTGTGTGTGTGCAGGCTCGTAGACCTTCGTCAAACAGTTTGATTTTCCCTTTTTATGTCTAGTGTGGCTTTGTGTTTAATTCTCACTAAACAGTTGTCAACCAACTCCTTTCATCATCAGTGCACTTGTGCTCTCTTCCAGCTATGCCAAAGGGGACCTGGATATTTCTTACATCACATCTAGAATAGCAGGTAGGATTGTTTCCCTCCATCGAACACCCTGTGCGATAAAGGGCCCCACACGTTAACGCACGCTTCTCCCCTGTCTTTGTGCAGTCATGTCCTTCCCAGCCGAGGGGGTGGAGTCAGCAATAAAGAACAACATCGAGGACGTCCGCCTGTTCCTAGATTCCCGTCATGCCGGTCACTACGCCGTCTACAACCTCTCCAAACGATCCTACAGGCCGTCACGGTTCCACAACAGGGTATGAGGCACGCTGAAGCCGCAACAGCAACAGAGTTGGTCTGAGGAGGGCTGCTTCATCGCTGTTTGCTCTTGTAGGTTTCAGAGTGTAACTGGCAGGTGCGCCGTGCCCCCAACCTCCGCAGTCTCTACAGTGTGTGCAAAAACATGCATCTGTGGCTCAAACAGGACCAGAGGAACATCTGCATAGTTCACTGTCTGGTGAGTAACCTTCGATGGCTCTGGCCTCACTCATGAGGTGGCGGATGCATTCTACAATGCCCTTCTCTTTTTCTGCCTCTGTAGGACGGCAGAGCAGCGTCCGCAGTGGCAGTTTGCTCCTTCCTGTGTTTCTGTCGCCTCTTCACCACAGCGGAGGCGGCCGTCTACATGTTCTCAATGAAGAGATGCCCTCCTGGCATAGCTCCCTCGCACAAGAGGTGGAAAATACCAACATTATTCCACATACGTTGTGCATTTTCGGGCGCCCACATATTCTGTGTTGACGTCCACTGAGTGATCCTCGTCCTGCTTCCAATCGTTGCAGGTACATCGAGTATATGTGTGACATGATGGCGGAGGAGCCGATCATCCCCCACAGCAAGCCCATCACGATCCGCTCCATCGCCATGACGCCAGTGCCGCTGTTCAACAAGCAGCGCAGCGGCTGCAGGCCGTTCTGCGAGGTCTACGTCGGCGATGAGAGGGTCCTCACCACGTCACAGGAGTACGACAAGATGAAGTACGGCAACAGGGCGCCCAGCAAAGTCCCGTTCGTGTGTCAGAAACCTGTGCGTTCATCCTTACTACGACAGATTTTTGCTCTTTCCAGGGATTTTAAGATGGAGGATGGGAAAGCGGAGATTCCCCTGAATGTGACAGTCCAAGGAGATGTACTGGTGGTGATCTACCATGCAAGATCGACACTGGGAGGGCGTCTCCAGGCCAAGGTACACACACACACACACACACACACACACACACACATATTGACACGCAAGCTGAATGAACCCGCAGAAATACCAGAGGCAGCAGATACAGCATTGCTGCGTGCATCGTGCATTGCATTTTGAATTCCATTCTGTTTTGTTTCAGATGGCGTCCATGAAGATGTTTCAGATCCAGTTCCACACAGGCTTCGTGCCCAGAAATGCGACTAATGTCAAGTTTGCCAAGTAAGTAAACGCCTCCACTGCTGGAGGCGTCCTCCTTGATACTTCCAGGTATCTTAGTAAGGCTGGAGGCTGACTCCTCTGTTGCAGAAGTACTGCTGCTGTCACACGTGTGATGTCATCTCTTCATTTACTTCTCTTCTTCCTGTTCCTCCCGTCAGGTACGACTTGGATGCCTGTGACATCCAGGAGAAGTACCCAGACTTGTTCCAGGTCAACTTAGACATCGAGATGGAACCCAGGGACAGACCCAGCACGAAGACCCCCCCGTGGGAGGGCTTCCAGACCAAGGGCCTCAACCCCAAAATCCTATTCTCCTCTCGTGACGAGCAGCAAGAGATCCTCAGCAAATTTGGTAAGTGACATGACTTCATGTAGTTGGTGCTGCTTTGCCTCTTCATCCATGTTTTTGTGCAGTTTTTCTAATTCACTTCCAAATCCGAACTTTGTTCTAACCCTTCTTCACCACAGGTAAACCAGAGCTGCCTCGCCAGCCAGGCTCCTCAGCATTTTATGATTCGGAGTCATCTCAGCCGGCTCAGACTCCAGAGGGCTCCAGTGCAACAGACCCAGAATCTCTTGGGAACACAGACCCCAACGCCAACAACTTCTTCCAGACTCTGGATTGGGAAGGTAGGTTCTTTTAAAATTCTTGAGTCAATCTGGTCATTTTCTTCACTGCTTAAGCTATAAAACCTGATGTAACCCCTAGATATACCCCCCCCCATCTCTGAATGACTCTAAAGACCCATGATTTCTCATTTCTGTAGATGTGAGTGGCCCCCAGGACGCCTCAGACAGCCAAGCGGGGGGATCCATGAATGAACAGGAGGACCTGAGTGATCAGTCAGAGGGAGAGTCCTACTCCTACTCTGCCCCCGGTGGGGAGCCGCTATCACGTGGCCCCAGCGAACCACTGTTTGATGCTGACTTTGATGTGAGCAGCTCTGACAATAAACTAGTAGTAGAGTGCAGTTAAGCTTTATTTTCTTCCTCCATCACTCTGGCATTAATTTCTAACTTTTCCTGGTGACCCAATCCCCAGACTTCCCCCCCTGCCCCCGAAGAAGCTCCTGTCGGTGGCACAGCTGATCTTTTGGGTCTCAACTCTGACCCTGAACCTCCCTCAGTGTCCTCGACCTCCTCTTCTGGTCCTCAACAAGGAGTCCAGGGAGGAATGAAAGCTGCATCCAGCAACAGCAACCTCCTTGATGACCTGTTTGCACCCCCTGCTGGTCAGACCGGAGCAGGGCAGGAAGACTTGTTCTTCACCGAGTCCACGCCGGACTCAAAACGTAAGACTTCAGGTTTAACACTTGGCGAACACTGCTGTTAATCTTCCAGGTGTCTCATGTGTGTTTCCTTTCTCTCACTCCATCTCTGCGTCGCAGCCACGGGCGACCTGTTCGACCCGTTCGGGATGGGGTCCGGCTCCGGTGTCAGCTCCAGCGTGGGTTCGTCTCGACAGGCCTCTGGGCCGGACCTGTTTGGAGACTTGTTTGGTTCTGAAAGTTCAGCCACCAGCGGTTTCAGTTCAGGCCACAGTAACCCCACTCCTGCTTCCAACACCAGCCTCTTCAACCTCAGTACGTTCACCCAGCATTACATCTGTCACACCTTCGAAACAACGACCTCAGAATGAGGTTGATGGTTCAGTGTGTTGGAACAGGGAGCTGTTTCCTCGTGAGTGACACTGCCTTCGTGTCGTTCACAGATAAGCTTGTAAATGATGCCCCAAAGATGACATCATCTGCCAGCCAGCCGGACCTGCTGGGTGGGTGGGACAGCTGGGCAGCCAGCACCAACACTGGCATAGGTAGCACAAGCAGCAAACCCAGCTACACTAACACAGGTAGGCGGAGGAGCAACCAAGTCTGCTGCTTCTCATGTCTGCAGTGATGCGTGGAAACTGGAAACCACAGCAGTTCTCACTCACACGTTGTCCCTCTGCCTGTAGCTGCTGGGGTGTCCATGTCCAAGGCCAAATCTCAGACCTTCGACCCCTTTGCTGACCTCGGAAACCTGGGGAGCAATCTACCCGGTGAGACTCCGGCTCAGATTTTCAGTCAGCAGTAACCCAGAAATGTGAAGTTCTCACTATCTCTGTCTCTCCTCCATGTTTCAGGACCTTCTTTTAGCATGAAGGCTCCACCCTCCTCTTCCACCAAGCCTCAAGCCCAGCCCTGGCAGTCCGGTCGACCAGCCTCAGCCCAGAGCAAACCGTGGATGTCGGGATCAGGATCTGCACCCAAAGCCCCCGCAGCATCTCAGCCTGCAGCCGCGCAGCCCACCAAGCCCAACTACAACCTCAACTTCACCAGTGTCATCGGCGGGAGAGAGGAGAGAGGGGTGCGCGGGCCGGGATTCGGTAAGGAACCCTGAGCGGAGGGGATGTGATTTGATGCGTTATGGAGCGTGCAGGGCTGATATAACATCAACCACTTGAACAAAGTTGATGCTGCAGCTCTGACATCATTCCATGCAGATTTTTAGACGATCACAGAAGTTTTAGGATAAACTTTCTTTCTGCCTTCTCCAAAAATAACTGTCTGCATCTCTCAAACTCAATTTCCTGTGCTCTGACTGTCTCCGTGCTGTGTTGCACACGCAGGCCCCAAGCCGAAGGTGAAGCAGGACGATTTTGAGGACCTGCTGTCGACTCAGGGTTTTGCCTCTAAGCTTGATAAGAAGGGACCAAGGACCATCGCGGAAATGAGAAGACAGGAGATTACAAAAGACATGGATCCGCTCAAAGTGCAGGTAACAAACTGAACACATATGGGGGGGGGGGTGTTTTATATATATTTATATATATATATATATATATATACACACACACACACACACACACACACAGCCATAACTTATCATCAGATAAGACTCAATTCCCCTCAGTCAGATCAGAGAGGCTCACATATACGTAGCTTCGTAGTGGCACAGGCAGTATTAAATTAGTTTTATTGTCGTGCTGCAGATCTTAGACTGGATCGAAGGGAAGGAGCGAAACATCCGCGCGCTGCTGTCCACGCTGCACACGGTGCTGTGGGAGGGTGAAACCCGCTGGAGGCCGGTGGTCATGGCTGACCTAGTGACCCCCGACCATGTGAAGAAGTACTACAGAAAGGCGGTGCTGATCGTCCATCCAGATAAGGTACAGCATTAACACGCCCGGATCAGACAGGTCAGGAGAAACAACAGGCGCTGATTTGGGCATTCAACCAGTCCCCCCCCCCCCTTTCTCTCCGCAGGCGACAGGCCAGCCCTACGAACACTACGCCAAGATGATCTTCATGGAACTGAACGACGCCTGGTCAGAGTTTGAGAACCAGGGATCCAAAGCACTCTTCTAAAAAATGTCTAGTCTGGATCCCAGTTGACTAGACCGGACTGGACTGGATTCAGCCTAACTGACACAAGGGGTTAGACTGGGCCAGATAAGACAGGACTGAGCCCACATTGGGCCTTAGGGGGCAAAGAGCCTCTGAGAGGTGTCCTCTCCAGCATTCCCTTCACTCCCTTATTCCTTCTTTTTGTTCTTCTGTTCCTGCAGTCGAGGAAAAAATACCTTTTGTTTTCACGCTTGGCTGTTTAGAAAAAAAAAAAATCCTCACTGGTTATTAAAGTGCGAGTTAAATGTTGTGATCGTTCTTAAACTCACTGCCTACCTGTACGACTGCCTGAGTGGTGCTGCAAAGGACGGAGGACTGGGCGACAATCACATGAAGAAGGACGACATAGGAAAACATAGAGACTTAAAACTCTGAAGACAAATGTCAACGTACTGGTATTCCAATCAAAAACAAAAAAAAATCTCTCATTAATAAATGCTGGTAATTTGGGCTGTGGCTTTTAGGTTTGTCATTTGTGCTTTGCAGACAACCAGTCGTTCATTTTACTGGCAACAAAAGAAAGTGGAAATTTTAAATTTTAGATTTGAAGTTTTGAAGCTCGGCTGATCAAAATTAACAAACATTGCTGATGACCCTTGGAGCATACAAGCCACAGCGAGCGACAAGACAGGACGGTTCTGGACTCTCAGTCTGTGGTTTAACGTTGAAACTTGCAAAGTGCTGCTGCTGCACTTTTCTGGGGTGTTTGAGCCATTTCCTCTCCAGAAGGACGAGTATTCACCTGCTGAACACTACTAGTGCTGCTGCTTGTACCATTGCAGTTATTGACACACACAACTCGGACTTAAAACCTGCATCCTCAGCTCCTGACGACAGAGCTGACCTTGTTTCGGAGCCCCATATAAACCCAAGTGGGCCGTGTAGTGTTTTTTGAAGTGCTCTTTGAACTCCACCCACCTGGCCTGCACCGTGTAGCACTGCGACTGCATGCTCTTCCACACCAGAACCCCCCCCCCCCAAACCCCCAACTACAGGGGGCGGGCGTGTTTGATTTCAGACCAGGGTAGTCCAAATGGGCGGTGGCTTTTTTCTTTTTAATTTTAATTGAAGTGCTTTTTTTTTCTTGTAGCAGAAACTGAGTCTACCTGCGAACTGTTTGCTGAGGGGCAGAGGTCTTTGCCTTCCCAGCATGCTCTCTCTCTCACTGCTTCTTGCTTCTGAAGCATCTCCACCATGGCCAAGTATCATCAATCAAAAGAGGAAATGGCGATTGAATCTGATTTTATACCTTTTTTTTTTTGAGGCGGTTTGGGTCCTGTGCTGTCAGTTAATTATCACTTGGATTGTAAATATAAAAACATCATCATCCATCAAGTGAGATTACAGCCTGTGTGTCAGTGTCCAAGCCATTGTTACACACGATGCTTTCCTGCCTGCTTTGCAATCTCTTCACCATTAGCTTCAGTATTTTCCGCCATGTTTATTTCCTGTCCAACTTTTGTCTCTTCTTTTATTGTTTCACATTTTACCTCATGGACCAATCGAACCACCTGTTTTCCTATTTATTACGTTTTTCTGGGGGGGGGGGTTGTTGGGGCGTTATAATGACGATGATGTACTCATGCATATTAAGGGCACAAGTAAAAGAGGAGAAAATCAGATAATATATAAGTGGAATGTGCCGAGTGCAAACAGGACAGCTGATGGTTGATCATCGCCTCTTGTCGCTTTTTTCCATTCCAAAGCATCTATTGAAAACGAATGTGCTTTTACAAAAATATATAAATATATATATATATCCTCTCTGTTATGTGGTATGTGTTTATCTGTTTTTTTTTCTGTTCCTTCTGTTTTCAAGTTTTGCTACAATTCCAACCCTAGGGGCCAGTAAAACCTAAATAAGACGCTGGAAAAATAAATAAAAAAATAAACTTGTGCTTGAAATGCAGTTGAAACTCTGGACAGCGTGATCAGTATAAAGAGGGAGGCCTGTAAAACCACATACTGGCAGTGTTTACTGAACCAAATCACATCATACTAATATGAATGTAGATTTTGATGCAAAAACAAACAATTAAAATCTTTTGATCCGAGTCGGTCCGGTGTTTGTGATGATCCTTGCCTTCGCCTGTTATTGGTTTGTTTGATTCTTTGTCAGCAGGGTTAATAAAGATTGCCAGAAAACATGGGAAAATGGAGCTTTAAATTGGATTTTGACAAATAAGGAGGCACACGTTGTCAACCATACAGGAAGATGAGTTAGAAACACACAATCTCTTGACAAATGTCTCAGTGAATTTAAGATCATTTGAGAAATTACACACGCACCCTCCCAATGCCACATGGGATTGGCTCCAGCTCTCACTGCAACCTTCCTAAGGTGAAGTGGTGGATGGATCAATTTCAGAGCGTGTGAACAGACAACATGAGCCGGCATCACGATGAACTACAGCTTTATTTCAAAGTTGGATTAAGTCAGACCATCAAACAGCCAGATTACAGACTTTGAACACAACTGTACCACATCATATGGACTATACAAAAGGAATTAAAAAAGAATGAGGGGAAAAAAATAAAAATGACCTCGAGTTCTTCCCCAGCATCTCCGCCATTTCCACTCAGGAGGACAGAGGAGGGGGAGAAGCTCGAAGCTCCGACTCCAAGGAAACGAGTCGAGAACCGGTGATTTTGAGATGTGACGATGAACACGGGCCCAAGTACAAACGAGCCACTTCCCTCGCGGCTACAGTGTTCACATGCATTTGGTGTATACGCAGAATGGAGGCAGAGGTTCTGGAGAGGCGGGAATATCAAACATCGGGCGCTGCCGTTTAATCTTGCTCTAAGTTTCTCCGTCTCTCAACAACGTCTGCCTCCGCTGCTAACAATTCGCCATCCGTGCCTTTGGGGACAAACAGATTTAAAAAAGGAGCCACGATAGGTTTGTTTCAGTCTGCTCTGCTGACTGTCCAGCATTTGGGTTTGTTTTTTTTTTTGCATCTGGTTTGGTGTTTGACAGGAAACCAGTGCAGGAAAGGCACTTCAAAGTGTGGATATTCCTTCGATTTCCTGACGGCTCCATCGCAAGCCCTGAAAAATGAAAAAGCTCAATGGCTGGCTGACTCCATTTAGAACTCTGAGTCCTCAAAATGACCAAAGGGGAATCTGGAATTGAAAGGAATTGTCAGATCAGCTGTAATAACGCAGGTTATCAACTTGGTAATGGGATGACTTGAATGTCGTGAGCGACTTACAAAGACTGTGTGGCTCTAGCCCTCGATGGAGACCTCTGGAGCCATGTGTCCATTCAACACCGTCTCCACTGCCATCTCCTGCACAACAGAGGACATCGGGTCAGATCACAGGCATCGGCAGCAACAAGGGACTTGATCACGTCTCATTCTACGAGTCGCTCGTCTCTGTTTCTGAATCTGTTTACCACTGTGTTGAGCTGCATAGAGTCCATGGCGAGCTGCATCTGACACGGCATGTCACACGCCTCTGACTTCAGTTCCTCCGTCAGCGCGTCCAGACACTTCTGCTCAGTCAGAGCATCCTGGGAAAAACCGAGAGGGGAGGGTCAATAGGTTTTTAAAAATACATGTAATACACTCACAGAAATCCAGTCAGTAACATACGATGATCATTTCCATGGCAGGGGCAGCATCAAGAACAGGCTCTGGCTTCAGTTCAACCTCCACTTCGGGTTTCAGCTCAACCTCAGCGGGGGTCATATCCATAGGCTCCGCCGGGGCACAGGGGGTCTCAACGGGGGCCACGGTTTCCTGAGCACAGCAGCGAGAGGAACGGGTTAGAAAGTGCAGACTGCGGAGGATCGTACAAACTGCATCCACCTGTGACGCTGCCTCACCTGTTCGGGCTCTGCAGGCACAGGTGTAGCTTCAACTGACTGAGGCTGGAGAACGAGAGACAGTTCAGATTTTTTTTTTTTTTTTTTTTTAGCCATGACACCTATTGTTCTTTTGATAATTTCCTGAGTCCATTTTGAAAACAGACATTTGTTGCAGCCTGCCCCCTGGTGGACAGTTGATAATTCTAACTTCTTATTAATAACCAGTGTGCAGGTCTCACCTCCTCTGCAGCGACTGACTCGGCGATGGCGACCTCCACTTCGCTGGCAGAGTTTGTGACGACAAAGTCGTCGACCAGTGTGTCAACGGGTGCCTGAGAGAACGGGGGCGAGATGCTCATTGCAGTACGGACACAGGGTATCGTTCCACCACAGCTGTCTGATATGGAGGGGAAAAGGCTTTGGTCACAGGTTTCAATTTACCTCTTTGACTTCAGCGACTGGGGTTTCTTCAACCGGAGCCTCGGGCACGGAGGCTGGGACCTGGACAGACGATCGGTTTGGTCAGTTGGTACAGCACATGTTGAGGAGTAAGAGTTGCTAATCATTGAAGAGTAAGTTGCATAAACTGAGGGGGAAAAGAGAAACTCACTACTGGGATTTCCACAGCGGCAGGAACATCCTGAGGGAACAACAAGCAAACAAAAGGTCATTATGGGTCTTTAATGGTGAGGTTAAATAATTTTCTTGCTCAATAATTTAATTTAAAACCCATGCTGCACACCATGGACAAACGTGCAACCACACATTCTCCAAAAGACACAAATTTTAAAAAAAGAGGTAAGAGGAGAAAGAGGAGTATTTGTTGAATCTGCGTTGCACCTCTGCGAGTGTCACAGGCTCGGCGGGTTCTTCGGGTGCCTCTTCTTTAGCCAACACTTCTACTTCAGCTTTGTCCTCCTCCTCAGCCGCAGGACTGACGACAGCTTGAGCTTCCACTGCAGGCTCTAACGAGCTGGTTTCTTCTGTGGCGGCCGCCTCCGCTGCATTTTCCTCTGCCGAGGCTTCAGTCTCGCAGACATCACTCGTCTGCACGTGCAAATCCAACACGGCACACGTTAAGACGCCATGCAGCATGCATCACACCGGACAGACAGTCATGCAGACGGCAAAAAGCTCAGGCTTACCTGTTCGGTTTCTGTGGTCACGACTGTGGCTTCAACTGACTGCACCTGTGGGCCGAGAAATAACGTCAGTTTAGACACCTCTGCTGTTAGTGACTTACCATGTGCGATCATAGAGCTCTTTTCAAATAATGCCCAATTTCAGCGTTTACATCAACGGCGTCGCATGGAATCCCTTATTGCCTCGAAGTTCACAAGAAACCTTCACACTGAAAGGTTTATTTCATGTGGCCCAGTTGCCGCGGCTGTGATCTCATTAAACACGAGTGGAAACTGAGCAGCTCTTGTTCAAACATGTGCCGTCACCTCCACAGTGGGCTGGTGTGACATTTGAGCAAACCCCTGACACATGCGTTTCCAGTAAAATTGGGGGTTTTTTTGCACTTGCTGAATAAGGTCTACTGTGCTCCTTTTAAAAAAAGACCAGACCAGCAATTATTTGCTCCCATCAGAAAATGGATTCTGTTCTACCTCTGACAAGTGCATTCGGCTGTTGGTGTAAAACACTGGGCACATATCAGCGCAGGGCTCAGCCCGGTGTCACGGTGACGGATGCCTCCATCATTCACACCTCTTATCTGCCTCTGACAGATATACTGGTGGAGCAAGTTCAAGTAGTGGGAGTTCTAAGCATGAATGCAGCTTTTCATGTGCAAACAGACTTGATGGACTATGGGGGTGTGGACAATAACTCCCGGTGCTGGGGTGGGTGGGTGTGTGTGTGTCTTACCTCACTCTCAGCAGGAGCTGCCTCAGGAGCCTCTGGAGCCTCAGCTGTGGGTGTAACCTGTGACAACAGAGTTAACCCATGAATACACAAACTAACGTGGTTTTTTTCTAATTAAAAGAAAGAAAAGAGTAGCTGGCAACAAAAGGCCAGTTTAAAATGAATGCCGCTGCCGTGATCCTGTTTTTTCTTTTTTACTTTTCTATAAAGGTCGGGGGCTGGGAGGGGCTCCAACAGCCGCCCTAAAAATGTGCCTGAAGCAAAACGACCGTTTAAAGAAAAGTTTGAACGTCGAAAATCCGGTGAGACTCCTTTTCAAGAATTAGAAAGTTTACAGACCATCAATTTCAACTGGCAGCAAAAGTAAACGTCCTTTGGTGTGATTGGCATGTGTGTGTGTGAGAGAGAGGAGGCACATTATACAGCCTACAGGAATGCTGCATCATCATACTATTATAGAATCCACCTCTGGTTCATTAAACCTCCATTATCTCCCTCATTAACTCTGATGTTCCAAATAATAGAAGTGACTGTATTTTACAGCCTTTGCCTCCGAGTCACTGGACCCACTGGCAGTACCCCACTTGGCCACTGGTGGCCCAGCCTACAGGAATGCTGCATCATCATACTATTATAGAATCCACCTCTGGTTCATTAAACCTCCATTATCTCCCTCATTAACTCTGATGTTCCAAATAATAGAAGTGACTGTATTTTACAGCCTTTGCCTCCGAGTCACTGGACCCACTGGCAGTACCCCACATGGCCACTGGTGGCCTCCGCTGTGCAGTCAACTGTGTTGATGGAGCACAGCAGCAATCATGGGTGGGGGTGGGGGTGGGGGGGGGCTGAGCATAAATATTGTAAATCTCCACAGTCTGACAATAAATTATTCAGCTTGTGTTGAACCAGGTCTTCGATGTAGGACAGGCTGAGGGCCCACTGGAGGAAATGCAAAAACAGCACAGGAGTGGAAAGTCTCAAACGTCTGCCTCGTGTGCTGCTGGGGGGTGGGGGGCGGTGAGGAATCAATTTCTGTGGGACTCAAACTATTTCTGAACAAAAGCCTGAGTAGGCAAACAAGCGTGCACGTGTGGTTGAGCAGGGTATATGCATATATGGCCTCAGAGGGATGTATAGGGAAGGGCTGCAGAGGGAGCAGGGGGGACCTATAGACTTTTTTTTTTTTCCTTTTGACACGTGTGGCCACATACAGTGGACACACCCCCCCTTCCCAGCCCCAGAACACTCTGTCCCAAACTGATCTGCACACACATCCTGCCCCGTACACCACACCGAAAGACAAACTGAGCACAAACCGAGGCTGATCTGAGAGCAGCTCCACTTTAGGCAGCCCACACGAAGAGAGCAACACAGTGTAAATACCGTTAACACAAGGGACTCCATGTTCCAACCACACACACACCTCCACAGGACAAACAATTCAGTTCAGTCAACTTTTAAAAGAAAAGTTTGTTTTGTTATATTTAAGGTTCCAACAGCCGTCTGTAAGCTCCACAAACAAATATCAGTCTGGACTGCACGTTGCTACAGACACACCCCCCTCGCCCCGTCTCCTTCCTCTACACATTGATAAAGGGAGACAGATGAACGCAGACATGTGCTGATTAGAAAAGCCTATATGAGACAATAGGGTGCCATAGGATACACGGAGAGGAGGAGGGGGCAGGAAAGGGGAGACAAGTGGTGGGAGGGAAGGAACAAATGGTGAGAGGAAGAGCAAATTTACAGGAGAGAACCAAGAGGGGCGGGGGGGGGGCAGGCTGGTACAAAATGTTCGGCCTCTGTCGGAGCCACGCCCACCACTCTTTCAGGCCACAGAGAAATAGATGATTAAGTGGTGGGTCTGTACTCACCTGACTGTCTGTGCTGACATCCAAAAGTGGATGGGACACCTGGTTTGGGCCTCGCAGCCAGCTCAACACAAGCCCCATAGTGGCCTTCACCTACTGAAGTCCCAGAGTGGCCGCAAGCGCAAGTCGTCTATATATATATATATAAATCAAAGTCAAAATCTAAGGAAAAAGTTCATGAAAAGCCGAAATGGGTCGAATAAATAAATCTTCAGGCAGTTCAGTTTAATCTGAAGTTCAGGAAAGATTTCTACATGTGGCCCCGACTGCATGTAGTGAAAGAGTAGACAGAGCAAGGAGAAAAGGGAGATATGGTGGATGGGAGGAAGGGGAGGTCGAGACCAAGGGACGGAGGGGGTGGGTATTGGCACAGCTCAAGTGCACAATAACATGCAGCCCATCTCTTATAGAAGCGACTTTACTGGGCCATTATAGGCCAGTGGTTAAAGAATAACAGCCTCTCATGTGCATGTTGCCATGTGTGTGAGTCTGGGCATACAGACGCACATGCATGTGCCGTCTGCACCGTATGTGAGTCTATCTCCTGACTGAGACAGAACATTCTGTTCCCCCACACATGAGCATGATGAAACAACAACTGTCGTTCTTACAGCTCGCTAATGGCAATGTTTAGCTTTAGGGTGTATGAACAATCTCAAGCAAAGCTAATTACTTGATATGGATCTCTGTCCAGAGCAGATCTGTAGCAAAAAAAAATGCTTCAAGCCTCAAAGCGTCGTCAAACAGCTCTGACAAAGCTGTTCATTCAACTGGCAGAAATGCTCTAAAGATCTCATTTAGTCAGACACTTCCATTAAGCATAAAGGGAATAGTCTACACAACTGCAGAGGAAAGCTCCGTCAGCTCTCCCCCCCCCCGACGACAATCTCTCTCCACCTCTGCACTAAATGGAACATGCTGTTCCCTTTGCCCCTCACCCCCCCACACACCTCCCTTCAGTACGACCGTTTCACCAAATGGCATCTAAAAGATCCTCCAAACCATATCACAAAAACCAACCTCGCAGATAAATGTAGGATTATTGACAAACTCTGCTCTATAAAAGTTAGAATAAAAAAAAATTGAATCAAGTAACGTTCATTTCTCCAATGAACATCAATTGTTTGTTCATTCATTTCTCCATGAGGGTACACGCTGAACCCAACACAAGTCACTGTGCCAAGAATAAACCACTTTGTCGAGAAGTTATTTCTAAAAAAAGTTTGGAAAAATTTCAAGATGGCTCCAGTGATTTGTGAAAGTTTGGCCAAATCTATGAAGCTGAAAATTGTTTAGAAGGTGGAACAACAAATATTTCTCTTCTCCAACACTGTGTGTAAGAAACTTTCTTACCTCAGTTACAGGTTCTGTTTCTGGAATGGTGGGTTCAGCTTCACATACATCAGCGGTGACTTCAGAAGACTCCACTGGAAGAGTCTCAACGACCGGTGCCTCCTCGATGACCGGTGCCTCTTCGATGACCGGTGCCTCTTCGACAACCGGTGTGGCCTCAACAACTGGTGCCTCTTCGACAACCGGTGTGGCCTCAACGACTGGTGCCTCTTCGACAACCGGTGCGGCCTCAACGACTGGTGCCTCTTCGACAACCGGTGTGGCCTCGACGACTGGTGCCTCTTCGACAACCGGTGTGGCCTCGACGACTGGTGCCTCTTCGACCGGTGTGGCCTCAACGACTGGTGCCTCTTCGACCGGTGTGGTCTCGACGACTGGTGCCTCTTCGACAACCGGTGTGGTCTCGACGACTGGTGCCTCTTCGACAACCGGTGTGGTCTCGACGACCAGCGCTGCCTCAGCGACTGGCACCTGTTCGACCTCTGGTTCTACCTCGACGACTGGCGCTGGCACTTCAACTGGGGCTTCTAGAGTCTGTTCCAACACCACAGCTTCAGGCTCTGGTGTCTCTAGTTGAACTGGGACGGGCTCTGCGATGGGTTCTTGCACAACTGGTTCTTCTTTGGGGGTCTCCACTACAGGTGCGGGAATGGGAACGGCCTCCGGGATCTTTTCCGGAACTGGTGCTGGAACTTTAGCTGCTGGCTTGGGGATTGCTGCAGGGGGTGCACATACTGCGATCCCAGGGCTGGCCTTGACTGGCGGGTTGCCTGAATACTGTTCTTCAAGGGCTCTCCTCTGGGCTTGCTGCAAGAGGAGAAAGACAAAAACAAAAAAAAGTAGAATTCATTAATTTTCTGGGACACATTTGATATTCGTCTCCTAAAGCAGAATACAGATATGTCCACGTGAGTCATTTTGGGAACTAAGTGTCCCTTATACATGTGTGATACTTGATGTACAGTGGCTGTGGAGAGTTGCTGAGTGTGGAAACCTGACTGATAACACACGATGAAATGCAAAGAGAGTGTGGTGGTAAATGCACTCTAAAAGGGCTTGAAGGCCCTGAGCATGTTCATCTGCCTCGTCAGTCCCACTTCTATCAGCAGGAATACCAGGCATGCCATCCCAGCCAGGTCCAACGTGTTTTTCAACTCTGGACAAAAAACAAAACAAACCCCTCTGGCTTCAATGGGGGTTTTAGGAGTGCAGGCCACTGGTGGGTGGGGCTGAGTGCTTCTGAGAGTGGGCACAGTAAAGCTAGTTTGATAATGGGGGCTAATTAGTTGAATTGGAGCCATCCTGACAGGTCTGGTGAAGCGGGAAGGGAAACCATACGAGTCAGCAACGCTGATGGTTGCCCCGCAGGCCAGACAGTGGGCCTAATCACATCATAATCAGGATATAATCAGGTTACAATCACTCCCCGAAAATGCTTTTGTTTGGCCGACACAGCCCTGGAGCAGTACTGTAAGCCAACGGAGCAGCTACCCACTGTCAAAACAAGCCCCCACCCCCTCACCTTTGCTTTAACTCTGTCTTCACCCTCAAACTACTCTATTGCTGTCCCCAAATCTCACCACAACACATCAGTGAATGAAAGTTAACGAGTGTGGCTGCGCCGCTGAGGCCCAAACACTTTCTTATCAAAGTGCGTAAGGCCCAGCTCCTCCCCGTGCTCTGATGAACTCCAGCACCAGTGACTGTGGCACCACAGTGAGAGACTTCACAGGGGCCACTTGTATCTGAGTGTCACTGGCAGACAGAAACAAGGAGACTGTACAGGCAGGCTCCAATCTGGCAAAACCCGAGGCAAGACATTCCTCCCGTCCACACACTACCAAATAGAGTTGTGTGGTGCTGATAGTCGGGCCAGAGGCATGGGGGAAGGGATGGATGCCTTCGACCCTGCGCTGCGAGCTCTCAGCCTCGAGGTAGACTCTAACGATGAAGCATTTCATCTCTTTTCACAGTTGAAATTATTTAAAAGGTTTGAAACAATCACTTCTCCCGGTTGGAAAGTGTTCAGGGGGGACCTTTGCCCTCTGGGGGCTGCTGTGTTAACTTTTCACTGTGTTACCCCTCCCCCCACTCTTCCTGGGCACTGAATGTTCAGAAGTAGAAAATTCTTGGTTACCTAAGAGAAGGAGTGGGCTCATGTTTCACTATATACGTATGGCATATTGAGGAGTGAAATGAACAACGGAGATAGATTCTTTCTGTTTTTGTTGGATGAAAGACTGGACCTCAGTTTCTGCTTTTGCTGATGATAACGTTTTCTCATTTTCAAATATTAATGACGATAAACCTTAAGTCTCCTGTTCCTAGATTCAAACATTCACACAAAGCCCATCCAGAGAGCACATGGCGCACGTGAGCCAAACAGAAATTAACCATCTACTTTTATATAAAATAAATAAATAAATCGTGCAGCTATAAACAGACTCTGGTTTAGGTGCACAGTGCATGGATGCACATTTTCTTCACCACCGTGTGCTCTGGCCAGGTTTTTACGCACGGAGCGTGGAGGCCCCCCGCAGCAGAGCGCGTCACGCGACAACAGAGTCAATGAGTCAAGCAAAAGCGACGGGGAATTAGATAATTAAGACATTAAAATATATATTACAGCTCATGTCTTGTTTTACGCATTCTTGCAAAACAGCAAATCCAAAGAGTTTTTTTTTTCCCATCAGAACAACAAGAAGTAAAAGTTAAACGACTAACTGCACTTTTACGCACAAACAATCCTGATGGATTAAGTTCACAAGAATAACAACTAAAGACGCGTGATTTTCAAAAAGACAAACGCTCAGATTTTCCCAAAGAGTGGACGGTCTGAACTTGTTCTAATGGTTCTGGTCCAGTGAGGTGAGGATGAGGAGCTGAGGAAGGGAGAGTCTGTCGCCCTAACACTTACCACCCTCCTCATGCGGCGCTTGTTCTTCTTCCTCTTGCTGGGCATTTTGGTGCGAGCTGGTGGGAACAACACAAAGAAGCGAAGAGAAGACGGAGGCAGAGGGACCGAGCGGACACGGCGGGGTCTTTATAAAGCCCCCGGTTCTATCGACACCTTTGCGAACAACCTATGAGCACGCAGGGACGATGGCATGGAGAGGGGGGCGTGAGCGCAGCCCAGGCTGAGGGAGAGGACACACCCCACCGGACACGTGCACGTGCGCGACCACTCAATGGGATGCAGGCAGTGGAGTTTGTGCGTGAAGCGGCTGCAGGAGGCTGCCGTTATGCAACCGTGGCCGCCACACACCCTCTCCATGATCTCTAAAAGCAGTTTTCGAGCACATGGCGACGACTCCACATTTCAGTGAGCTTCAGCTCCTTCCTCCTGGAGACTTGTGCCTGTTGACAACATGACGCCTCTGCTGTATACAAACAACAACAGATGGGGTAGCAGCAGTGAGGACAGGGTGGGGTAAAATGCACTCCACAGCCCCCTTTGTTCCTGGTGATGTGTTTACTTTAGACCCTAAACTCAGCAGGAGGTTTCATCAAGCGTCACCCACAGATAAGATCTTTAAACACCCTCACAACTAAAGTCTCTATCTCTAAAAGACAGTCTCCACACTCAAGGATTTCTGACTCCAGAGGCATCACGGCCCCCATGTGATCGACAGTACTCAAATGCTGAAGAAGTTAAAAACGGAATATTTTAGTTAGTTTGACTGAAGTACACACATCCTGTAACGATAGGATTTAAAGTACCAAACTTTTTCCAGCTTTCCTTCTGTAACTTCTACTTTCAAAATGGCTGACACAAAAATAGAAGTATACACACACACACACACACACACACATTTTTATATGTATCCGCACCAAATTACCCACACTGATAAATATCAGTCCCATCAAAAGTTCAGTTCAATAAAGATTCAGGAAGTTTTTGAAATGCACAGAAATGCTTTTAAAGATTTGCATCTGTTCTCAGGAGCAGCCACGTGTGGCTTTTAAAGTGCTGATTGGTTTTTATTGCATCTTCTGATCAAATCACACCAGAGCCTTTTGGAACATGACGTAGTGGCCGTGGATTAGCGGGCACTGTAATAATCCTACACTGCCATGTACAGAATGTGAATCGTGATGCTATTCAACTAAACCTCCACGCGTGTTCAGACTCCGTTGTGTGGAAAACAATGTTCTCCTGTCAGTCCCTTGTCATCCATTAAAACCTTGGAGCTGCAGAATAGTTTTCCTTGTGTGAACGTATGATCCAGACAATAACAAGCAGAACGCTTGGACATGCGTCCACGCCCCCCCCCCCCCCCCCCCCCGGACATGCGTCCCCGCCCCCCCCCCCCCAACGCCTCCCGGCACCGCTTCCGCTGTGAGCAGCCATTGTCTCCCAGCCATGCTCATACATAATTGAGGCCAAGAAGAAACGTACGTGTTCTTCTGTGGTGAATGAAGCGGACTGCCATTAGCATGTTCCTACAGGGAGGGGGCTGTGTGAGTTTATATTTATAGGACGGCTCTCAGTGTATACAGGCTGTATATTACCTTACTGTATATATTACATATACAAACTTACGCTGTACAACGTGGCAGTCTCCCCTGAAGGCTCCACTTTCATTCGCTCCTGCACTGTGTGCGTGTGTGTGTGTGTGGGGGGGACACATGCTGTTTACATGTCACTAGTGTGTCTTTGTTGAACTGTTGATCTTTCCATGATAGTGACTGCAGCCCAAGATAACATCCAGCTGCTGCAGGACCTGAACCCCCGATGCCCCAGTCACTGCAGCCCCACAGCAGCTATGAAAATAACTCTGTCTGTAAGCTGAGAGGATTCCGTGTGAATCCTCAAATTCTTTGCTACTCAAGAATCAAGAATCAAGAATCAAGAAGCTTTATTTGTCACATGACATTGCAGGCAATGACAGTGAAATGAAGGTGCAGTAGCTCACAATTGTGCAAATGAACAAGAATGAAAGATGGAATAAAACAAATTAAAATTAAGAAGAAAATAGAATAAAATAAAATATAACATAATATATAACCTAATATAAACAAGTAGCCTAAAGAATATAAACAATATACACAAAATAAAATAAAATAAGTAAAATAGAATGAGTAACAGCAGCATCAAGAAATATCACTGTGTATATATATGAATATTATACATACTACTCATTGACTTTGTATGTTTCCTTTATTTTTGAACACAATTAAACAAAGCTAAAGGAATGAAGGGATGCTTGAAAACAGGCAGGAGAAGAAGATAAGAAACTTTTTTTTATGGCTGAGGGTGGTGGCTTGCGCAGCTTGGATTTACAGAACATATTGACTTCCATTCATTGTGGACAGCCTATCCAAATGTATGCTGTGTTTACAGGGTGTATCCTCTGTGTTTAATCATTGCACATCATCTCATCATCTGGAACATTTGGGAAGGCAGCACACAGACGAAAACCATTTTATTTTTACATGACAAAGTAAAAACTGCTTCACAACTTTGAGAACAAGTTTAACTTTGAGAACACTTCAATGGAAATGTGACGAATTCTCAGTGATCGACACCTTTAAATTAGTTGAAAACATTCTCACCTCTCTGCCAGTCAGCCCCTCCTGGTGTGTGATTGAATCTAACCGACATACAGTCGGTAACAGTCACAGAGACTCTGATCTTGTCAGCTTCTGTGTTTAAACTGGTTAGTGGGACAAGATTGTTCTAATCACTTTGCTCCGTAGTCTCTTCCTGGCAAATGTTGATTGATTGCATTTTCAGCGATCAATAATTAATGGCATGCTGTTTAGATCGCCCTGCAGTGGACCAGTCCACCCAGTCAGACGAGGGGAGTGTCTCACTCAGGGGAAGGTGGATTGTAGTTTGAGGGTTAAGACAGTGATCTCAAATAGAGATCATTTGAAAAAAGGGAGAAAAATCTTTGCCCTACAGCCACAGTTCATATATCACGGAGTCACGTCTTCCCCAGCCGCCCCATCCGCCCTGTTCACCCTGTCTGCCTTGTTCCCCCGGCTCCCCTTGTTTGATTCAGGTGCTTGAGGCGCTATCAGGATGAGATCATGCAGTGATGTAATATATGACATCGCTATCAACTGGGACTCTTATTTTTGGCAAAAAAACAATCTGTGTTTTAAAATCCGCCTGATTATTGAACAATGAAGTACAGATTAAGTATGAAAATACCAAATATGGATATCACTCACATCCTGAGTCACAGTCAGAAATCAGATGAACGATTCTGACACGTGCAGCGTCACACTGGTGGTTTCAGACACGGACAGTAAACTCAAACTGAGCTCACTGTGAACAGAAGTACTCTGAAAACATCCGTCCAAGTGTGTGTGTTGTTTTTATTTACTGCACAGTATCAGAATATTACTCATCCTGTAGTTTATATGCAGGACTGCAGGAGGCAGCCAGTGATCAGCTGGTCAGAGAGAATCACCGTCTTTAAATAGGCACATGATCTTTACCTGCGCCCACACACACACTCATGCTGGAATGTTGTTCATCAACAAACACTGCCCCCAAGGGCAGCTCTATGGTTACCACCCCTGTTTCATCAATGCAAACAACACATACACACACACACAATCGACTTCGAACCAAACTTATTCAGCATGTCGTAAATGTTTCAGTCAATGATCATGTTTCCTGAGAAAGATTCCTGACTTCATCAGATACAGATGAAACTCATTTCCTTCTGCTGCCCTGCAGAGTCTCGACTCTCCTGTTTGGTCAGCACCTCTGACCCCCCTGAATCCCTCTGTCGGAGAGGTCGGGGGGGGGGGGGGGGGGAATCCCTCTGTCGGAGGGGGGGGGGGGGGGGGGGGGGGTATGGAATCTGAGCTGTTATATAATGAATGAATAAAATAAATAAGCATTAGCTCTTTTCATATTCAGTTAGATAGAAGAGATCATTACTTTTATTTTGATCTGCACCAAATTCCTGAATTCCCTGAGGAATTCTTTTGCAGTATTTAATGAAGGGAAAGATCCATGCATACATGTTAAGGTTTATTCTTGACCCATGTCTAGAGAGGGAGATCTTTGACTTCATTTCTTTTCCTGGAGTTTTCTGAATGCAGCCAGATCCAACACGACACTTTCTTCTCTTTACATTAATTATAACATACCTGTGAAAACCCTGCAGCCTACATGCAAATTAAATTAACCAGAACCCCCGAGAACCAGCAGAGCCGTTGGGTCAACAAAGGAGGTGGAGACCAAATGGGTCAAACACGTATCAGCTCGTCCTCTTTTCCTCTTTATCTTCACACAGACCCTTTGTTTGTTAATTGTTATGCCAGAATGACCTTTGTAACCTCTGTGTGTGACTGTTGGCCAGAACACAGACCTGGCTCCCCTGCACAGACAGTAAAACTCATCTGGAACCGCAACAGAATTTGGACCTGGATGAATTTTAATATTTCCCAAACATCTGCCCACCCCACTGTTGACCCATGAGTCCTGGGGTGACCTGGGGAGGGAGGTCACCACTGCTGATAGGTGGTGTCTGTTCAGAGACGGTCTCTCTCATCTTCCTTCAGTCCTCCTTCACACCATCGGTGGACAATGTGGACATTGTTGTCTTCGAATCAATGTGAAGACGAGGGTTTCCTTTAGTGAGGTCCAGCAAGCACACAAGTGAAATGCCTCAGACTCAGTCCTCACAAATCTCAAACAACCAGAGTCCAACCAGACCTGTTTTTAGCCTCGGTGGTGGCGATGGAGGCCGGACAAAGATGGCAGCCCGGAGAAGAAACTCAGTGAGAGCACCAGCTGACAGAGCAATGCCAGAGGCCGTCCATGTGTGTATTCATATCACAGAGCGGGTGGGAGTACAACAGAGAGAGGGGGAGGAAAAACGGAGGTGGGACGTCCTGCTAATAAAGGCAACTGTGCTCCGACATCATTCATCAGGGAGCAGACAAACTCTCTCTCCCTTTCTCTCTCTCTCTCTCTCTCTCTCTCTCTCTCTCTCTCTCTCCCTCTCTCTCTCTTCTGTTTGACGGACATGCTCACATGCTCAAACATAAACACACACTCACTTTCCTTCATAGGCTCATCTGCTCCTCTGTGTGTGCAGCCCTCAGGGCTTCCATCCCTTTATATAAATATATTTGCCCTTTATATAATATATATGCCTAGATTTGAGTGGCGTTTTGGCTTTTTGAACGTGAGTCTGTTTTTGGGGACTTTCTTGAAATTTGGAGACTGAAGTGGCCAAAGGTCAGAGGTCACACGGATCTCATGTTGTCTTTGTGAAACTGCTCTCGCCGGTGGAGGCAAGAAAACACAGGGCACTGATTGTTGTTTCTCTCTCGGTCTGCCACAGGGCTTTCTGTCCAATATTCAAAGTGGAGACAGAAACGTTTCCCCTGAGCTTGGATCCAGTTTGTGTCTGTTTCTTATCGTGGTGCCGTGCTCCTGCGTTGGCCAGCACGACTTCTTCAGAGGCCATGAACAGATTTCTTTGTGGTTTACTGGACAAATGGACATTTTAAAATGCCCATGCGTGGGCCACTGAAACACGATCCAAGCTCGGAAAACAATGTTTTAAATTGTTGTCTCTGTCAATGAGATTCTGACCAGAAATTTTCCCAGAAACAACTGGGAGAAATAAACATCAGGGTATTTCCCAGTGAGACGAGATGAGTTATCTGTCTCTGAGAATAATATTTGGAGCTTCATGAGATAATCTGGCTTGTTGAGAGGTCAGGTATTTATGATACTGGTTCACGCTGTCGTCTTAAAGACTCTTAATTTACAATAAATAAAGACAAAATGTTGTCGGGTTGTTATGTAATTACATGCCTGGGCTAGAATACGAGCCTGTGAGGAAAGATATTCTGAGGTTTAAGCTCCTGCACATGTGTACATGGTCTCACATGCCTGCCCCCTGCTCTGTGTAAGTGATAGCGGATGGAGCCGTGAAGTACGGACAGGTTGAGAGGACGAGTCCTTACAGAGGCACCGAGCTACAACGAGCCGTTAACTGACCGGTGATCTGATGCCGGCTCCTCCTGTCTGAAGGTCACATCCCTTTTGACCTAAATTAAGCATCACCACACTGTACACCTCATGCTGTATTAGCTCATATTATACATACCTGTGTGTTACATGATACGTTTTGCTGTTCACAGTTTGTTATCACTGTGTATTGAAAGGGCTTATACTACAACATTTATTCCTAAATGATGGTTTCACCCTGTATTTTTGTTTGTAGGATGAACAAAGAAACTGCCGAGCACATTCCTATGAAACTTGGTGGGAGGATGCATCAGGGATGGTTTGGCTGGTTGCCTCCACACCCAGTCGTCTTAATACAGAGAAACAACATGAAGCCCAGGCCCCCTTGACATCTTGACATATATAGGATTACAGATCATGCATGTGTGTGGCTGGGTAACATGTTGCACCATCTGTGGTTGTACATAGTCGTCCGCGTGCTCCGGCAGTCACACTGAGCAGCTGCTGAGCTTCAGCAGCAGACAGCGAATCCTTTTAAGATTTTTTTTTTTTTTACAAAGCATATCCAGACTGAAATTCACAAATGGATACATTAATAATTCATGTTAATAACAGAAATGTTAATCCTAAGAAGGACAGAGGGACGGTGGAGGTTGGTTGGACAGTTGAGACCATGATGCAACAGGCCTGACGGGCAACAACACATTTTAAGAAACCATGCTATTGGTACTTATTCCAGAATATTTTTAAAAATGTGTGTGTCTGTAAATGCTGAGATGTGTTGGACCTGCAGAGGGTTTCACACACTGAGCTGATGTGGTGCAAGAGTGGACTCTGCTGGCCTGATGAGGGAAACTCAACAAAGTCAGACTGGACGGGAAACAAATAAGCAAGTTCAACGAAAACAAATAACACACCTCTCAACGTTAAAGACGACATCTCATTCTTCTAATAAAAATACTGTGTGTTCATTGTTGATTACAATTACACAAATTAACCCACAGCTCTGTGTTCACTAGTGTTTGTTGTATGTGAATGTGTGATTTATGAAATACAATGACCACCATTATAAACAGCTTCTATTTACACACAAATAGCACATCAATTATATATATATATATATACACATCACAAATGCATCATCATATTTAGACCAGTATGTCTTTGTGTTCTCTCACAGACAAACAACTCCTGTGACTAAATATATCACATTTCATATTTTGTGTTCACATTTCATTCTGAGATTTCATCAACTCTTTTGATCGTTGCACAGTTCAATCAGCATCTCCAATCAGATCTTCAGAAAACACACAGAGCAGCTGTTCAGTCAAGAAGAAGAAGAAGAAGAAGACTTTGAGTGCCTGAAAAACATGAGTCATAAAAAAAGTTGTTTCCACATTGCTTCAACACATACATCTGCTTATGTATATGCTTATAATTTGATGTATGTACATATACAGAGTTCTACTACTAGTCCAGTAGTTACTGTGTCATCAAGAAAGACCCAGCACCGTGTTGGGGGAGGTTATGACGCCCACTCCTCACGATTCGGGAAGCGTGCGTGCAGGGCCGGTCGCAATTTGATTGGGGCCACAACCACCAGAGGGCACATGATCAGTGTGGGTGATTTGGTTGTTGCCCTATGAGTGTTTTGGGGCCACACACAAAATCGTGCTTAGTCCTAGGGCCGGCCCTGCTTGTATGATCATACGTGGCCACATGGTGGCACCACTGAGTTTGGATCTGCACCTCAATTCATATAGAAACTTCACCAAAGCTGTTTCTTAGATCTGTACACACTGAGGGATATGGCCTGGTCAGTTCAACCATCCTCATACACGCCGATATAAAATCTGTCAAAGCGTTGTAGCGGTTTTGGAAAATGTGTTGTGAAATCATGACAAAGCAGCTTTAAACCTGGTGTCGTCTCTGGGCCAGCCTCACATTCATTACCAGAAAAACAAAATATTGTAAACTTCAGTTACAAGCTCGCTCAAGTCCAAGGTTAAGTGCAATAATCAAAACTGTGTGTCACTCCACACAGGCACAGTGGGATTGACGGCGCTGGTTCACGGTTGCGTCACAGTTTGTGATTGTACCACGTCCGTGTGAGGTTGGGTCGTTACCGGAAACACAGGGACATTGTGTTCTGTGTAGGCAGGAGGAAGATCCTCAGGTTTAAATGCCAGCTGAAACACACAGAGACAAACATGAAGAATTCAACTCAAGTTCAAACTCACTCATGACCTATTTGTTTCTTTGTTTTGGGAATGTGGTCTTCATTTACCAACACTTTATTGAATTTTCATTTTTGAGTGAACTATCCCTTTACCAGTTCATGAGAGTTCTTACCTCACTGTAGGCGGGTGGGGGCCCGGCGTACCCAGCGTTGTATTGTGGAGGCACGTGGACCTCCTCGCTGTATCGAGGCGCCCGCGGCTCCTCGCCGTCCTGCTGTGGAATGCTCCCATGGAAGGGGATGAAATATATGGAAGGCGGGCGGCCGTCCTGCTCGCTGCGTCTCCACACCTCCCTCTCGATCTGCTCCTCTCTGAGGCGACTGCACGCCCGGCAGAAGGTGGTGCAGAACATGATGGAGAGACCAAATCCCAGCGTGCCCAGGAAAATCCTTGGAGAGGGGGAAGATAAAGACGATCAGACTCTTGCCTGGACGGCTGATGATATCATCCCACTGGCTGAACTGAACCCCAGCTGAACACTGGATATTACCCATGATCCCCTGCTTCGTGAATTAGAAGAGTTGCTGCTGCAACTGACTATTGACTATTGAAGATTAGAGTTAAAAAGTTATGAATGAAAGAGGAAACATTCTCAAAATTCCAAGTGGGCTAACCATCAAACTCAAAGTCAACAAACGAGAGGAGATCAATCAATAACCAATGAAACACACTGATGAAGAGAAAAGTGTCTTACTCCAGAATAGGAATTTCCATAATGGCCATCGTTTGGCGTCGGGTGGTACAAACTCCCAGTGGAAGAGAAGCGGGGCAGAAACCACCGAACAAACCTGGAGGGGAACCAAGAAACACTTTGCTCATGAACTGTCAGCAAACAACTCTGTGTCATCCAGTGTTGGATTTCTTCTGTCTGCGCTCCAGGCCCATTTCTCTCCCTCTGCTTTGACCTTAGGACCCATAAATGTTTTGTGCCACATGAAATGATCCAGGAGCTTTTTATTGCCCGACTCTTTTCGCAGGATTAATAGACCTGCTTACAGGAAAGGGTGGACCCAGCAGTGACCTCCCGTGGTTTACAGGCCAAACGTACTGATTACAGTTATTACGCAAAGACACTTGTTCCACTAAGACCGTACACATGCCCAATGATAGACGAGCAGTCTGTCCTTTAGACACTCCCCGTAAAATAACTTTGTAATCCCATGATGTCTATGATTCACTTCAGTTACCATCCTTACTATGTTGTGATAATAGTGTACGTGGAGGTCGGAGGCATCGACGCCAGTAATATGTCGTGACTTCTTGATTTAACACAAAGAGAAAGTCACAAATCTAAAATGCTGCATCTTTCATAGAAGCAAGATTTGATAAATATATTTGTCAGTGGCTCCCTTTCTTTTCCTTTGTGCTTTATTTTGTTGAATGTTCAGCATCTAAGTTCAGGTACCCGTGAGATGCTTTGTCTCGAAGTTCTGAAACAAACCTGTGAAAAGTTAGCGTGCACTTCAAATGAAGAAAAGGAGCCACACACTAAAGCTGCTAAAGACACTTGTTCTTTGTCCTGACACAAGCCTGACATCAGCCTGACCCCCAGCCTTCCTTATCAGGCTCCGGCTGCGGCCTGATTTCTGTTTTACCAGAGGGACATTATAAGGAACTGTGGGGCTATAAATTGATTACAGGCTTTAATAATATTTAACTTTTACGAATATGAGGAGGATCAAGATCAAGTCCGCGCTGGGAGGTTGAAAAAAACCTCACAGCTATAAATATTTACCTCTGTTTAAAAGCTGAAAGGATTAGGAAAGCAAACAATAAACCGCAAAAACCACCAGAGGAAGGCGAGGTCAGACCTCCCAGTGCACGGTCAGTGAGCGCTTTGTGACAGAGGCCAGGTCTGTAAACACTGACTGAACAAACAAAGAGCTTCTGCTGTTTGTCAAATATTTGAACTTTTCACAGATATTCGTCTTGACAGGTTCTATGAAACAGAGGCAGAGGCGACGACTCGAGGCTCTTACCTTCTGGTCAGGTGTAGCACTGGGAGGGAGAACTCACTGGTCCAGAATGTGGTTTCTACTGTGGGTGTGCTGATGAGGGGGGCGGGGTGTGAGGCGAGTGAGTAAGTGCGTGTGTGTATGCACTGAAGCGCATACAAAACTCAGACTATACATCACCCCTCCCGAAACCCTGTCAGAAATGAAAGTATTCTCTGCTGTGTAAACCTGAGCTCCTCTTCGTCACAGGTGCCGCGTGTGGGGAAAAAGGCGGCCACACATGTATAAAGCGCGTGTGTTTATCAGGTGGGCGCTGTGCTATGTTCGTTTGTGCCAAAGGTCCATCAGAGAGATTTATGGCGGCATCAGAAAATTTAAAGTCACAGCTGCGCTCTCCTGACAGGCAAGTCGCCATAGAAACTAAAATCAATTTTTGGACATTCAGATTAATGAGACGGACTAAAAACAAAAGGCTTTGTGAATTCACAGATGAAATGATTGTCTCTGAGGTTGAGGTTAGAATGAAGATGTAAAACGGTTTTGTTTGTCCTATTTGGGGGAAATGTATAAAACATGGCGGCTTCCGCAGAGAGGACCCACCCCGGGGTACAGGTACATTTCATAGTAAAGAAAACAACATTTCAAAAAAATTTAACAACAAAACATTTGTGAAAACATCAGAAGGATTATATTATACCCATTTTTATGCAGAATATCCCTTTCACCTAAATCTAACACTGAACCTTTAAGTTGTGTTTAATACTGCATGTGGGAATATGAAGGTGAGTAGCTTTTTTAGTGAAGTAGTGAAAAAGTGGTAAATCAAAAGATCTCGAAGTGCTTGGCCCTACAGTACTACCTCAGTAATGTGTAACTAAGAAATACATTTTTAGTACGGCCAGCATCATCGGAGGTTATTTCCAAGGCGTGGTAAACACCCAGAGCTCAACGGAACATTATGCAACAGCTGTCACAGACCAGTCACTTCTCTGCTTTCGACCTTCGTCTGTCTCAACCCCAAGTGTTTGACCCTGGTGTCAAACCGGCTGTGAGGAGATGTGTTTGAGTTTCTGAATAGAAACACAGGTGAATTAAATGACCCCTGCCATGAATCTGGAAATGTAAGTCTGACTGGCTCCAAGCATGTGATCGGCCGATGAGACAAGAGTCCGAAGGTCACATCCATATAACTCCCAGGGATAAAGTTGTGACACAATAATAGAGGACAAATGGCATTTCGCCAAACGTTTAAACTTTATTGGACCAAATTCGACCAACAACAGATAATCTCTGAGAACCGGAAATCAACTTCAGACTGAAGATTTTCCTAATCGTGCATTTTGTGAAGCTAACAGGTGAATTCAGATGAAGTTGAACATGTTTTGCAGCATGTCTTATTACAGCAGTGGTTTTACCTTTTCTAGAAATGATGAATAAAAGTTACTCAAAGGAACTAGGAGGTGCAACAGGATAAAATATTTCTGCTCTCCACTTTGATGTTGTGGTTTATTCCCACATTCTGAACGGCTTCTTTTTTCAAAGTCAATGTCAAGTCTTACTTCTTGTTTTACAAGTAAAGATTTGGAGAAAAATAAAAATTCAGAAGCAGAACACTTGCTTCTTTTGTGCAAGATTTCAAACCAGCTGCTCTGCACCTATTTTTGAAAGGTACCAAATTAAATTTAAAAGCTCAAACACACACTTCACATTTAATCCACAGCACAAACACACACTAAGCCACAGACAGAAAGGAACCTCCAACCCAAAGGGCATTTGCTAGAAGTAAAAGTTCTTCCATCTCCCCCCTCTCCATCACATTTTAATAAATCAGTGCTTTGGCATAACTCTGTTAACACACAGTGGTGGTAACATAACCTCTGGGTCTTTGAATCACAACGACAGAACCAAAATGGTTCCACGAATAAACTGGATCCTTCTTCAGACTGCTGACATGTGAGGCTTCTTTAACGTCCTTAACAAAAACACAAATGCTTCATCAGCCTCCACTCCCCATATTTTAACATGACGATCCATCAGGCCAATTATCTACTCTGCTTTGGTCTCTGGTGGACTTTTTATTCACAGAAACAAGAAGGGAAATTTCTCCAGTGGTTGTTTTCAGGACTTGAATATATCTTACTCTGCTATAATGATGTTTAAAATCTGTTTATAATCTGTCTTACTGATAGATCTGGGACCAGCAGTTATTCTCCTTCTCAACATGACAGTTTTATTTAGGCTACAGTTTCACAGAAGTTGTGTCAGATAACATCGATCAAACTAAGCCTGTTCCAGAGCAGTTTAATAAATATTACTTGTTGTTGGGTAGTCAGGAGGTTTTTCATTCTATTCGTCAAATATAAAAATCATCCAACACTTGCCTTCAGCAACACAATGATCCACACAGGACTTTCTCCTGGTGCTATAAATCCACATGAGGCCCTTTGTGGCTGCGCTGGTTGAGCCAGGCCTGTAGCACAGGAAGGTTGGTGTCCATCCAGCGGATGTTGTCCTCGATGGTCTCATAGGTCTGCTGGATACACCTCATCTCTGAGCCCGTCTCCTCGGTCAGGGAGCTGAAGAAGCTTCGTACCTGCGCGAACAGAGAGGAGGAAAACCTTAACAGACACACACGAGACCAGAGAATACGCATCCATCCCCGGAACAGGCTTTAAAATAGTTATACGTTATAAAAATAAATAAAGCATTATAATAAAATAATGCTGTGGTTCACAGGGCGGTTAAATCTGTGCTCTTACCTCATGTAACATCTCCCTGGTAGAATAGTGGCTGGTCACACCCGTCACCATGTATGAGATGGTGCTGGAGCCGAGGTCAAACCTGAGTCAGTCAGAAACTGCTGTCAATTTAGCTGTCAATCACAAAATAGCCCCGCCCCAATAAAAATCACTCAATAACATCTACTTTGACTCTCAATGTTAAAGCATTCTCCTTCAACACAGAATGACCATCATGCTGTCATGAAGGAGAGACCATCATCTCCTCAGCAAGATGTCCACTGACTTTATAAATCAAATGAGAAGTGATAGAAACCCGTGGCATGTTTCAGGCACTTTTTCACCAGCTTCTCTTTCCGTTTCCTTCATGTTATTTTTGAAAAACTTGTTTTTAGTGTCTGACAGCCTGAAGTCAAATCCAAATCCTATTTAGCAACAAAGGGCAATGCCGCTGGTGAATTTTTAAAACACATTATACTTATATAGGAGACAGGAATGTGAGAATGGCCGACTGACTTCTGGATGAAGGTGTTCCAGTTGGCTCGGAAAAAGTCCCAGGCCAGTTTGTAGCCGTGAGGGTTCCTGCTGATGGAGACGACCATGTCGGGGAGGTCCTGAGTCTTCATCACGTCACCGTGGAGGCTCTGCTCCATCATCCTGCAGACGCAAAGAGGAAGGTGAAGCAGAGCTCACTGATCTGTTACTGATCGTTTCCCTTCCACGTCAAGTACGCACCACTTGAGTTTGTCCTGCAGTGATGTGGCTGCCATGGCAAATTTCATGCGGCTCTTCACAGACATTTGCAATGAATAGCGGTATTTCTCGAACAAGTAGTCCCACCCCTCCGGAGTCCGAGCTCCAATCACAAACACAGCCATGGTGACGTCGACCGGGAGACTGAAAACAGACGACTTACACTTCAGAGAGCAGCAGGACAAAATCTTCACATGCAAGCGTTCGCACACAATGTTAAGGACCCCCCGACCTCATGTTGCCGTCAGAGTCCTTCCACTGATTGAAGAGCTGTGTGGCTTTGGTCAAACACGGGGCGTATTCCCTGACGCTGGCGAACAAGAGCAGGTAACTCCTGAGCACTCGCTCAGACACTGTCCCAGAGTCGGTCCACTCCTGACGATCAATCAGCCCCCGGAACAGATCCACGATGTAGCTCTGAGAAACAACAATGGCTGCTGTCATCTATTCTGAAATGACACAAGGCCCCAGTGAAACACGTCTGCTGCCTTCACCGACCTTCATCTGGTTCTCCAGAACCGGCATGTCTCTCTTCTCCATCAGTTTGTAAAGAGGGACAAGTTCTCCGAAGCCCTGCGTCACAGCCATGACCTCAGTCTCTCTGGACAGGTAGAGGGACAGCTCCAGAGCTGTGTCCAGCCCCACCTTTCCGATACTGCAACACAGAACGCGCTTCAAATCAACCCCAGTTTACAGTGTTGGTTTATCTACACTCCCTGACGTGGGACCTTCGTCTGAGAACTGACCTGACCAGCTGGAAGACGTTGTGGATGAGGCTGGCCCGGTCGTTGCTGGTCAGCGCCGTGTGGTTGTGATGCAGCAGCCTGATGATGGAGTTCCATCCCTCGCCTGCATAGTGGACCATGTAGTAGCCACACATGTCCACGTTGAACTTCACCCAGTCCACCTCCTCCGGCAGGTACAGGACATCTGCGTGGAGGACAGCGTGGGCTATACATTCAACGCATGAGGATAAAGGAAAATAAAGGATAATAATAAGTAACACTCACCAGTCTTGGTTTTCAGTAGGAAGCGGTGCACAGTGTTGGAGGCGCTGGTCACATAGGTGAGTGGAATGTGCCACAGGAATCTATCCACACACAACAAAAGAAAAGAAAAGAAAATGAAGACGAGCAGTTCTCAATGGCAGTTTTAGCCTTTTTACACTTCCACTGCAAATCCAATCACAGACTTTGGTCCAGAATCAGAATTGGATCTATATCTGTTTTCAGGAATAAAAAACTTGTCTATTAGAAAAACTTTAGTGGCTTTAATATTTACCCTTCGATGAGGGAGGGGTCGTCTGTCTTCAGGAAACGCTCCTGACTGAGCCTGACCTCGCGACCTCTGACCTCCACAGTGACTAGTGGGAACCCCTCCTGCAACGTCCAGGTGTCCATGATGGCCCTGACGTCCAGCTCATCACCAGAGAACCACTTCTGCACGGGCACATGCGCGTTGATACGGGACAGATCGCTTAGATCATGACAGAACTACTGAGGTCACTTTAGAGCATGAAGACTCACAGAGGCTCCAGACCGGTCTTTGTGTTTGGAGCAGAATTCTTGGTGCTTCAGTCGACCTTCGTCCACGTGATCCGAGCTGCAGATCTGTTGAGGAAAGGCACAACTTTAACAGGGAAACATGGCAGTTCAGACACAGAATGAAGGGGTATTAAAATTTAATAAAGCAAACAAGCCGGTGTGTCCCCCTGGGCTTTAACATTCTTTATTTCAAACTCAAATATCAATTCAACTGCAGCACTCACGTCAGTCAGGCTCTCCCACAGGTGGCTGTTGACGGTGTTCTGGTAGCTGAAGCGCTTGAGGTATTTGATGATGCCGATCTCAAAGGCCTCTGGAGTCAGGAAGTCCCGCAGCATATTCAGAATACACGCTCCCTAAAAAATTTGTACACACATGCAAGCCGAAAATTACCAGACAGAACAGATCCAGTTGAGTGAAGTGAAGTACTTAAATAATATTGCATATGGCTTGCAATGTTTGTGTCTACTCTCTACACAGATAACACCACAGTTTAAATATCCAAGTGGCAGGTCCTCATCCCAAAATGAAGCTGACCTTGTCATATGACACGTCGTCGAACATCTCCTGGATCTGCATGGGGTTTTCCACGGGGGTGGAGACTGGGTGAGAGGAGCTGAGGGAGTCCACCTCCATGGCCTCAAAGCATTTCCCCAGGAAGAAGTCCTCCTGGGAGAAAGAGAGAAAAGAATCTCTGTGGTCGTATCTAACAAAAACACAGAAATGAAATAAGAATTATACGTGTCAGGTCCCTGCGCTCTGCTCTCACCACTTGCAGCTCTGGGTTCGTGATCCTGAGAGAAATAAACTCCATGAATTTGGCGAAACCCTCGTTGAGCCACAGGTCGTTCCACCACTCCATCGTCACCAGGTTCCCGAACCACTGGAGAACATGGAAGAGAGAGAACAGCCTGATCCAGAGGACGTGATGAAAATGAACAGAAGCGAATTAAAGCCCGAGCTGAGCTGCACTACAGATTCTATAGATGACATTTTTCGCTTCATTATCTCAGTCAAGCTGAGAGATGAAACCGACCACGTACCTGGTGTGCAAGCTCATGGGCGATGACCTTAGTGATTCCCAGTTTGTCTGAAACTGAAGACTTGTCTGCGTTGAAGAGGAGGCCCGTCTCTCTGTAGGTTGTCAGCCCCCAGTTCTCCATCGCACCTGACTGGAAATCAGGGATCGCGGCCAGGTCTGCAGAGGACAACAAGAACAGAACCACAGTGAGACGATGACTCTCATACATGGTTATTTTAATCTCCTTGGAATCAGACATTCATACTCAATACTTCAACCTATATTTCATTTTTCCTACACACCCTGTTTTGGGAGTGGGTAAGGAATATCAAAGTAGTCGTCGTAGAAGTCCAGCAGCTTGACAGCAGCATCCAGGGCGAAGGCCGTCTGATCGATCTTCTCCGGTACGGCATAGACCGAAATCTGACGGGAATTCAGTATAAATACAACAGGAAATTCGAATGGGTGCAGTGTTCAAGGAGTCTCCAAAGTGTCCTCACCTTGACTCCATGCTGAGTGGTCTTGCTAACAGACAGGAAATCCGACACAATGTAGGCCACCAGGTACGTGCTCATCCTCACAGAGGTGGCGAAGTGATCCTCCAGTAAACCGCCTGGAAGCGCCACTGTTTTCACCTGAGAAACAAAATGTGTGTGGTGAGGTCTGTGCGCCCACTACAGCGTTGTGACGCGTGCTCTTCGTTCTAGTGATCCCTCATTTCATTTGTAGTCCCTTGTACCTGAGGCATGTTGGAGATGCTAATGTGGCGCGGCTCTCGAATGATCTGGATGGTGAAGTTGGCTTTGAAGGCAGGTTCGTCAAAACAGGGGAAAGCTCCACGAGCAAACGTTGCTTCAAACTGAGTGGATGCCAGAAACCTAAGAACATAAATAAACCATAGTGAAATAAAAGTGACATAATGTGAAATAATAAATGATGTAATGACCCCGAAGGACAAGGGAGCGGGGCTTTTTGCCCAAGATATCAATGAGCTGCACCTCAAGAACAAATGTCAGGCTCTTACCGGACCTCCCCGCTGCTGGTGCGGTAGCTGCTCTTGTAGAAACCGTGATAGCTGTCAGACAAGTTGGCAGCAAACGCCAGCTGAACCACGTACTTCCTTCCTTTGGTCAGAACGGAATCCGACAGCAGGGCGAGCTGATGGAATTGTGGATACTCCAGCACCTGGAGAGACCTCACGCCTTCGGGCGCCAGGAGCAGCACGTTGGATATATGCATCTTCTTGGCATGGAGGACGATCATGCTGGTGTCTTCAACCACATCCAGCTCGATGCGAACAAGGCCCGTGAAGTCCAGGGTGGTCAGGTTGGGGTGGATGCTGAGGTCATAATGGAGTGGGTAGATGGTCTTGGGAAGCCTCATGCGGTCCCACGGGAACGGCTGACCGTTGGTGGCAATGGGGGGGGCTTTGGCTTGGCTCTGATTAGGCAGCTGGGCTCCAGATGAGGGGGAGAAAGGAAGGAGCAGCAGCAGCAGGAGAGGAGCCAGCAACATGGTGGCAGCAGGAAATCCTCTCAGCTGTGAAATACAAGTACATAGTCACGCTTTATGTTTATTCTCTATTCAAAGCTGGTTTAAACAAACTGTTTATTTACTCAGGACCACAGGATCTTTTTTTAACATCTAACATCACTCCAATGTCTTTATCTCTGTGTCAAATGGGAATTTTAAACAAACAAGTAAAAAGCACATTATTATTTGTAAAGTAATGTGATTTGTAAAGTGTAAATACTGTTTTTTAAAATTGTTTTTCTTCTTTATGACCAGAGAAACAAAGACTTTAAATCCCCGTAAAACATTTTCATATGTGAGGTGGATCATTAATGTGATACAGCTACATGTGTTACAACTAGTTGACAGAGACAGGGCACAAACGCTCATGATCTGCAAACACACAGACTTTCACTTCATTCAGGGTCCAAATAAAACCTCAGAGGACAAAACAGATTCTTTCAGGGTGGACTGGGTCGATCTTTAGGACATCAACATGTCTAACAATGATCTTATTTCTTTAATGTTTCCACTCACCTTCGTTTCCTGCTTTAATTCTTTAACGATGCGAGAATGTGAAAGTGAAAGAGAAAGAAGGAATGAATTGTGGGGGAAAAACAACTGACCCCCTCCTCCACCGTGTGAGACTCAGTTTAAATATCATGCTTTTTTTAATCTAATAAATCCAAGAGCTATGAATGTAGCTGTGGAGTTGATGGATGTGTCTGTGATCAACAAAATAAAAGAGAAGTGACGGAAACAGTAAACTAGAAAAGTCGTGTTTACAGCAACTTCCGCGTTGCGGCTAAGACCCGCCTTTTTGTGGCCTCTGATTGGCTCACTTCCATACTCCCTCCTGAACCTGTTCAATCACCAGCCACTATGCTTGAACATAAACCAATCAGAGCAAGGGCAGGGGGAGGGTCTTCTTCCATCTCCGGAAAGACTGCGCCACAATAATCTGCATTGTCAACTCCAACCTCTAGAGACCGCCATTTCTTTGTTGTTGACTTCATGAGAGTAAAGTAGAGCTAAATTAAATTAACAATTTTATAAAAAAGTAAATTAAGCACATCTAGAGCCTGCTCATGATTGAGTATATCATTTGCGATAAATAAAAAGATTCCTTTACAAATACTATTATTATGATAAACCACAAAACATTTCTAGTAAAGATTAATTGAACGTGCAGCAACATAATTCACTATCAATATCGTTTCACACTCGCAGTCACACAAATTTTACACCTGACTTTATGAAGCTATGACTTTATTGTACTAATTCTTCATGTAAAAATAGGCAGTCATTAATTCACAAATATATAATAAAACAGCTCAGTGACAAATTAAATGGCTTTGCATGCCATAATGGTCTCCAAATAAAAATAAACAGGGGATTAATACAGTGAGGAGGGGAAAAAGACACACACCACAACACAAACACAACTTCCCCTGCCTATCAGGATCTGAGCCTACCTGTCTTCTTGGAGCTTTCAAGGCAAACTTCGTAGCCGGGGGCCCCAAAACGCCTAATTATATCCCCGCTCAGGATTACTCTAGAAATTAAAAAAAATGCAAAATAATGAGCGAGTGCCCGAAGGATAAAGTGCCAGCAGCTTAGCTGGACACTCACCTTGCCGTGTCACACACGCAGCTGGGTCATAACCACGACCAATCAAACTTCTGCACGCTCTCTCTAATTGCTCCCGGGCGAGCCCCCACTTTGTTACCTCCCGAGGCGAAATCCAGGGGTTGACGGGAGTCGAACAAAAGAATTTGTGAGTTCAGGACCAAGGAGAGCGACAGACTCGGATAGGTTGTTGTTATCGTCAACGCTGAGTCAGAAGACGAGGGAGCCCGGACACGTTCCACCAGATGCGCGGCTGACTGATAGACACGCCCACTTAGAGACACCAACAATGTTAATTAGTTTGTACCCAAACAACAACAAACTATCTGAACGAGGACGCCAAGGCTCACCGGAAACTCGATGTCCTGGGAGGAAGGACAGCCGTGGCCACATCGCCAGGCGAACTGTCCTCCCGTGCAGCCACAGGGGACAGCCTACCCTCAGACAAAACCACTCCATCACCCTGTTTACGTGCTTGAGCTCGAGTGAGGTCGCAGAAACCGAACACGTTAGGAAACTTTTCCTCCAAAGTCTCCGTTAAAAACTCAGCGCGAGGCACCCATGCTTTGTGTGGGTTTAAAACAAGGAAGGCCCATTACACTCTACCTCCCAATTCGTTGCAAGGAGTCTTAAAGTATTTCTAAATATGTGAGCGGATGAGAAAACAAGTGGTTTCCGATGCAAATCATCTCTGAGGACAATCTAATCTCATCACACAGTATTCATAGTAGAAGACAAATAGAGGACACACATGCTGATTGTGAACCGAATGCTAACACACACGCACACAAACTGTTGCGCTACAACGGGTACTAATGTAGCTACAGGGCGAGTTAGCGGCTGAACCCACAGTTTGTAAAGTTATTAGACCAAGCGAGTCTATCGACATGAGAGAAAATACACATTCAACCAACTCACTCATTCACTCACTCATTCACTCATCCACTCATCCACTCATCCACTCATTCATTCATTCATTCATTCCTTCCAGTGCAGTCAACACAGGCTCCATCAGGAATTCCCAAATCACCTGCGGGAGAACACAAACAAAAGTTAAGCACACGTTGTCGAAACAATCATCAAACACTATAAAAACGATATAAAAGTTAAGTTTGTGAACTTAATTACCTCTCACGCGGCTCCGTGTAGCGGGAGCGTCCTGTGCTTACAGAAAGCTCAACTTCACTGGGCTTTAAACTCACCAGCACTTTCGGGTTTGTGACGGGCTCGCGGGAAAAATTCAAATTCCCGCGTGATTGGCTGTGACGCAAGGCGGTTCTTAAAGAGACAGTGTCCCAGCAGCTCGCCAGTGTTTTTAAAGCGTGGAGGAAAACATCGTATGTGTTTTCAGATGTTTATATGATGACGCTAAGATGTGATTTAAGACGTATGATGGAGGGGTTATCCCAATGTTCACTATGAGGTAAGACAATATAAGATTAATGTCTTAACATAAGCTGCTTTATACTGGCATGTACACATTATGTACGCAAGGCATTATTATTATTCATGTTTGACATGTATTACGCCCCCACTTGATTAAACATTAAGAAATCAAAATGTTTCAACAGGGTAACTTGTACTTGTAACCAATTACATTTCCAAAGTAGTCTTCCCAACACTAACTGAATGTTTGTGTGTGTCTGTGAGTGTGAACATTAATAAATGGATTTAAACTCTCTCACTTATACCGGAAGGGCTAAAGTCCATCCCATCTGCAAACAGTAATGACTAAACCTTGCAATGATAATACCTCTGTCTTATGGGCGGTCCCTCAGCAGCTGCTCTGGTGTCACAGAGATTTCAGAATCAGAATCAGAGTCAATTGTCTCTTCGATAACAAGTAACACCCTGCCACCAAAAACACTGTGATCACTGGAGAGCCGGCCACAGGACCACAGAGGAGAGGCGCTTATCCAGGGGAGGAGGATGATAAAGCAGTTGTTGATTGGGATCCTGAGTGCCATTGCTGTCCTGGCCGCAGGTATCCTGATCGGCCACTATGGAATTGTACAGAACAACTCTGCACCGTCCTGGATGAATGATGTGACCATAGATGTGGACGAGAGACTCATTGAGAAGTTCATGTCTGAGGTGGACAACATGCAGATCCAGGAAAACCTACGGTGAATAGATGAATATATTAAGAGTCTGCAAGGCACTAAATCCTTTGTTCCATGTTGGTTATAAGTGATTTCTTATGTGTAAATAGAAGATTAAAAAAAGGAAGAATGCTTAAGTTCGGGAAAAAGATAATCTTTGCTCAGCATATTTCTGAAGGTATTCTAATTCCAAGAGCAGAGAAGCTTCAACAGATTTCATGATCCCTTTGTGGTTCCCTCAAAGAATCTGATTCAGGTTTCAGTTCGTAACTGATCGTCTGTTTCCGCTTGTTCTTCCACAGGGAGCTGACAAAAGTGCCCCACATGGCCACCACAGCTGGAGATGAGCAGACGGTGCAGTACATGCTGAAGAGATGGCAGGACCCAGAGACTGGTCTGGACCGTGCCTTTAAAGAAGGGTACAAGGTCTATTTGTCCTTCCCGGACCCCAAGAAGCCCAACAAGGTCACTGTGGGTGAGTGGACAGGTCACAGCACCCTCACCCAGCCTATACTGTCCAGCCGACATACCACATTTCACTTGTTTCCCCAATGTGTTGCTTCAACTTTATTATTTGCTTCATGAGGTCTTCATTCTGCCTGTGCTCTTTGCACCAACAGAGCGGTCACCATGACTTCTTAATTTCAGTGAACCCGTCTGACGCGGTGCTGTACACTGCCAGAGAGAAAGAGAAGGCCTACACTTCGGATCAAGAAGATCCTGAGGTGGTTCAGCCATACGCTGCGTACTCCCCTGCAGGGCACGCTAAGGTGACAAGCAAAAACATCTCTGTCTAACATGCTAACAGTCTAAAAGATGGCTGACCACAAAGCATGTTGCTAAATGACAAATGACCACAAACAAAGAAGTTCTCTCTCACAATCTTTGGGCCTATAGGGATGTGTAGATGGATACATAAAAGGAGGCTGGTGTGTGTTTTAATAATTTACTAAAACTATAAAAGTCCCATGATAGTCACCTCTGTGGTTTACAGGCCGGTGTGTTCACCTGTTTTGACCTTCAACGCAGAAAGATAACACATTGTCTTTGCGTCGAAGACCCACAGGAACATCTGTGGATATGCTTCAAAATTTATTTGAACTAGATAAGCTTGAAGAGCAGAGCAGGAATGTCTGGGCTCATACGGCTATAATCAATGACCATAGGAGTAAGCATTGTTTTAATCAATAAGATGATGATGTCAACTGATTTCATAAACCAACATGTTGCCAATCAGTTAAGATTGATGCAAGACAGGTTAATATGGAACATCATTATCTCTATTCAGGGAAGAAGGCGGCTGTAATAAGGAACACGATAAGAATATAAAATCTTTTGTTTGTGTGCTTTATATCTGAAATCACAGAGTGGTGTAAATGGTGGGCACACACGCAAAAGTTCAACTCGTTATGTCCGAGTTAGTCCTGCATCATGGCTTTCGTCATCACTTTGACTTTTGTGATGGTTTCAGGGCAAACTGGTTTACGCCAACCAGGGGACACCAAGTGACTACCAGCTGCTCAACGAGACGGTCGACCTGAATGGAACCATCGCGATCACCAGATACGGAGGAGCAGGACGCGCAGCTAAAGTGAGCTCAGCTCTCATATAAATAAACACTGTTGTTGTGCGTGTGTTGTACTGACAGCACAGCACGGTGAACATCCCAACACCTTCAATGAGACAGTGCGACACCTGTAGCACTGAGCTGCAACAATAATATATTTGTTATTGCAAATGAGGCCTGATGAATCTTTGTATTGTACATGTGCCCCATCCAGGCCATCAACGGAGCAGTCTACGGCGTCCTGGGCGTGCTCGTCTACACAGACCCTCTGGACATCAACGACGGCCTGATGTCAGACATGAATGAGACGTATCCTCACTCCTGGTACCTGCCGCCCTCTGGTGTAGAGAGAGGATCCTTCAAAAGTCGCTTCGGAGACAGTCTCACACCGTACCTGGCTGCCAAAGGTAAAGAGTACGCACACAATAGAGCCTCTCTTTTTTGTTTCATTACTTTTCCATAAATTCTGCTGAGAAATCCACTTTCCAAGGATGATTTCTATTGGTCTATTATTTTGCAGAGGACACTTACAGAATTCCAGTCAAGAATATCACAGATTTATCTCCTATTCCAATTCAACCCATCGGATTTGAGGATGCATACAAATTGATCTGGTCTGTGATGACATATACATGTGAACCTTTCTTATTGATGCCAATATGATGCTAACCGCTGCTGACTCTGCTTCTCCTCTGGGCTAATTCAGTGAACTGGGAGGAAAAGCTGCTCCGGCTTCATGGCAGGGAGCCTTCAACTGTACCTACCGCTTTGGAGGTCCAGGGTTCAGGACCACGTCAGGCTTCAGCAACAGGTGAAGTCAAGAATATTACGAATTATTAATGTTCTTGATTTAAACGTAAATGCATGCAAAATGTCCTTGTTTGCTTCATACATGCTGAATCTCGATCCAGCGATGTGAAACTTGACGTCTTCAACTATGAAGAGGTGAAGAACTCCTACAACGTGATGGGAATGATCCGAGGGAGCGTGGAGCCGGGTGAGACCAGTGAGACAAAACCAAATTGTGACAATAAACACGTTCACCCTGTGATTAATCTGTCAGCGTGTGTTCGCGCCCACAGACAGGTACGTGATCTACGGGAACCACCGGGACAGTTGGGTTCACGGGGCCATCGACCCCAGTAGCGGGACGTCGGTCATGTTGGAGCTGACCAGGGTCCTGGGTCGGATGGTGAAGCAGGGTGAGCCGAGTCATGGCTTCAGACTGTGTCCCACTGAATGCGGTGCTGGGTGATGAACATCTCATTTCCTCTTCTCTCTGCTGCAGGCAAATGGAGGCCGCGCAGGTCCATCATCTTTGGAAGCTGGGGAGCCGAGGAGTTTGGTCTCATTGGATCAACAGAGTACACCGAGGTGGTTCATAACCATAAAAAAGTTTTTAAATGAGACAACGTACTCCAAGGAATCTTGAATCGGCACCTGCTCGTAACTCACAGTTTAATTGAATCTAAATCATTTAATTGTTTCTCTGCAGCAACACTTCGCCATGCTCAGCGAACGCACTGTCGCTTACATCAACGTGGACATCGCTGTTTTCGGTAAGAAGCTCCCCCTGCAAATCATCCAGGCTTTAATAAAACAAGTGGGAATCGATCCTGGTGATACAAAATATAAAGTTTGTGAGGCAGAATCGCAGTCCAGTTGAAGGTTGTGTTCACTGACCAATGTCTCAAGTTCATTATGAATCCAATACAACCATCTTCCACCGTTCAGCCAATGCCACCTTCAGAGCTTCAGGGATGCCGTCAATACAGAAGGTCCTCTTCAAAGCCACAAAGCAGGTGAGCTCCTTCAGAGGAACATCTGAAGTCCCTCTCTCTGCAGCATCGTGGTCTGACCCTGTCTCGCGTCTCTGTGTTTGCTCACCAGGTAAAAGCACCCGGACTGGATTCCACGTCTGTGTACGAAAACTGGAAACGATACTTCAACAGGACGAGCCCGGCCCTTGGCGTTGTTCCCAGGTTATACACTTAATGTCCTACGTGTTGCATTGCATCCTGGGACTGGAACTTTGACTGGATACGTCAAACAATGGGGTGAAGGCTGGTTAACGGTCCATGGATCAGATGTAGATGATGCTGTAAAGAAGCTTTCATGCAGAGTAACATGAGATGTTTTGTTGCTTTTAATATCCAGTATGTGGTCATGACAGTGAATAATTGTCAGGTTTTATTCCCATACAGACCTCAGGTCTGACTAGGAATCGTCAAACTGAATCTTTGTTTTTGTCTGCCTTGGACAGCGTGGGATATCTGTCCGGTGCAGGGAGTGATTACGCTGCCTTCGTCCATTACCTTGGAATCACTTCCATGGACCTTTCGTACACATACGACAGGGTAGGGCTCTCTCTGCGTGCTCCCTATTAAACTGTAGTCATTCAGAGTTCAGGAGCATTTGATTACTTACATCCAACGCTCTTGACATGGCAGATAAAGATTTTTCCTGTCGGCGTGCACTCTTGAATCAGAGACGTCGTTTGGATGTTTTTCTGTCCACAGAGTAAAACGAATGCTCGTATTTACCCAGCATACCACACAGCATACGACACCTTTGACTACGCCTCCAGGTTCATTGATCCCGGTAAAGGACGCTGTCTCCATTGTTGTTTTCTCGTTCTATGACTCTTATGCAGCAACACTTGATCGTAGAAATGATATATTAACTTTGACTTTCTCATCTTCTGCTCCCTCCTTCTCAGGGTTCGTCAGTCACCAGGCAGTCGCCAGGACGGCTGGAAATGTCCTGATCCGATTGGCCGACAGCCTGGTGTTGCCACTCAACTACAGCGATTACGCAGAGACTCTGCAGGAGTATCTCAAAACGGCAGTGACTCTATATGAGGAGCAGCTGAAGGCCAGGAACATATCCATGGGTAAGACGGTTCGAAACGTTTGAAGGGAATCTTGCACAACATGACTGACAACTGTTGGACCAAAGACAGATGCTGTCTCCGAAGCCAAACGTGATTCAGAGAAGGTGAAATGTTTGCGGAGAACATGCATTGATCCGTGTTTTGTTTCAGACCCACTTAAACGCGCAGTGGACAGCTTTCAAGTTTCAGCTGCTTACATGGACCAAGTGATCCACAGTTCAGACCTGGCGAATGAAACGTAGGAGCAAGACCCTGCTGTTCTCGTACAGACGTGTTGACGCATCATAGAAGTCTACGCCTATCATCCCCCTCTCTCTCTCTCTCTCTCTCTCTCTCTCTGTCTGATTGTAGACCACTGAAGGTCCGACGGATCAACGACCAGCTCATGCTGCTCGACCGAGCCTTCCTGGACCCGCTGACCTCCCCTGATAAATATGGGTACAGGTAAGAACATGATCTGGCAGGCTCATGTCTTCCTTGTTTGGCTGCTTATTGTTATTTGATGTCTTATGTCACGCAGGCATGTTATCTGGGCTTCGAGCAGCGCCGGCAGACCAACCTTCCCAGGTCTGGCTGATGCTTTTGTCAATGCTGAGTCATCAAATCAGTCGAACGACTGGGACAAAGTGCACTACCACCTGTCCGTCCTGTGCCAGGCCATCGAGGGCGCGGCCAACACGCTGTTCGACGTCATTTAGACGAAGTGAATGAGTACTGATCTCCTGGGCCACCATTATTATTCATGGATCCAACTGAGGGAGGTGATTTAAGAATCAATGAACAAACAAAAACATGAATGATGTCTTTGGATTAAAATATTTAAATATGAAGCTGACTCTTCAACTGTATTCAGTAAAGAATCCTCTACTTCAGATAGACCTTGCTCAAAGGCAGAGACGGGGAGGCTAGCAGGAGTCTGGAAAAAGAAGTGAAGGAGTTGAAGTTAAAGTTTACTCTGTATAACACTATGTTTCTCAATAAAACATTAACAAAACAAAAACACAACGTTTTTTTTTCTTGTTCAGTTAAATTGGCTCAGTTGACACCTGTCAGTGTTGGGTGCGCAGGATAAAGGCCTTTACTGGTGCAGTGGTGCGTCAATCGATGAAGTTTGAGTCTTCATTTGAGAGAAAACAGAAACTGCATCTTAACATAAAGCAGCCTGAGTCTGATCGAGGGGGGCTGCAATACCACCGTGTACCAGCAGGCGTCGGAAAAAAACTTTGCAACCATTACTAACAGTTTCCGTTCTTCAGCAACACGGACTGAGAGACCTGATATTTGCAGATCAGAACCAAAGAGTGTGTTTCCTCGTAGAGAGAGTTTTCAGTGGAGCAGCAGGGGTCAGAGGTCAGAAAAGGGGGCTATTTTATAACTAACAGATTCCTCTGATTTCAAAATATTCTGCCAACAGGAATGTGTTCGTGACTGTATCAGCTGCCTCAGTCAGCTGTGTGTGTGCGTGCGTGCGTCAGAATCTGATGTCTTCATTTTGCTTTTTTATCTTGCTCGGTTTGAAAAGCTCAGTTTAAGAGCGCTGTAAGTAAACAGCTTATGTAACCTTGATGGAACATTAACTTCTTTGTGAACTTGTTTATTGATGCTTCTCATTGCTGGTCTTTCTCAGATGATAAACTCTGGAAATAAAACGCTGTGATGTAAACACAGATTAGCTGCTCATCTTCAGTCTGGGTGAAAATGAGTCAACAAAAAAATGATTCATTCGACTGTGACACAATCAAGGCAACAGATCTGAAGGGGCATGACCCGTCTTTCACAGACGTTTAGTTCACTTATCTTTATCATTACTAAGGCTTTTTGGCCCTGGAAGATTTGTTTTATCAAGATGAAGTGAATCCCTTCTTTAAACTTCCTCAGATCCTTTTTTAAAATAAAAGCAATATAAAGTGAACCTCGGTGTCCTCTTGCCGGAGACTTGAATCCCTGCTCTGATTACTGATTGACTAATCCACTGACTACAGTTAGAATTTTTACAGTAGAGATGTGGTGGTCTGTCAATCAAAAAACAACAACAAACAGGCGTCACCCACTAGTTGCGAGAGTTTATTCTTTTAAATATACATAGACTTTTTCCCATATTAAATTACCCCACCCACCCCGCTCATCCCTCCCTCACTCTCTATCCTCCGCTTTCCTCTTCCCCGCCTTCAGAGAGAAAGCTCGTCCGACTGAAAAACACACTCTACTTTGTGCAGTATATTGCTTATTAAGACATTTGCGAAAAACATAAATTAAAAATACTACAGCTCGTCTTTTTCTTTTCTGCTCCGACTTCAGAATGTTCTGAGGAGAGTAAAACAAAATAAAAAATAAAGAACTTAAAAGAAGAAAGAAAAGAGCACAGTGTCCCTCAGTCTGGCTACATCGAATGAACTGGATTCTAGTGACATGCTATGACCCTCTTGCTTCACAGTGGCCTGTACCATTGTAAGTGAAATGGTTGAAAAAGAAATCTGTTCTGTAAAGGACATCCTGAGTTTGATTCAATCGTGTTTTGTTTTTCTTGATCAAACATCCAATCAAGATGGCCGATTGTAACTCCGCCCCTCGCCTTCTTCTTTGCTCGTCTCCAAAGTGTGTTAGAGTGCAAGGGGGGGGGGGGTCATCATCATCATCATCGTCGTCGTCGTCAGCAAACAGGGATGTGCTCATTGTTTGTGTCTTTGTGTCTAATCCAAAGCTGTGGGACTGATTGGTCCGAGGAGGCGGTCGGAGCTGCAGGCAGAGTGAAGGACAGTGTGATACGGCACTAGAGGAAAATTCAGGTGTTTAAGTCACAAGGCATGCATGTTAACACTGAACTCAGAGTTGAACCCGCCGTTTTTCAGCTGGGACGCGCGTGGTGTGGTATGTGCTGCGATCGTGGGATTTGGTGCGCGCGTGTGTGTGTCTGCATTTCTGTCTTTGTTCTGGTGTTGAAAAAAAATCCTGCTTCTGTCTGCATGCAAACTGCTCCTGGACAAATATTTCTGTTTTTAGTATTGTCAGTGAATGGAAGATTCCAGGAATGCCGTGTTTGTGACATCTGATTAGACGAGGATGCATGCATCAAAAGTGGGACTTTTCCAACGACCCACACTGTGTGTGTGTGTGATATGTGCATGTGAGCATGTGGCATGTCTCATCCAGTCTTGATCAAGTTTTGTGTCCATCATCAGTCTAGCAGTCTGCCCGTTGCCCTCCCTCCTCTCTGGGAAGCATAGGAGGGTCCGTGAGGATCGAAGGGCCAAGCTGGGGTCAAACGCGCGGGGAGTATTTAGGGTTTCTTGGCACCTCGGTGAAAGATTTCAGCTCGTAAGGGATCCCTGTGTCCACCTCGATGGATTTGCGGGAGAATAGCAGCCGGATATCGTTGTGCAAGTAGATCTTCCCAGATTTGGAGCTCTGGAATCTGACAAGGGAAATAAACCAAAGGAGAGATAATAAAACACTGAGTGCTTTTGTTTCAGGCAGCTGAAAGCTGTAGACTATATTTTGTATCAAATATTTGCTGTTAGATATCAGTCCATTTTACTCGGCATCTGCCAGAAACCAGTTACTTCCTGTTGGCAGAATCATCTCTTATCAGCTCCTGGCCAGAATGTGAATAAACACACTCCCAAAATATTTACCTGCCAACTGAGAATATACAAAGCCAGTGGAATAATAGAACAGATAGCCAAATACATTCCATCTATTCTCGTGTCACTTGCCAGTTTTAAATGGAGTGTCTTATAAGGAAGTCAGACGTACCTGAGATGCATCAGGTAGCAGAGAACCTTCTTTCTGTCTATTGCTCCGCCTCCTGGAGACACCTCGCCTTTCCCCTCCGGCCCCTCCTCCACAGGCATCAGGAAGATACGATGGCGCAGGAAGGTCATGTGATTGACGGGCATGTCGCCAAAGTTGTAGGTCACCAGGAACATCTTCACCACAGTTTTGTTGGGATTAAATAAGGTCTGTGGACAAAAAAAACACACAACAGTCGCACCAGAGTCAGCATTTCAAAACAAGAGAGGTCGGTCTAAATGTAAGCATAAATCTGAGTGAACTCACCACTTGAATGGTCCCTGCTTTGGGTATGCTATATCCTTTCTTTCCCAGAGGCTCGAGGGAAATCACCCCCTGCGAGAGACAGGAACATGGCACCGGATAAACGCTCTCAGTTACAGTAATGATGAAATAAAGCCTGGTTTAGTTCTGCAGCTGTGGCTTTTTACAACAGGGTCTGGATTGAATGTCCTAATGTCACAACGATACGAGCTAAAAGTTCAGTTTGGCTCTTTGAAGGGAGCTTGATTTTAAAGCTCATGTATGGATTCATCACAAAGCTAATGATATAAGAGAGTAAGATGTGGATCAGAATCAAACATAGACTATATTTTATCCTCCCATGTCTCAACAACAGAAATCTAGTGTTCTCATTATTCACATGAAAGGCGCCGACTATCAGAATAACTGCTTTATGACACAGACGGCTACAAAGGGAGTCACGTTATGTTAAGTATAATTAACAATTCAAAAGATGCTGACAATCACCACTTTTATACAAAACAATTCAAAGTCAGCATGAGGCCTGGGGCCAAGAGAGGGAAAACAGCTGGTTCCCAAATGGACCAGCGTAACAAACATCATGGGTCTTATTGTAAGAAGCATTAAAGTGGCAGATTATAATCAGCCCTCACTTCCCTCACGTGCTGTATGATAACATACTGGATGTGTAGAGGTCAGTGCTGATGTGGAAACAGGTTTAAGATCTAAATGGGGAAACAAAGGGAAAACACACCACATGTTGTTTTTTTATTTACATCTGGTTCTGCAGGAGGAGGCCAACATCCAGTCTGCTGAAGCCAGTTCGACAGGTGGTTTTGTTTTGGGTCGTAATTCTGATCTTTTATTTTGTTTTTCCTTTCAATGGCTTTATTACTTTCATACCCTGCAAACAGCCCTGCATTGTTCCGCAAACAGCGTTGAGTGTTTGTTTGATTTATTGTTTATGCCTGACTAAGCTTGCACGTAACCACACGCACGATATCTGGCAAAAGCGGACTGACCAGAAAGGGCGAGGGAGCGCTGTGCTCGGAGATGTCGTAGTATGTGACCTGCACAGGCAGGGTGACGTGCTGCGGGCAGTAGGAGCCGCTGGCCCCGATCTCTGCCGTGAAGCCTTCGATCCGGCCAGATGGCGAGAATCGTCCCTTCAGTATGGACTCCTGCACGACAAAGAGGAGGTCATGATCACACAGTGCAACTTAAAGACACAGTAAGGGTTTAATGTGGAGTTCAATTACAAAAGCGTTTCTCTTTCACATTCTTACTGCACGTACTTTATGACATTAGCTTGATTTTAGCTTGTGGAAATTAATGAACACAAAAACTAAACCCCACCCGTCTCTGACTCCATCTGATGAGATTTTACACTGATTGCAATTGTACATCGTGGAGTGACACTGACAAACATGGCAAACACGCGTCTCAGGAAGTCGCCAAAGCGATGGCGATTTACCTCAAAGTTGCCAAGTAGTGATCTGCTGATGGAGGATGAGGGCCAGCTGGAGCGCGTGGAGCGTCCGGTGTCTGTGTGTCTGCCGCTGCGCAGCTGCCGACTGAATGCAACCGCAGAAAACAGACAGAACAGACCGGTGGTTAGTGGCTGAGATTACACTAATTTTGTTTTAACCGACATGTCACATGGCAGTGAGCGTGTCTGAGTTTTCAAGTCCAGACACAAAACCCTCTAATTTAGTGGAGGATACAACGTCCCCCGACGCCCACCTCCTTCCCTGCGTTTCCTGCCGCCGATCCGTCATTGAACTCATCCTTCCACGCGTTCTTACACTTAAAGACGTCAAACATGCATGGTATTGCTTCCAGCCAACTGAAGGAAATCTGTTAATTCAACAGTAACTGGTACTTTTCACTGATGTGTTTTGTTATTGTCTCACCTTTTTAACCGAAGCCCACTTTTCAGTCGTCTCCCTGACCTTGTGCAGTCTGTGGCAGTCTGGAGAGAGAGGGAAGAAAGGAGATAAATACCTGTTTTTTTAGTCGTATATTCTGAGTTAGGACAGTTAAACATTTGAAGTAACAGTCGCATTTGTTTTTCTGTGCATCTCTCATCGTCGTGCACTGCATACGTCCTCTTACTTACTGAGCACTGACAACTGGACGCTGTGTCACGCGCACTAAAGTTCCCCATTTCCAGGCTGCAGTTGACACTAAAGGCCACCGTGCTGTCAGATGACCCATCACCAGCCGCCGCTATGCTACCTGCTGGCCACTGGCTCGCAGCGAACCAGTCGGTCATGGTTCGTTTTTTGGTATTAGCTGGTCCTCGGTTGTACCGGCTCTCAACAGAGCTCGAAGGTCTTTGTCAGCTGGTCGCCTCATCACACTTGATCAACATTTTTTTTTTTTTTAGAATCACATCCTTCTTACCTTGTCTGTGTCTGTAGTAAATATTTTCTAGCTGTTAATGTCCTAAATATTACCTGTGACTGGTTAACCTTGCTCTTTTAATTTCGCGAAGTGTCCTTGAGCCTGTCTTGCATCCATCTGTTCCTCCCTGTGCTTCCCTCATGCAAACGCTCAACGTCTCTCGTCATAATGATCCCACAACTGTACGAGGCCGGACTGGTGAACCCTATTGTGACCATTAGCACGCTCCCCATCCCACAAACCCACACACTCAAAGCTCTTTCTGGCCGCTCTGTGTTCAAAAATGGCCAATTCACTTCCAGAACGATTTTTTAAGCCAGATGTATGTATGTGTGTGTGTGTGAGTGAGAGTGAGAGAGAGAGAGAGAGAGAGAGAGAGAGAGAGAGAGAGAGAGCGACACACGGGGAACAATAGAGAGAGAGAGAGAGAGAGAGAGAGAGAGAGAGAGAGAGAGAGAGAGAGAGAGAGAGAGAGAGAGAGAGAGAGAGCGACACACGGGGAACAATTGACTGTCCCTCAATGGGCTTTATTCTGGAGCTACTCAGCTTGTTCCAGTGTGGCGTGATGAGTCGGCCATCAGTTCATTCTTTTACTTTTATTTGTTCTCTTAGTCCCTCTTTATTTATGCCTTTTCCAGGACGGTCACGGCTCACAGCTGTCTTACCATCAGCCACTTGCCTTTGGACAACTATATTCAAAGTCCTAGAGGCCACTGAATCGGGAGGGCCTGCATGTTGTTTTCATGTGCTGCTTTTGAAATGTTTGTGACACTTAAAAAGAGAAAAGCCTCTACTTTTGGTCAATTAAATATTTAGCTGTTGAACTGAAAACTGTTTGGTAACAGTACGTGAACAGTGAAGTAGCATAAAAACAAAATGTTAGCCATTAGTTTATAAAGTAGTTGGAATTATTGGCAGTTGGGACAAACTACACATTTGATGTACGCAGGTGAGTGTGCTCACCTTAATCCGGTCCCGTGCAGAGGGCAGCAGGTGGTTCCAGTACGGTGCAGCTTTGGCATCAGTGCTGCGACATGAGGCCGGACCAAGTCCCGGAGCCAGCAGTGACAGCCTGCTTCTCTTGGACGTGGAGGGTCCCTCGTCTTCTGAACACGACTCCCCGGTGTCGCATGGGGACAGCAGCCTCTTTTTGGCCGGCCAGTGCCCTCCCGAGGACAGACGATGGCCGTTACTGCTGGGCGTTTTCTCCCAGGGAGCCAGACCGTTAGAGGAGGACGAGGCAGCCTGGGTGGCACTTCGCTCAGGGGGGGAAGATTCAAGTCCAACTTCCCATTCGGTTGCCTCCCCTGGTTCCTGCAGCTCTGTGTGGTGTGGGGGAGAGAAGGGGCCTGGGGGGCTGGTGGGACTGGCAGGGTTGGGAGTTTCGTATGTAGACATTTCATATATGTGGGGGCTGGGCTGGCCTCCAGATGAGCCATTACTACAGCTGTCATTTCCGGGGCTGCTTAGAGAGAAGGTGGGTGTGCGGCCTCCGTTAGGCGACTCAGTCCTGGCTGAGCTTCCGAAGGAGTGGCCCTGGTCGCAGAGATGCCCATGAGGGTCGCACATTGGGGTCGATTTAGGTGACAGCGGAGCAAATACATCAGGAATGGGCTTATCATGATTGTGTTGAGATGGCCGCCGGGAGGGGGTGTGGCTTGGAGAGAGGGGAGGAGATCTGGGCAAAGGCCCTCCCTCAGAGTCTCTGTGCTCTGTCTGTGTGCAAGAGAATACAGAACCAGGTCCGCTAGGACCTGTCGCTAATCCTAACCCAACATCTTCAGCTGGTACTGGCCCACACAGCACTCCTCCCTCCAGTGCTTCCCTGTCTGAAGCGTCCCCAAGGTGAGGACGCTTACAAGTCACCTGAGGCTCCTCGAGCCCCCGTTTCACACCCAGCCGGACAGGTCTCTGTTGAGTTTCAGTGTTGGATTCTGTGGAGGTAGTAAATCCCCCCAACTGGGAGAAAATGGAGAGCTGGTAGACCTTTTGAAGCCGCAACTCCTCCTGACCAAAGTGTCTGGGCGCCCCCTGTCTGACCCCAGGGTCTATGCTTTGCGTTGGGGCCGTCGGTGGAGGCAGGTCGCCCTCGCGGGCTGGAAGCTCCAATGGAGCCTTTTTGTGGGCTAATTCCACATGAATGTGCCGCATGGTTGCAAAGGTGGAGGACAAGAGTCTTGACTAAGTTTTGTGCAACCGGTCAAGTAGGTCCTCACGAGTGCCAGGAGGCAGAGCAAGGTGTTCCGCAGGAATAGGAAGTCCTATAGTTCCTGCTGTGATGTCAAACACAGTGTAACAGGAAGCTGAGCTGCACAGCACCTGATGGGAACAAAATTCAGTTTTACTGAAGCAGTAGTACACTCGATAAAAAATGTTTATCATGACGGTATTTTCAAATTTGTCTTGACAGCTAATATTTAATTGGCTATGATGTCATGACTACAGCTTTGAAGCAGTATGAAAATAAAGCTATTTAAATGCATTGTAGACAATCTGTATCTCACCTCTGCGCGGGTCCTTGTCTAATTCTGCCCGTGTGGACAAGCTGCGTCTGCCGCAACATCTGGAAGTTGTGTGTAAACTGGTCTACGAAATGAATCCGTCTATCTCCATGACAGCTCCCCCAGAACAACACAAACATCCCAAGATAGGTAACCAGGAAACAGCTAAGACCCCGGAGGAGACAGGACTGAATTCCGTGGACACAGGAGCTGCAGACAAATAAAAGGATGGCTTGTTAGAAAATACCAAAGTAAGGATAGGAAAGATTCCATTTGTCTCAACACTGTCCAGGCAAACAGTTGGTTCAGTCCACATGATTTACAATATCTGTTTGGTTAAAAAATAGTTTTGATCAACCCCAAGAGACAAAAGGGGTTGAGAACCAGTTATTGACAAGAGTATATTTAAGTTCCATATTGGTCTTCATTTAAATGCTCAACAAGTGAGGAGTTCCTCTCATTTTCTGAACAAAACAAAAGGAGGAGTGGCTGATGGAGCCAAGAGTTGATTCTTCTCTTGCCGACTTGGCTCTGATCGGTGACAGGTCAAGAGAAGTGGGTCATTTCCGACCCACTTGGACCAGAACTTGGGAATGCGGGGAGGGGGTTGGGAGGTGGTCACAGTGAGCAGTCGCCCTGGCAACCAGTAGCCCAAGGATAACAGCTCCTTTGTGCATGGCGACAAAGACGGAGAGAAAGAAACAGAGTCATGGATGGAGAGAGAGAGAGAGAGAGAGAGAGAGAGAGGTAGGGGGGCAGGAGTGGCAAAGATGCTCCTGCAAGAAAATGATCTGCAATCACAAAAGCAAATGGCCTCACACACACTGTGCTGTTAACCTGACGCTTCCAAAGCAGCCAAAGCTTGAAACGTACAATGGAACAATATCTTGTTATGTTTAAGAAAGCAAAATAGAATCTGGATCCTCCTCAAATTTAGTTCTACCTTGGGATGTGCCCCACCCCTTTACAGAGTCTCGTGGAGACCGACATTACAGCAACTAGTGACTTCATATTCTTATTTTTCCTCTTGATGAAACCGGACTGATGCAGGATGAGATCTGCCTCTAATAAGTCCAAAACATCACATGTGGGGAAAGAGAGGCGGGAAAAGATGAATGTAATTAATGACAGCTGTTGCAGCAGATATTAAAAACCTGTTTTAATAAAATCAGTGCATCAAGGTTTTTATAACAACACAGTCCACAACTTGAACAGCAATGGAGGGATCATCTGTATAAGCTGACACAAACAGGGGAGCTGTCCTGACAGAAGATATTTCAGCCCCACCCCCTTGATATTTCTCAGGGTGGAGGACTCCCGACAGCCAAATCAGAACCGTTCCAGTCAAACAGACATATCTCATGAATTTAAATACCAAGCAATGGGAAGCAACACTCATATATGAGAGTTCAGTCAACATAAAACGAGTCACTTCCTATTGTTTTTGTCCCCGTGAGGGCAGGTGGAGTCTCCTGAGCCAGTGCCCAGGGGGGGACATGGGGAGTGGGGGGATGGGAAGGAATGAGAGAGGAGTCAGCAGTTGAGTATTAATAGTTATTGCCTTTGCCTGTGGCACAGCTCACTGGGAGCACCCAAAGGCTCCTTTAGGAAATCCCACTTCATTTCTGACCTTATTTTGAACAAACAGAAAAAGACGTTGAGAAGCTTCTGCGGGCCTCCGGCTCAGATTCCGTCCAGCAGCAGGCACGGAGGGGGACGCAAGGAAAGGCTTCAGGTTCCCGACGACGTGTGCTGACTTGAGAACTGATGTTTTTTTTTTTTTTTATTCCCAACCTGAATATTTTCCAAAATAGAGGTAAATTAAATTCCGACAAATCTCATTGTGACTGTAAAATTCCATTACACGGAAATGTGATCTCACATTTCCTGAACACTGGTGATGTAACCAGGAGCAATTCTCGACATGACATCTGTGGCAACATAGGAAATGCAACGGACAGTCATTCAGAAAAAGTCACAGCAACAGTAGAGGGGAGAGGACAAGATAACAGCCAGGCACAGAGGAGAACGGGTGAAGGAACACGTTCATTAATAAAAGATTGCAAGAATGAGAAAAACCCGAACGCCCTTCACCTGCGACCGCTGTTCAGCCTTCAAGGAGATTTATCTGCTGAGGTGTGTTGAAAACATGAAAGCCTTCATGAGTGTTTGTGTGTGTGTGTCCAGAGGTGTGCATACACGCCTGTGAAAAGCACCACTGTGTGTCAATATGACACACGCACCTGAAGGCCACGGATGACTGCAGTCACGATGTTAAGGGTTAAGAGTCATGGGTCAGCTGATTTACAGCAGCTTCACGAGAGAGGTGGCTTTCCGAGTGCTGATCAAAAAAAAAAAAAAGCTAGAGGGCCTTCGCAGTGTTGCCCAGCTGATAAAGAGCTGGTGAGATTGCGACACATCATCACTTGACCCAGAAACCAGCTCTGACTGACATGAACGGAGGAGCAGGGGGCAGAGTTCACAGCCAGCATCTATCCTCGGGAACTACCCTGACATTTGGCCCGCATGCTTTCAACTGCCAGATGACGCATGCACGTGTGTGCACACACAAACACAGGGTTCAAAACGCCAGTGCCTGCTCTCATCCAACAGCCAGGATCACACGCAATTCACAAAAAACTATCACGGGGAAACACAAGCAACATTCCCGATAATGTTTAACTTAACTAACTTAACAAATCTAGTTCCACCCAGTTTTTTTGGCAGCAAATGAACAGGGAGATCTGGGCGCTAGCAACGCAGTGAGATATTAAACATTGTTTTTAATCATCTACATCACTTTTAAATGGTAATAACAAATAATAAAAAGCCTTTGAAGCCTATAAGAGAGTATCAGCTTGAGGTTAGCATCTCCCAAACTGCCTTGATTGTCTGATCAGCCTTTAGCGAAGCCCCACCCAGCCCCAGGCCCGGGCCCCTGTCTGTGTCTGGGGGCCGATGAACACTCAAACACTTCTGTGCAAATTGTCAGGGAAAGTTGCCAAGAGGTGCTGCGCCGCACAACAATCACCTGTTGATAAGAGCACAGGAGCCAGCCAGAGTTCTTGAAATCTGATGTCACTGTGCACGAGAGGGGTGGGGGTGGTTCAGATGACAGCTGGCTGTGTGAGTCACAACTGCAGAAGACAGGAAGCGGCAAAGAAAGACAGAACGTGACGGAAGGAGAGAAGTTGCGAGTCGACTGAAACTGATAAACCTGATGAAGCGAGGCAGCGTTTCAGCAACACACACACACACACACGGTGCTGAGGCCAGGGAGTCATGGCAGACTGAACTAAGCTGGCTCAGTGACATAGTTGCTGAGAATGCTGTTTGACACTGGGTCCCTTTCTGTCTCACCCGCCGTCCTTCCCTCCCCCCTCTGTATATACAGTATGTCCCTTTCATGTAGCCATTTTAGGAGACGTTGAGTCACCCATCGCTCAGCTGACAATGTGACAGGAGCAACTCCGACACAAGTGAGAGAACTTGTGACACTCACCCCTCCTTAGAAGATGGACTTTATCTCTCTGCCTCACTCTCCTCCACTCCTCTTTTTGTCGTCCGTGGGCTGTGGACGTGTGGCTGTGCTGGCCTCCCTGTCTCTCCTCCTCTTGTGTTTCTGTGTCCACTGGGTCAGGCTGCCTTCTGTCGCTCTCTCTCCACGCTGCTGCGTGTTGCCTCTCCGTCCTCCTGCAGCGGTGGCGTTGAGACAGACTGAGATGTGTCAAGTCGTCCTGCCTCCATCTGCTGTTTTGTGAGGGCACCCCGGCACTGGAGCTGTCCACTTCTCCTTCTACGAATCTTGTTTTCTTCCTGTCCACCTCTCTCTACCCTCAGTCCCTCGCACTCAAAACAAAACCCTCTCAGCAACTTTCAGGCCCCCCTAACCAGTCTTTCCCCTCCCTCTCCTTTTCTCTCTCGGGCTGCCCCCTCCTCTGTTCTCTCATTCACACCCCTCCAAAATATCTTGAGCACAAAAGCCACTCCACATGCTAGCATTTCCCCCTTTTCTCTCCTCCCATTCCTTCTCTTCCTCTGCTTACTCTCAGGGCCCTCCTATCAATCCTCTCTGGTCGTCCCACCCTCTTTCTCTCTCGCCCTCACTGTGTGTGTGTGTGTGTGTGTGTGTTTTCTTTCTGTCTGTTTCCTCTCAGCTGATCAGAGCAAGGTGTGCTTTGCTTTGCTCAGCAGTGAACGCATAGAGGGAAAAGAAAGGGTGGTGGTGGGGGGAGATACCGCCAGCTAATTGGCTACAGGAAAGGGGGGTCAGCTCAGGGGGAGGGATTTAGAGGCGGGAGGAGGCGTGGGGGAGCTGAAACCACGCCTGCTCTTTCCTGATCGGCCTGTTCTATATGCATTTTCTCTGGTGTGTGTGTGTTGAATGGAAGCATGTTCTGTGTTTATTGTATCTCTGCGTCGTCTTTGCATACCAGCCGCTTTGTATACGTGTGTCTGTGGGTGCTTCAGAGAACAACACCAGCCCTCCCTTTGCTGCTAGAGCGGTTTTTAGACAGGATCCAGACATGTTCCAGAATTGGCCTTTCATAGATGAAGAATGCAGCAGGGGCATCAACGTATTTGTATTTATCCATAGACATCTGCGTTGTCACATACAGTCAGGACAATGTTCAGCTTGAAAGCAGCTTGAGGATCAGTGTCCGACCGAAGCTCAATAGCAGGCTTCTTATCTGTTGCAGGAGTGCAGATAGAGAATGAAGTGCATGTGAAAAGGTTTATCAGCTCAGTACCAGGAGCAGCCCCCATGCATGTGTGCACTGTATATCTTTCCGACTGTGAGCTAATAAGGAACAGCATGTTGACGAGGCAGAACTATTTTCAACTGAGTGGTGCGGTCAAAGTGCACATCTCCTTTTGTTTTTTGTTTTTTTTTTAAACCACACACAAACACACACCAAGTTGTCAAGAACAGATATTTCACACACCACTTCAACCAGGACTCCTTGTTACAGACACAGTGACATGTTATGCTTTACCCTTATTTAGAAGACCAGAGCTGACCAGAGGCCTGCTGGACAAACCTATTGATAGCTCCTGGTCTCTGAATATTTCAGCCGCTGTCTGTCTCTTCTGTCTTTCTCTAAACCCTCATCGGAGTTTGTCTCAATTTCACTTTCCAAAACAGGATGAAACACTCACTTGTTGCTGAGCCGAAACTTTATTACAGTCCCTCACCTACTCATTTAAAAGCCTGTTCTATGCAAGCAACAATCCAAAACTCCAACATTTTCTACTTATTATCAAGACACTGATAATACAAGACATTAAAACAATGAGTTGGAAAACGCAGTCTATTTGATTCAAAAGTGACTGAATCTATTAAAAATGAACCAAAAGAGTCTTTGAGCTGCTGCCGACGGAGTAGCCGATTTATCAGCCAAGTGCTTCAGCTCTGCATCCATGTCCCTGCAGATGTGTGTGGGAGGAGGGCACACTTGTTTTGATGAGTGTGTGTGAACAGTAAAAGTGTGCAGAGAGGAGGTTTGAAAAACAAGACACGTCTCCAGCTGCATACCTCCAAATATAGAGATGAGGGGAGGTGGCGGAGGGGTAGATGTCAGAAGACAGGAAGACAGACACAGGAAAGCAAACTCTAAAAGGGGTGACACTGAAACAAAGTTCAGTTGCTCCGCTCTCACAACCTGCTGCTGACGGCGAAGCTCGCTTAAAAAAAAAAAAAAAGAAAAAAGACAGTTACTGCTCAATCTTTGTGTTTCTGAATACACAAACACGCACTCACGCGTTTCTGCACCTTTAAGAGCCCGTGTTGCCTTCCCATATTAGGGGGAAAGGGGTGTGTTTTCCCTTTTAAGTCCCGCCTCTATTCAAGGGCACCCTCCAGGCAGCGGAGGAGAAAGAAGCATTGAAAACACTCACTCACTCACATTCCATCAAACACATGCATTGATGCAATCCTGATGCCAGAGCAGGGCAGTGCTTGTTTTGACGTTTATAAAACTGCAGCAGGGTTGGACTCTCAATCCCAGCACGTGTGACTCCGCGTCACAAGACCCAGACACCGTGTTTTCTGAGGCCTCTCAAAGTGACACCAGCTGGATTCTCTGTCTCTTCGGAAATGGGGGTTACTGATTTGCTCCAACTAAACAGCTGCTGCCTTTAAAAACTCCAGTTTGAGTCAAACAAATCCCCAAAAAACCTCCTCAGGAAAACAAGTCAGTCGCAGTTTTCTGTGGGCTGTTTAAGATATCGAAAACAAGGTCCAATTCACCCCCCTTCTCCCAGGGAGGGAGAGGACAAAAGGGGCAGAGGTGGAGGAAGGGTGGGAAGAGAAAGTGTGTCTCTGTGTATTGGGGGAATACACAGCATGTTTAAAGAGGCGGGGGCCCCTCTGAGATGTACAGTGTGTTTCAGAGGGGAACACAGCAACGCCAGGAAAGCTCTCATGTGCTGCAGCAACATGCACAGCTCGCATTTACAGTCACTGGTGTGGTGCCCTGCTTTGTGTTTTATGTGAGGGAATTATGAGTGATGTAATACAAGGTGCATTTTATGACGGCTGCCAAGCATTGTTTAAAACCCTTTCCATTTACAGTGCTACACCAATGACAGGATTAATGTTGGTACTTAGACAAGACTGGGCGATAAACCTGAAATAAATCTAACAAAACACTTCCATGTAGTTTCACGCCCATCACGTGGGAGGGTCGTCCACACGCCCCCACTCGCTTGCTGAGTTCAGGGGAAATGCTGATAGCCACTGATGCAGACGTTTTTGTTTTTAAAAAGGTGGCTGCTCCAGAGATTGCAGTTTACAGTAGATGCAAATACGATACGTTTACCTGCCAGTTTAACGGCAATCCTTCCAGTTTCTGGAGAAACTCCCCTCCCTGAGTGGATTCTTTATATTTACATTTCTAAGGCAAAGTAACAATCTGGTGAGATGAACTGTGAATGGAGGGGCACGTTTGACCAGCTGCCTGTTGATAAATGAGCTCCGCAAGCTAAAAACAGAGAGCCCATTTAAAAGTATAATCATTGAACTTTACTGCTCAGGGAAGAACTGAGTGCGTGTCCTTGTGCTCTTTTTTTTTGCCATCACAGTAATTTAGCTGCTAATAGTGGACCTGTTAAAACTTAGGTTGAAGTTATAATTTGGGCTGGGGTCTAAATTGGGCAGATGCAGCAAAAATACACCTCTGAATGTAGACTGTTTGTTTTAAACACAGGAGCAGCCAAATAAACTATAACTGAAATAAGTCCTATTTGTTGTTCCGTGACCATTCACAGAGGTCTCTGTAAAAAGCTGAATCAAACTGGACCTCAGTTCTAACTGATTCTAAGATAGTCGGTCGCATTATGACTATTTTGTAATTCACAATAGCCACAATGATTTGGACAAAGCAGTTGAGAATGATCTCAATCTTAATAAAAACGAAGAGGGGCTTTAAAAAATAAGCAGCTTCTGTTATGTGCAATCAGAAAAGCAGGAGACAAGAGTGTGCTGGGAAGAAATGTGGGGATGGGGAGGAGTAGTGGCACCCTGAGTCTTGGTGACAGGCCCGGCCAGCTCAGAGGATGGAATGTTCCAGAGAAATATGCTGCCTATTCATGGAGGACAGGAAATAAAGCTCACTCGCTCTCCTTCTGCACCTCTCCTCCCTTCTCTCTGTCACTGCTTCACCCTGAATTCAGCTGCTTGTCTCTTCACATATCGCTTTTCATAAATCTGTGTGTGCTTCCTCCTCTCGTCTCCTCTCCTCTCCTCTCGTCTCCTCTCCCGGCCATTAACTGTCTCTTGTGCATCTTCTTTCAGTTTTATAATCAATTCCTTTCTCCCCCCTCTTTCATGTTTGGGGAATTTGCACAGCATGGGGTTGAACCACGACCGGTAGCGGGTGAAAGTAGTCTAGCCTGCCATCTGGCAAGTAAGTAGGGGAAAGGGAAAAAAAGTCGCCATCATTTGCAATGTAGCACACTGTCTCTCTATGATTAGCTAACCTGACTGATAATTAGTAACTAGGAAAAGCAGATGTTCGAGAACATTGCAAAAGTCGATTTAATCTCATTTATAACCACATTTCTTGCTGTGTGATCGTTTTTCATGAGAGTGTGTGGAAAAAACACTGACAACTTTACAAAAAACCTTTATAGATCAACCAAGGAGTTTGCTAAAGCTCACGTTTCTGAACGCGCACACACTCAGAGAATGGCTCATCCATTCTGGTTTAGTAGACGTTACAGGGTGGAGGGTAGAGCGAGAGGTCTGGCCGGGGTTAATCCTGAGATCAGGCCAACACAAACACACACACACACACACACAAATACACACTTACTTGCAGTCGTTAAGCAGCAGTTATTAACGAGAAGCTTTGGGAGCAGGAGAGTTGCAGTTCCATGTCCATATGTTCAGTCTATTGAACTTTTATTGGTGAATCATAAAAATCTGCATTTGGGTAAAAATGGTGGCCTACTCCCAACATCCTGCCATCCCTCGACAAATGAATCCCCGAAGGCTCGTCTGCTCTGCTGTGGAGACTTTTTTTGAACAGATATTTTCCCCTTCAAAGAAACTCTGTGGCTCAAGTAATAACGTGTGAAACCGTCACCTGTGAATGTGTGTGTGTAATGCGGTGCAGTGATGCTAAATTTAAATGCACATAATTAGACCGTGCTAACTGACTGAAGAAAAACCTGTGTATAGCCACCATTGTTGTCATAGTTTCTGGTGCAGGCTCATTACTCAAATTATACACTGTTCCGTCATCTTCGTGTTTGCACGGGCACACAGAGCTAATCTGCACCTGCCCAGAAAAGGCACAGAGGAAGATTCGGTTCAGGAAGGTCAATATTCACTATTCATGACTCAGGTTAAGCGGCACAATAAATCCCTTTGAGTTGATAATGGTCAGGGTCAGGTGGTTCCCTGGCTCGCATGGCACCAGAACAACCAGTTACACACGCACACATTTCTACATGCACCACAACCACAACAAAAAGGTATCATCTTGATATGCGCTTAACACGCGATTAGCCCTGACTTCAAGAAGCAACACAGCGCTGTATTGCTTTAAGGTGTTCTGCGTACACCGCAGCTCTGGGAGGATGAGGCACACTAATGCATTCAGGCCTGCAGGAAACACCATTGCCTGTTCTTTTATATGAGGAAAAACATGACTGGGCAACTGACTGTTCCGAGCCCCTGAAGCACCCACTCCCAGTTCAGGTACACGCAGCAAACACTGAATATCTCCTTTTCCTCTTTATTTTAAGACCCAAACAGACAAATCCAGTATATAAAACATCATTAGAAGTGTATATTCAACACTGGGTGCCTCAGTGTTCAAAAGGGGAACATTATTCACTCGACATTCTTCATAAACATCTATTTCAGTGACAAACGGTGCGTGCCGAGGCTTGATCCTGTCATACCCAGTCATCCTCCTCATGATGAGAGAGGGGAGTAACGGCAGCACAGAGAGATGGACGGCTTTGATGCTGGATGAGGGGAACGGGACAAATGATGGTAAAGAGGAGAGTAATGCAGGGAGGGAGCAAGACAAGGACGAGAGGGAGAGGGGCAGAGAGGGAACAGGTCTTAGCTTGATAAGCTCTGTGTTGACCTATATAATGCAAAGAGACACATCTGCTTTCCAGCATCTACGCGTTCATTCTGGGGATTGTGTGAAGGTATACCAGCAGACTAAAGGGCTCAGGATCCACTCAGTCCACTTAATGGTATCAACAACCCCCAAGAGGTTGTTCCTTCGTTACACTCATTTCATTAGTGAGTGAGAAACATTGCTTCCTAAATACATACATTGCATTTTTCCACAGACTCCTACAAACACTGTACAGAGCTTAATTCAGCCTCTCAGGGTGTAATGTCAGACCATGATTTATTCAGCAGTTTCTCTCCGGAAGTCTGTCTGCTTCAAAACAGAGATGGAGTACGCAACAAAACAGAAACTTCCAGATTGTGTGATGCTGGTTTCCTACTATAAATGAAACTTGAGAGAGAGGGTAAAGGAAGTGAGAGAAGTGGTGCAGTCTCGCTTCAGCTGCAGGCTGCATGTGTCCAGCTCAATTCTTCACATGAGAAAGGCAAACTGTGTAAAATGTCTGGACATTTTTTCAGATGTTGTGGTAAATACACGGCTTTACTTAAGATTCGCAAATCCTCAGAGACCCAAGACAGTATAACTGCAACTGTAATTATCCTGTAGGACACTGATCTATATTATTCTACCACTATGCTTTATTCGGGAGATATATAACAATGTGACAATTCTAAAGCAACCTTATCACGTATGCTGGTAAACCTTAACCACATTAAAAATTTGACTAACCCTCTTTATTTTCTAATGGCTTAATATCAGTAAAAACCAGACCCACATGAATCAGTCTCCAGATGCTCACTTAACAAAAGCATCCATAAAATGTGTTGGCATTCGCTCCCATGCCCTATAAACAGGTTATTAACCACAGCCAGTGCAGGTCTCTGCAAACTCTCTCTTCTTATTGACAGACTGTTAAGTAGACCAACTGACCTTTAACAGTAAGCCCAAAGCTGGGTTTAGTTAGTGTGCAGTGTTGTGTGTGTGATGTGTGAAGAGCAGAGGTAACAGAGTGGGGGTCTAAGGTGAGAGGTGAAATGCTGCACCAGTCAGAGCTGCACGAAAGGTATTTTTGGAGCTCGGCAATAAGCTGTGATTAAGTAGAGTGAAAATATGGTCTCACACAGATGCACACACTCATAATAAAAAAAAAAATTCCTCGCGTTATCCCCTTGAAACCCTGAGGAAGTGACAACCAGAGAGACATCTGCGAAGACATTCCTCTTAAATCAGTGGAGTCAGGGGACATTTGGTCATCATTAAGGTGGAAAGGACGTGGAGACACTTGGGGTTAATGTTGCCCTCTGACCTGACCTCTTGTTAATTTTACACTTCATCTCAACCTGCCAATGTTCCGTCAGGCTGAGGCGTCTCCTGGCAAAACAACACATCACTCTCAGCCTGACAATCATAAAAACACATTTTTCATCCACTGGGCTTCAAATCCAAAGTGAATCAGGGAAGAGACACAAAAAGAGCTTTCATTATTGTTGCATCAAGTGAGAAGAAGGGCCTTTATTTTTTTACTCAGCACTGACAGATCAATAAGACAGATCAAGCGTGTCTGTATTATCAGACAAGAAATAGACCAGATTGCTCCGGTCGGTCTGTGAGTCACTGCTTCTTAGTGATGGCTTTGTTTGTGCAATCACATGCAGATGGTTTGCACGGCTATACATCAGTGGACAGCTCTCCTTCTCTTACCTCTAACCTAATGTGTAACCCTTTTTGGTGAACTATCCTTTTATTGAAAGAGGTCATTTAGCTTGTATGTGGGTGCAAACAAGATGTGCACACAAACACACTCACACTGGAGATCAATATTGCCCCAGAGCATTGTCGAGCACTGGATCTAACCCACATAATCATCTGTAATCTCGGACATCAAATCCTGAAGAGACACATTGGAGGGCTGACAACAAGCCTTCATCAGCTCAAAGGGTTTTAATAGCCATCCACCACCCAAAGTGCTGCTAGGTACTGACGCTAAAAAAGGAGAATTGCAACCGCGCACCAAGAGAAATCCCACATTATGGGTTAGGCAGGATCCAGGTGGGCGGGTGCACACTGGACAACGGCATTAATGACGTCCTTTAGCTTGGATCCGTTAATGTCACACATTGTCAGCTGATCTACACGTGCATAAAATTGCACACTGCAGCTGAACTGCAGGCAAGAAAGAGTCGACTGCAGGCCAGCGCTAGACCGGCGTCGTTCCACTAATATTCTGGGCCTAATCTATTCAGACAGAATCAGGAGATGCTGGGATCTCAGGGTATTACAGGTCTCCAGTTAGTCATAATGTACAAATGTAACCAGTCTAACAAGGCACTGGTGGCTCTTTATATTATCCTGAGAAAACACATGGTTACTCATGACCACACTCTTGCTGAACCGTATGTGCTTTGTAAAGTAAACAGCCACTAACAACACATTCTCCTGCAGCTGGATATAATCATACGATTTGAGTTTGTGACCCTTTTCTCTTCACGTGAGAGTGTTCTCTCAGTTTCTTTGTCTCACCTGAACAGACAGATCATCTTTTACAGAGTATTAAAACCACTGTGTGACTGCACATAAGACAAGCCCAGACCCAGGTCCCACTGAACAGGCTCCTCGCCTTTAGGGTTGGTTAGAGCAAGGATCTGCATGACGCCACACTCAGCTGAGGACAAAGCCCACTGGTTTCTCACAGACAGGGAGGTGGGGAGGGGGGGGGGGGGCCGGGTGGGGGGGTGGGGGGGGGGGGGGGGGGGGGGGGGGGGGGGGGGTGTGACTGTCAGACCAAGGCAAGGACAAGAGAACAAGAAACTGTAGATTTGTAGAAATATTTGCTGCAGCAATGTGCGCGGGGGCGTGTGCATGTTTAGGCAGAAATCTGCAATTTACATGCATGTGACAGCTGGGGGATTGACATATGCACGTGTGCTGTATGGGTGATGTAGAGTGAGGGTGACTGCATATACACGTGCTCCTAATGTGTACGTCAGTGCCACTATGCCAGCCTTGCATGACAATGGGAGGAAGTGCACTGCAGCTGAGCGCAAAATCACCGCAATTATTGACATGGGTGATGATAATAATAATTTATGATAATCATTTACGCTGCAGCGAGGGGTTCGGAGCCCACACCATCATCATTGCATCATGAAACGCAAGGGAACAATACCACACAGTGGTTTCCTTTCTCCATGTAAGCCTCACAGTGATCACCATCACTCCACCCGCTGAGCTAAAGTCATAATCTCACAGATAGACACAAATGCTGATTGATCCAGCCTCCATCCTCCTCCATGCACAGCCCAGGTCTGCACAACCTCAAGAGGCCAGGAGTGTGTGCAATGCAATTATCATAAAAAAATCAAATATTTACACATGCATTTTGATGTGCAGGCGGCACACAACCCAATGACTGTGACCGATGCGCGGATTCCTCCATCATTTCGAATTCAAGGTGCATGCACGAACACACTCACATAAAGGGAAGGAGGCAGACAAAGCAGGGGAACGCCCCCCTGCACCCTGCAAGATGCTGCTGGCAGGACATCAGCTGGCCAGGCTGGATTCCACTCATTCTTTGCTCACGTTGACAAAGACCGACAATGCCCACGGTGACCAGCGAGGTGCAACGCTCACCTGAGCCATACGTGGCTACCAATAAAGTTCCCACCATGCCAGATGACCACAGATCTTGTGTTCAGAGGCCCACTCACCTCACAGGGACACGGGGGGAGGCGGGAGGGGGAGAACACGGTGTTGGATGACGCGTCCTGCTGTTTGGCCTTTTCTCGTTTCACCTCTCCGCTGCGCTGTCACGTCCCCGGTAGCTAGCGCTCGGTTCCGGGTCCAAACACGAAGCCAACAGCCGCTTGGAGCCGTTGATCTGACGGGTGAGGAACAACGGGACGGTGTCAGGGTCTTCTCCCCACATCTCTCGCTGGCTGTGGCCGTCCACGTCCCTTCCCCTCTCGGGTTCTCTCTCGCTCTCCGCACTCGCAGCTGTTTCCGTTGTTTCTGGAATTCCTCATCTGGCCCTTTAAGCGACACCGTTTCCGGGGTTTGCCAGGCTATATACCAAGTGGGCGTGGCTTCTCGGCCCAGCTGAGCGGCCTGTCATTTAGCCGATTGGCCGCCCCTGTCCCGCTCGACCAATCAGCGCCCGGGGGATTACCCCGTTTTTTAAACATGCAGATGAATTCAAAGAATCCCGCTCCGTGATTGGACGGCGGATTAGACCAGGAAACGCCCAGTACACGTGCTTTTTTCTCCCCTCCCACTCTCCCAGTGCCGCCGGCCGACTTTATCATATTTAATTAAAAAACCTCCAACAACCCATGCCACTCAGATCCGGACTGTAACTGTTCGGTGGCTGACATTTAATAAGACAACTCAGTGCGGTGGTGAAATCTGCAGCCGACCCCCTGAAAGGGCCATGTTGTCACAGAGCTAAGAATAGATGAGCCACACGTTGTCTCCCCATATTGCTTTGCGGCTGCACTGAGCTTCCACGCCCATCTACCCAGAGCACACTGGGGCCCGATTACGCCACAGAAGGGGGAAGTGGAGGAGGAGACCTGCGGCGTGTCCACACTGTGTGGTGCAGATAAAGGGACGGCACGGGCTGTGGCAGGAGATGTTGCATCTGCAGCTCCTCACTGTTTGTCCAGCTTTGTGCTGATGCTGCACTTGGCAATGCGACCACAGCTGTTTATATGCATACAGGAAATGAAAAGCCATTCATCATACGCAGGATGTCTTCTTATGATGTGTGTGTGTGTGTGTGTGTGTGTGGATCATCAGTACAGATTTTAAGGCCTTCCAGTGGGACTACCTTGTGGTTGCAAATACAAAAAGGCGAATTTCAACATTAGTCTTTATGGCTTTATATACATGTGTAACACAAAAACAAAGCTGTGTGTACTGCAATTCTCCTGTATTTGGAATTGTAATGTTGGAGATTGGCACAAGTACACAACAGTGGTATAAGATGAGTCCTTCGTCAAATCTTCCACCTGTCAAAGAAATACCACATTAGTAGTATTTGCAAATTGTTGTTTTCACATTTCATCACATCTTATCTCAACACGAGCAGCACTGTGACAACAAATCTATTGTTGGTGGAAAATACTGACGGATGCTGTTAGCATGTCCCTTCAACAGATTCCCTCTTCGTTTAACACACAGCAGGTGCCTTTGTTAGACAGGTGTCTGGCGCCATCTAGCGTTTACTTGAAGGAACCGTCGCGTTGTCACATTTCAGAGAGCTGCAGTGAATCAGTTCCAGATCTGAGATCTGAAGGAATGTGGACTGGAAATTAATTTCACTCTGGCCTCCTTCTCTCCGTTGAAGACTGAAGTCACAGTAGACGGTTAACTAACACAAGCTGCTCAGTGACTGAATTGGGTTTAAAAAGTGTGATCAGCGACTGTTGAATCTGTTCTTGAGTGAGTTGTACATGAGGCATAACTTTTAATTTTTATACACAGTGTACAACTATCAAGTTATGACACATATTTCAAAGACCACATCACCCCTGTCCTCCAGAACCCTTCCGAATTATTCAATATCTTTCTTTCAAATTCTGTAAAAAGTTCCCCCGAAAAGCTCCATTCAAATAAATGTATTATCATTATTAGTGAGGCAAAAGATTATGGACTTTGAGTGGACAGTATTTGGGGTATCGTGGAGAGTGCACAAACAAATGGAGAACATTGACTTTTTAATATTTCTTTCATAATTCTTAATTGGACAAACAGATTACCAGAGGCCGCCGGTAGATGGCAGTAATGCGACACCTTTGATGCAAGCTGCCCTATAACACCGAGAGAGAAGAAGGAGGAGGGTTGACAACAATATTGAGAAGAAGGTTTTCATGAAAACACTCATTGTCGTGTTTACCTTTGTGAGTGTATGTTTGCTACAGGGTGTAATATTTGTTAAGATCAGCCTCGTTAGCTGGTCGCCATCTTTCGTAGTTGCTCTCCCTGCGTTAGCTAGCTTCAGTGTTTGAATCGGAAATGTCAACATGGCAGAGGATGACGTCTGTCGTCAGCACAGACCGATGGACTTCATCTGGAAGACTGGAGGTCTGTGAAACACGAATCAGCTTCATCCATTTAATTTCGTCATTCATTTTTACCCTGTCTCTTCCAGAGCTCCCGCAGCAACACGTCTGTGTCCAGGGCCAGTCTCCTGCTGACCTGCTGCAGAGGAGCCCCAGTCCAGGCCCAGAGGAGGCAGAACCTCCTCCACACATTAAGGAGGAGCAGGAGGAGAACTGCATCGGTCCGGAGGTGAAGCATGAGGACAACAATGACTTCTCGTTCAATCCTACTTCTGAAGAAAGTGACCACCGGCTCCTCAGACCGGACCAAGAGGAGCCAGAACCTCCACAGATTAAAGAGGAACAGGAGGAGCTCTGCGCCAGTCTGGAAATAGAGCAGCTTGTATTGAAGCAGGAGGACGGTGATGGCGTGTTGTTGAATACTGTCTTTGAGGAAAGTGACCAAGCTCTCACAGGTAAATGTGCTGGGCCCTTCATACAGTCAGTGTTGTTACACTGGAGTTAGAACCTGAAACTTTACTAGAGCTGAACTGATGCAGAACCTGAGCTTACACAGGGACGTCATGTTTAGTTTATCTGTCTGTTTGTTGGCATCATAAAACTCAGTGGAATGATTTGAGGTTGTGGTCAGGGGAGACCCTGATCTGTGCCCCTTTGAAACCACATTAAAATCAACTGATTTCTCTTTCCCTTGGTTCTAGCACTCCCACAGCAACATGATGAGGAAGAGTTTCCTGCCGACCAGCAGCTCTGGGACCTTGAGAGGAACCCCAGTCTGGACCAAGAGGAGCCACAACCGCCACAGATTAAACAGGAACAGGAGGAGCGCTGCAGCGCTTTGGAAGTGGAGCAACTTGTACTGAAGCAGGAGGACGACGACGACGACGATGATGACCTCTTGTCGAGTCCTACTTTGGAGGAAAGTGGCCACAGAGAACCAGATCCAAGTGACCACCAGCTCCTCAACCACAACTCTGCTCCAGATCTCAAAGGAGACAAGCGTGGAACCTCAAAATCAGTCAGAAATGCAGAAAAGAGACGTCACATCATCAAAACAAAAGCCAAAAGTCACAGCAACTACAACGCGTGTAACTCTACTACGTCAAAGAGTATTTTGGATACCTGCAATAGTAAAAACATTTTCCCCTGTGACACTTGTGGAAAGGTCTATAAGTGGAAGTCACGGTTAAATATTCACCTGAGAGTCCACACGGGTGAGAAGCCATATTTTTGCAAAGCATGTGGGAAGGGTTACACCTGTAACAACAGCTTACGGGTGCATATGAGAATGCACACAGGCGAGAAGCCGTTCTCTTGCCAAACGTGTGGGAAAGGTTTTGCATTCAGCAATAGCTTGCTGGTCCACATGAGAACACACACAGGTGAGAAACCTTTTTCCTGCACCACGTGTGGGAAAAGTTTCATGTCAATGGGAGGCCTGCAGGTCCACATACGGCAGCACACGGGGGAGAAACCGTATCCCTGTACAACTTGTGGAAAAACATTTGGAGACATATCGGTACTAAATAAGCATCTGCACATCCACACTGGGGAGAAACCATATTCTTGTAAGGTATGTGGGAAAGACTTCAGATTTGCTGGTGACTACAAAGTGCATATGAGAACGCATTCGGGTGAGAAGCCTTACCTCTGCAACACCTGTGGGAAAAGATTTGCTCACGTGTCAAACCTAAAACAGCATGTTAACATCCACACGGATGAAAAGAGACACGTCTGCGGGACATGTGGGGAAAATTTCCCGACTCGCGGTGACTTGCGGGACCACAGGAGAACACATCCGGTGGAGAAGCTGCACCGGTGCGAGATCTGCGGGAAAAGATTTGGTCGCCTGTCGACCTTAAAACGGCACGCCAACGTCCATAGTGATGAGAAGCCACATATCTGCGGAACGTGTGGGAAAGCTTTCAGACTTTGGCAAAAATTGGCAGTTCACGTTCGACGCGTGCACCCTGAGAAGCAGATTGTCCCCGTTACACCAGCTGGAGAATGTACTTTGATTGTTTCACGCCCTGATAAGTAGCCTTGTATTTGAAGAAAACATAAGTGATATGCTGCTGTGGGTAATGGCTTAAGTGCTTTTCCTTTGATGCACAAAGAGAAGTTGAGCGATGCTCGTTACTGTGTCAGGAAAGTCTGATGATCATGATCTTAACATCTGATATATTTGTGCTACTGAGATTCATGAGAAAACGTGTTTCAGATTATCAGATGACTTCCCTTTTTCTTTTCTCTTTCCATTACAAAAGAATAAAATCCTTGTTAATGAGTTGGCAGTCCTAAATTTATTTTGTACTACTTGTAATCAGTACTTCATTGCAAGTTATTAAAGTTTCTCTAATTATGATGATGATGACTATGATGATGTTTCACATATCTGACCTGTGTTTGTCTGTTAGCAAAACAGTGAAAATCATCATGAAACTGCATGAACGATGTGGTCAGGAGATCGTTTTGAGATTATGAGATATTTACTTCACATGAATCAGACAGAGCTGAATATTAGAGGAATGTTGCAAATGACTGTCTTTATATCTCAAGGAGAATTATTTCTGTATTTCTCATAGATTTCGGAGTTTCAACAGCTGCTCTCAGGTCCCCAATGGACGTCTTCTATCCGTCACCAGCAGGGGGCGCATTCGCTTCCAACGAGACTGACGCGAGTCTCCCCGGAAGTAGTTCCCCCTCCGGCGGAAGTAAACAAAAGACTCCAAGCTGCGTGCGGAGTGCGGACCCAGCGGCTCGTCGGTGGAGTTGAGCTCATGTCTGATTAACCATGTCGTCGGTTCTGTGTTTCAGGAAGTTTGTGAGCGAGCGACTGATCGCGGCCGCGGAGGAGATATTGGGAGTGTTCGAACAAACCGTTCAGGTTTACGAGGAGGAGATCGAGCGTCAGCGCAGACTGCTGGAGACTAAACTCCCCGACAGAGGTCTGTACCGACCCCTTCCACTGACGGCGGGGGTACATGAAGCGGGGCCGGGAGTCCAGATCCTTTCCATACATCATTCACAAGCTGTATTTTATGGTGGCCGAGAGAGATCAACAAAAATGTTCAGATCTAGATTGAAAGAGCCTTGCATTATTGTTGGCTGGTATTTTTTGCCTATATTCACAAACTCATGGGGTTGAATTCACCTAGATTTCCATAGATGCTCTTCCAGCTGAATGACTAAGTGCTCCTCTTGTGTTTCCCCTTCAGACGTCTCACTGTCGTCTTCCTGCCATGACGAGGTTCTCCTGGGTCAACAGAGGCTCTACGACTGTAACCAGAAGAGGAGCTCCTCCCTGGGCCATGGGGAGGCGCAGTTTGGCGTGGAGGAACTCTGCTCCGGCCGTGACAGAGAGCAGCTTGTTCTGAAGCAGGAGTCTGAGTTTTTAAGACTTGCCCATGAGCGGAGTGATTACAGTCAAGACCAGACTCTGCTCATGGACCCTAATCAAATGCAGAGTGTAGCACAAAGACACATGCAGGGTAGAGTCAAATCTGAGTCCTACACAGGGGGTGCAGGTGTTTCAGTTTTAAACAGTGACCATCAGCTCTCTCACAACTCAGACACACATCTTGAAAAGGCCATCCAGGAGAATGCGAGTACTCATCAGGCACCAGATAACAAATATTTCAAATGCACAATTTGCTCTGAGGAGTTCAGTGATTTCTTGAAGTTCAAATTTCACTCACGGTCCCACACTGTTGATAAACGTTTTAAATGCGGCACCTGTGGGAAAGGGTTCAAATGTCAGTCAAACTACATCAGCCATATGCAAACTCACTCTGGTGAGAAGCCGCACACTTGCGTGACCTGTGGGAAAACTTTCACCCGTAGAGCCGACCTGAGGAGGCACACCCGCACTCACACGGGGGAGAAGCCATACAGCTGCATTTTCTGCGGGAACAAGTTTTCTCACCACTCGTCTCTCACTAATCACGTCCGAGTGCATACAGGGGAAAAGCCTTATAAATGTATTTGGTGTGGGAAGAGGTTCGCCATCAACACAACATTGAAAATACACACCCGGGTTCATACAGGGGAGAAGCCGTACACGTGCAACCTCTGTGGGAGGGAGTTCGCTCATAATACCGGGCTGAGATTACACAGGAGGACTCACGCCGGGGAAAAACAGCAGAGCTGAAATAGTTTGGGTGGAATGGCTGAAAAAAGTTCAAACTTGAAACTGATTCAACTTGAAAAACTTAGTTATTGACTTTTTAAATTGTACTTTTCTCCTCTTGCACAACTTGCAGATTAATCAGTATACTTGTGAGAAATTGTGACAATATTAATGTATCATTAAGCGTGCATTAGATATGCATCTTTGCCTGTTTGTTTCCCTGATGTAATGTCACACTAAAATGTTCACAAACCTGTTTATAAACTTATACTGGGAATGTGTGACATTTATTTAGAGATATAACGTTTTCAGCATGAACTCTGGGAAAGCTAGGATAGAGAAATAAAGAGTATTTTACATTGGCTCGCCTTATTTTTTTCTGTCTTAATTCATAATTGATTATTATATCTACAGATTACAATGTTCACATTTGCCAACACATTTATGGAATACATTGACTTTAAATGCATTTTCCCTGGAACATCATGTGACCTCTGACAGTTTGTAAGCCTGATTTAACAACTCTGTTCTTCTGAAGCAACAGGTTAGATTATTATGACTTTAATCCCAGTAAATTATGACTTTAATCTCGACGCGTGTGTTTTTTTTCAATGTAGCCCTGATACTCCGTCGTAGTGAAATAAACCAACCGACCAATCAAATCAACAACAACATAAACCAATAAGAATAAATTCAATGGATATTTTCTCATATGGCCTGTGTGACACGCGTTGAATAAATGAGCGTAGGAAAAGTATCGTGCTTGTTTCAAGGGGAGGACATTTCGGGACGGAACCGCTTCCTTCCTGGAGCGGATATCCGGTTGTAGTTCGTGTGTTTATCAAAATCTACAAACAACAGAAATGTCCGGCTGCAGCTCGGGTTTTGCGCATGTCTAACTGACTGTTCTCTGTTTCGATGGCTCCTCATTATTGCGCCGTGTGTCGGCAAACCACATTCGCGGGGAAGGGCCACATCTTCGGGAAGAGTCACCAGAGCAGACTGAGAGTGGTTCTTCTCAAATTCTTGGAGAAAGTAAGTAGTTTGGCTCAAACCCATTCGGCCTGTTGCTCCTTTGATCGGCAAATTTGTGTATCTACATACATACATGCTAGCCCTGATGCTAGCATTGGATGCTAACCAACAACGTGACGCATGCTCCGTCAGGGACGCTTGAGACCAACCTTATTCAACATTTCAGTTTATATTCGCATTTAATTATTTACCAAGCTACAAAGAACTCTACAACACTAGAATAAGATGCTGTTACTCAACATTGTATGAATTGTTTTTTACCCCCCTTTTTGCCCCTTCATATTTATATACCTGATGTATTGATTCACCATGTTTTTTTTAAAGTAATAATAACATATTTTTATCGGTGCCATTCAGACACCCAAGGAAACTTTACAAAACAGACAATAAAGAAAATCTGATTGAAAACAGTAACCCCGACTGGACAAATAAACACCCCTTTATGAAGACGGAGCTGTCAGACTGCTCTGGCTTTAATCAGATCTCTAGTCCAACCACCATGTTTCTTGTATGTGTTTCATCCTCTGTGCACCAGGTGAAGGAAGCCCGTCGCACTCTTAAAAAGCCCCAAGTGGAGAAGTTTGACTGCAGCCAGCACCAGCAGACATTCTGGTGCTACTGCTGTGAGCTGGAAGTGGACAGAAACGTGACAGACGGCAACATGACGGTGCTGTACGGAGGCTTGTTGGAACACATGGCCACGTAAGTTGGATCAAATTCATTGTTTGTTTTGTGTAAATGACATGAAACTGTGCATTTTGAAAAATATTGGCTTTGACGTTTCAATTGTTTTCGGTTTCAGCCCAGAACACAGGAAGAATACCCACAAGTTCTGGTGGGAAAATAAAGCTGACCCCAAGCTTCGAGACAAGGTCATCATCACAGAGCAGGAAACTGAAAGGTAGTTCTCTAAGAGCTGAAAGTCAATATAAATAAAAGGAAAGATTGTCTTCATCAACACTGTTTGCTTTTGTTTAGGTTTAAAGCTGAGTTGCCACACGTTTTGGAATCCTTTGTGGATAAGGAGGATGACTTCATTAAACAGGTAACTGCTTGCACTTTAATGACAACTAACAGGGTCTATAGCAGCGGAGACTCAGATTGACTAAAATCTGTTTCTTCTTTTTTTTTGCTTTTCATGACTGAAGCAAGCTGACCTGATCCGGGCCCAGGAGAAGCATCGTCAAGAGGTCCTTCAGTCTCTAATAGAGGTTTGTTATCCCGGGATGCAGTGGCAGTATCCATCACTCCAGCCTTGACTGTTGCTTTTTGTGTATTTGTGTAACTTGTTAGGTGAGAAAATTGTCCAACTAAATCATTGTGAGTGTAAGTGGCAACCTGTTTGACTCTGTAGCTGGTGAAACCTTGTGTCAGGAGGTCAGGGGGGGTTAATGCCAAACTTATTTTGCAGGTTTTGGTTATAGTTAGATGGGGATGATAATAATTGGGGTGAAGTAGTGTGTGAGGACTGTGATGATAAAGCTGAGATGAAGATGGTTAGTGGTCAGACTTCCTCTATGAACCACTGTTGGCATTTCCTGAATCACTATCAGCATGACCCAGACCCGGAGTCTTTCAACGGTCCCAATGGCACCGACATGTCTGCAGAGGGTTCTGTCAGGTAACACTGTCCACCTGTGACATATTACCCCTGTTTTTGCATAGTGACGTCATATAAACTGAATTACTTCACTGTGTTCTCTCGGGGACAGCTCACAATTTACACCTCAGGGGTCGGACCAGCAGCCAGGGAGCAGCTTTATCGAGTCAGTGGTCAAAGCACCGCGGGCGGCAGCAGGACACGGTCTGACTTTCATCGGCTATCAGGTAGAAGGACACCTGTCATTCAAAAAGGCTTCAATGCGTAACTGCAAACACACTCAGCTCATTTTATCTGCCTGTTACAGGATTCAGCCAACAGTGGAAATGTTCACACAGGTACAGTGAAACATGAAACATGTGCACCAGTCCAATAATGAGCAGTTCCCCAGCTCAGTGTGTGAAAGTAATCAGTGTCCTGAACATGCTGCAGGTGCTGTCCCACCTTGGCTCCAGGAAGATCCTTTGGAGGGGACTTCTGGTGCTTCAGCGCATCCAGAGATCGGCCCATCGCTCCAAGGGTTCCTCAAACAGAGTAGGGATCCTACTTGTTTAAATCTACTCATCAGTTTGTTCCATCCTTGTTTCTCATTTCCATGAGACCTAATTAATCATGTTACCTGATGCTGTTACATCACAACCAGGAGGGAGACTCATCTTGTGTTTTGCTGTTTTAGTGACTTTTTTATTAGTTAAATCACTAATGCTTTGAAATCGTGGCCCCCTCAAATTATCAACATATCGACAGTGCCAGTAATTTCCGTCTTAAGTCTCAGTGATGCAGAGATTTTTATCTAGCGATCGCTCGTCTTTTGCCAGAGGAGCAAGAGAAGCTGAAGAAGCTTCCACCGAACAGAGTTGGGGCCAACTTCGATCACAGCTCACAGACAGACGCCAACTGGCTGCCCTCTTTTGGAAGAGTGTGGAACAGCGGCCGACGTTGGCAGTCCAGGTGAGATCTCACATCCCATAACTACACTTCACAATCATAACCTCACTTCTCTATTCAAACACATGGAACGGTTTCTTTCTCACATCAGGCACCAGTTCAGAGAAGAAGAAGGGAAGAAGACCAGAGCAAAGAGGAAGCGGCAGCAGAACTCGGATGGGTCAAAGAGAACTAAAACTGGACAGCTGACAAACTCTGACGGCACTTAAACCTGAGTAAGAGTTCACGAGTGACGGAGGAGGTTTTACTCTGGGTTTCTCTCAGAAGTTGTACCTACCTCTATAGACTTTGTAATATAAAGGCAGTCCACATTTACTAGGCACTGCTTGTCATTTTATTTTAATGATGATTGTATGTTTTGTATAAAAAGAGAGCTTGTTGAAATCGGTGTCCACTTTCTTCCACCAAGTCCAGGACTTTTTATGGTGCTGTCAAATAGGCAGCAGGGGGCGCAAGACACCGTTCTAGGCACTTGCTGTGTATTCAGAGAAGAGTTGACAGGAAGGGAACCTGTTGAAGGATGTAAACAGTAAACAGACTGCAGCATTTATGTCCACTTCTTTCCTCTTGTGAAGTCATTGTTCTGACATCAGGGTGTTCACATGCTTTCAAGGTACAATGTCAAAATAAATATGGATGCAGTAAATAAATGTTTCTCAATGCATCTAAACGTCACATTCATAATGTCTGCAGGATATTAACTCTCAGTAATATATTTGTTTGGGCCACAGGTTATCAAATGGCAGATGTAGTTCAGTTCATTTACACACAGGAAGGACTTGGTGTAAAATAAATGGAATCCACTGCAGTTTTTGATTGAGTCTGGGAACGGTCTGCATCGCTGTGTCAGACCACCCACCCTCCGCTCTGCACTGTATATTCATCAGTAATCAGTGGATCAAGGCTCCTGACTCAGTTCACGGGTTGCTTCATAAATCACACAGATTGTGTTTGTTCAGCTGGTTGTGTACTCCGCCTCCCCCGACCTCAGCCTCCCTGAGCCCCCGGCTCCATTTCAAACTAATATTCATAATCAGGACTCTGCTGATTAAGTGACTGATGGAGGAAGGTTGAGTTCAGAGAAACTGTATCATCTAAAATGCATTTTCTTGTGTTTCTGTAAACCACTGCTCTGCACGGGTTCATCAGGTTCTTACTTGAATTTCTGTGCCAGTCAAACTGTTCAGCTATTAATAACAACATAAACAACAGCTAATCATTATAATTATATTAAATATAATAATAACTGCAACAACAATAATAAATTATTATTATTATAAGAACCAGACATTCAATTGTAGAATTTAGGAACTTTGTATTTTTTTAAATTTTATTTGCTGTGTCCTTTTTCATGTTTAAATTCAGTTTTCACTTATAATATTGTTTTTGTTAATGTGCAGAACATGAATGTGATCAGTGACTTCATGTGAGCGCTTCACTGACACGTGACAGCTCACCCGCTCTCTCTCTCTCTCTCTCTCTCTCTCTCTCTCTCTCTCTCACACACACCTTGCCACACCTTCACCTTTCACCCCAGTATGGCGGCCTGCTTCTCCTGTGTACAGATCCGCTGCTTCTCTCCATCCAAGGTAACAACCAGTGTTTTGTTTGTTATCACAGCATTCTGTTTCCTGCTGGATTCAGTTGAAGTGAATGTGTTGTGCACAGTTGTTAACACATTCAACTGTCTGTGTGTTTGTGCTCTGTCACTAAAGCTTTGTGGTGATTCATGTTCGAGATTCGTGTGTGGCTGAAGGTGCAAACACTTCAGTGTGGTGTTTGTTTTGTACAGCACCTGTAGCTTTGGTTTCCAAGATACATTATGAGTAAAAAAAAGTACTCTCTTGGTTCTTTCTTGACCAGACAGTTGGATACTTTGAATGTACCAGCTTGCTTTTTTGCATCCACCATCTCCATATCTGCGCTGTTAACTCTCAACTTAACTTTGTGAGGTTCAGGGTTGACTTCACAGAGAGGAGTTTCTCTTGTTTACAAAGTGCAACAAGCGTAAACAGACTATGGATGTTGAAGGTGTATTAAACATAGTGTGAAGCAGCCATTGTTATGGGCCTGTTTGGAGGCAGGCACTGGTGAGTAGTAGTTTCATTCAAGAAGTCAGTGTCGGCAGGAACTTCCCCTTCTGTGTCATTTTTTCCTGTTGAAAACCAGCAAACAGTGGGTCAAAATCGGACCCATGAAAAGATGAAAAAAAGCTTTTGTGTATATTTAACCAAATTAAATACAAGCTTAAAAGGATTTGTGATGAAATCCCGAGCTCAAGAACCCGTGTCTGTGAAATCCATCATGGTTTTCACAAGCTTTCCCTGGCGATTAGCATCGCACTGCAAATCAAAACCATATCCACTCTGGCCAGACACGCTCGCGCGCTCGCACAGTGTCTCAGTGGCTGACCCCGTGATTTATAAACGTTTATCTCGCCACAGTGGCCGAATCAAAGGCCTGGGAACAAATTAACAGAAAGGTATTTCGCTTTTCTAAGGGACCTCATTTGGAAAACCGCAGCATTCATAAAACCGCGGTGCATAATTATGTTTTTACGGCTGTATAAACTATAATGTTACCTTGTAATTTCATGGTTACTTAAGTAGCAATTTCGAGACCCCAGTTTTGCTTTGGCTTTGTTTGTTTGCATTTTTGCGTAAGACGCTTTGCATGTTTCAGAAAAGGGAGACACGGGATGTGGGATTTGTATAAATGTTGCGTTAGTGTGTGGAAGTCCCATGAATGTGGAGCAGCGGCCGCTGGCATCAGGTCCGAGGAGTCATGGGCCAGAAACTATTGATCATAGCCCGCTGCTGCAGCCAAATCAAAAGGTTTCACTCTAACGAGCTCCAAGTATCCGTGTCCCGTTGGTCTCGAAGAGACACGGACTTCAGCTCCGAGATCAAACATCTCAGCCACAGTGTGACGGATTTACTGCCCGCTGTGTTTCATTTCTATAGGCTTATGCTCGAATGTGATGTCACGTCTTGTTTTCGCCTCTTATTTCAGTCTTAAAAAAAACAACACTGTTAAACGTTCAATTAGGTTTGAATCAGTATATGATGTAAATATATAATAGATTATAATATTAACGCTTGCCACATGTAACACACGAGCAAACCACAAGTCTTGAAGTGAGTCCCTTAGATTTGATTGGCTGAGGAGCCACAGGGCGCCCCCTGCCGTGTGTGAGCTGCAGGTGCATGTTTCAAAGTCAGCAGTGTGCCCCTGAAAATGTCAAGGGCCAAAACAGTGCAGTCTGCGTTGAAAACCATTTCACACACATGACTTGATGATTAAACGTACAACAATCAAATTAAATTAAATCAAATGTACTTCAGTCATCCATGAATGAAATTCGCTGATGGTTACTACTACTACTACTACTGCAGTTCAGTCACAAGCCCAGGACGTTAAACTGGAAATAATGAAAACAACTAATGCATCAGTATAAAGTCAGCCATGTCTGCAAACACGTATGTGTCATATAGCAGCAAACACACATATACAACAATCATATAACAATCAATAAATACAAAATATTGCAATATTTCTTAATAGTTTGTCTGAGAGGAATGAGTACCTGCCCATGGCCACCAGGGGGCGTCACTACCCTTGTTGATTGTGCTGTAAGTGCCTCGCTCTGTTTTACATTTTCAAACCTTTATTCCATTTAGTCGCAGTGAAACACAAACCTGTGTGACCTGGATTTAAAGTGACACAGAAAAATAACCCTGCCTGAGGAAGACATTTTTTATTTTTATTTTGACGTTTCTCAGGTTTTTTAAACACTCGTGCAACAAAGTGTGGATCAGTTCTCGTGTTTTTGTCTCACGGTGTTGCTGTGTGTGTGTGTCCAGCAGCTGTATGAAGCAGAGGTGAGCTGCACAACTCGTAAATCTTCCTCCGCTCACAATGGCGTCGACTCACTTCAAAGAGGACCCCTGTCTGCAGATGAACTTGTTGCCTTCACAAACTCAGGTTTAGCTTGTCCAGCTGTTTCAAGTGTGTGTGTGTGTGTGTGTGTGTGTGTCATCTAAAAAACCTTATCAGTAGTTTCACACTTATTATCCCATTAGCTTCAGTCCATACTTCACATTGCTCTCCATCATTTTTTGTGTCTATATATTGATGCAGTGTTTTGCCAGTTTCTGTACCTATATGAAAATTATCTTTCAGAATAATAAGAGACATTAAAAATGCCAGGATGTGAGCATGTCTGTGTTTTGTCTCCCAGTGAGCCACACCCTTTGGAAACAACACAAAACAAGAGCTCGGACATCTCATGAAACTCAGCGTTTTGGCTTCCGGACAGAAAATATTTTCTTTGCACATGAGAACTTTGGTGTAACTTGAGAATCATCCAGACACGAAGATGTTCACATGTTGAGGTTGGAATTTTCTCAAGAAAGTTTGTGGGAAAACTTTGGCGATGGAAACATAAGCTGAATGTGATCGATCCCAGAGGTTTTAAATACCAATGCAAGAATTTGGGAAAAAAAAAACGTTTCATTTCAACAATAGAATATATTTTCAATTTTTCTCCAATAGACTAAAAAACAACTTGAAAGAGCTGAAACACCCTGACAGTAAAAGACACTTTTACGTGACAGAAAACACAATGCATTGTCAATGTACATTCCTGTTCATCATTTTTCTTTAATTTCTCTATTCCAGTTCTATATATTTGGTTGTTTTTTGTTTTTTTTTAAATACTTTATAATAAAGTTTGTGATTTAACTGTCACTTTAAAAGGTCAAGTAGTTTACTCCTAGTAGTCTACTCCTTATATCAGCACCAGCCTGCAGGAATCCAGCTATATAAATGTCTGTGTATAAGAGACATCTCTGTAGTGGAGGCGGCTGAAGGCCTGCAGGGTGTTCCAGTGTCTCTCTGCCTGAGCTCTTTCTTTCTGGCATCTGTCTCTGTGCTACAACTTTCATCTGCAGAGCCTCATGCCATCAATCTATCACCCGCTCACTCTCGTCTCACCCCTCTCCCGCCTTCTCTGCTCGCTGGTCTCACCCTCTTCCCATCTCTCGTGTTGGTTGTCTTTCCGTGTCAGAGACTAAGCAAACAGAGTCGTGTGTGAGCGGCCTCATAACTCCAGCGTTCCTGAGAGACTGGGATTTCTCAGACCAGCGCAGCTGTGTCTTCATTTGCTGGTTGTGTTCGGCATTCCCCAGATATCTCCAGGGGGCTCCTGGGCTTTTTCTGTGTTCTGCTCTGACCTCCTGCCCCCTGTGAGAGGCTGGGTGGATGGGAAGCATGGAGGGACATATTTCCAGGTGGCGTTATGAGGTGGACGGACAGACACGTGGGATGTTTCACTCCAGGAGAGGTTGGGTAGATTCACAGTAGGTCCTACTGGGCGGTATGGTTGAAATCTAGAGATATTTACATTCTTTTTATTTGTCTCATGTGTCACAAGAAATTTAAGTAAGGAGCCCCCTCGCTTGCTGGGAGTTCTCCAGTCATCTTACGGGACGTTCCGCGAAATGACCGAAACAACTGACTCTGAATCATTTGATCCGCAACTTGTTTTTTAAATTCCACATTTCTGATGAAATGCACAAAAATCCTCCCCTCCTTGCTTTCCATTTGACCTCCTACCCCCCCCCCCCGCCACCTCCTCTTCATCTTACAGGAATCATATTCACACACATCTCTTTCCTCCCCCCCTCTCCTCGCTTCACCTTTATCTTCCTCAGTCTCTCTCTCTCTCTCTGTCTTTATCGCTCTCTCTCATCTGTCTCTCAGTGCATCTGGCGAACATGAGCTTTGGAAAGACAATAGACAAGTAATGGGCGCCGTGCGTGTGTGTGTGAGCTGAAAAAGGCCAACTGCTTGACTTTGTCAGCTAAATCCAGTCTGAAAGTATTTTCCTATGAGCCGCTGGTTCTGTAGCGACACTGAACCAACACCCACAGAAACCACTTCAGTATCTGAACGGCCGCTCACATCTGTCACCGTGCAGCCGTATATCACCGATATTAACCAGGGCTGCGCTTCACAATCGATTCACACACACACACACACGTGCACTCTTCGTTCTTACTGATAACCATTGTACTGAACTTGACAAATAAATGAATCCAGAAAAAAGCCCTGTTGAAAGCTGTGATGTCCAACTTCCTGTTCCTTCATTTCAACGTCTGGTGGTTTGCAATGTGGCGGTCACAGGTTCGATCCCCGTTGTCTTAGCAGGGTTTTGTAGCGCTCACTTGGCTGCGTATTCAGACACACGTCTGTTTCCACAGTGCGTTGAATTTCATTTTCGGGTAAATTGAGCAAATCCAGTTGATCTTCAGCTCAGAGCCGATGTTTGTCTGTCCCTTGTACGCATGAAACCTCAAGTACCATCATACCCAGATTATCGAGATGCAGCAGCGAGATTTTCTGACAAGCTGTTACAAGTACAAACATCCGAGACCCTTGGGAGAGGATGAGCTGTTCTGTACGTTCACTGTAGAGACATGAAAGGAGAAGGTCACCTCCTACCTCGACAGAGGCTATGAAAAGCTCGTAGAAATATTACATTCTGTGTTTTCACTTCAAAAAGGACGTACTGTAGTGAAAGTCAAAATGTCTGTGAAGCCACGACTTGATTATTTTTTAAATCGAATATAAGTGTGAGAGTGATCCTTCTTATTTTCTGTGATTTTCCTCCTGTGATTTAGTTCTTTTTGAGCTGAATCATGTGACGACAGAAGACGGTATTCATCTACTGCACTTTGCATCTTGGGTATCCGCGGCCCTGTGCTGCTAATGAATGGTGGGTTTGTGGTTCAGAGCAGTGGGACGCCAAGCTGTGGATGTGCAGATCCTGCCAGTGACCATCGGTCCTCTGGTTAAATCGACACTGTGTGTAATATGACGACCTAACTCGCTAAGAAGTAACATCTGTCAGGCTGAAGCGTCATGTGAAGTGTAAACAGATGAAGGTTGTAATGGTTTCTGTCGGAGCCAGTGTGGTGGTTTGTACTTTCAACACACCTACATGCACACACACACAAAAAAAAAAAAACGAAGCCGCCGACCGCATCTCGTTCATCTCTGGCCTCGCTCTCCCTGGGGTTTTCCTCTGGAAGCACCTTTTCTCGCACCTCGCAGCCCACAAAGCAGCTACCTGACTTTGGGGAAGTGACAAATTGAGAGGGTTTGGCAGTCTGCTGGTGGTGAAGCTCGCCTGTTTACATGGGAGGATCCCACAGAACCACAGATATGTCTCTGACAGACAGTAAAGGAGGAGGAGGAGGAGGAGGAGCGACTGAGGGGAGGGGAGAGACCATGGAAATGCTGCCAAGATATGAATACCAACATATTCAAGCACAGGAGTTGTCTGCAGGTCAAACCCAGCAACCTGCATGTGCTCTCAGTGTTTTGAAGTGTTCTAGCAGCCTGCACATAGAAGACCTTCTCATTTGTAGCTGTGCTAATACTTAAAAGACACATATAAGACCTGCTGACTTGGCGATTACCTAGGTCTTGATTTAACTCTATAAAATACATTTAATTATCAATTACAAATGTCTTTTGTTGCAGATATTCATTGTACCCCGAGGAGGAATTTACTAAAAAGTACTGTGAGTCTTTCTTGAAGATGGTTTCTGTCTCTTTGGTCAGTTAGTTAGTATAAATTAGTTTGCTGAGATACAAGGGGCTGTAATAATTAGTCGAGCGTGTTTACCGATGGAACCTTGCTAACGTGGCTCCTCCCACTGCTCGCTTCTTGGCAGACTCTAGCTCCAATATGCAAAACGGTGTTATTGGTATTTTGGATATTTTGACGTCATTTGGGGAGAGTGGGAGGAAGTCCATCTCTGTATTCAGTTTATGATTCAGACAGATATTGTTTTTTTGCTAATGTTTGTTCTAATTAGGATCCAGTCAAATGATCCTCTCTGACTGTCAGGCCTCCTAAAGTCTTTGTCTTCGGGCGAGCGGCCTGTGGAGAAGAGCTCAGGCTGCCGGGCCAACTTTTAAGATGCTCTGACAGAAACTCTATCCTGTACATGTCGTCGTAGCTCAGGAATATTCTCTGATTTAGAGGGTGCAGAGCACAGGGCTATGGAAACACACAAGTCAGCGGGAGGACACACAAAGGACGTCTGTTCTTCCACAATGGAAACTTTGTTGGCGATTGCTACAGTCCTTGGAGAAAAGTAAAGAATAAACAACTGTCTGATGTCCCCGTCTCTGACATGAGTTTGAATCTGAGTTCTCCTAAAATGGAAACCAGGGTGGATTAAAAGTCTTCAGACGCAAATCTCAGCTTGATGACTGGTTTATTTGAATTGGTCTGCGGGGCTTTATTGTGACATAAAAATCACAAGTGTTGACTGAAGCTGGGCTGGAGCAGAAAAAGACAAGAGATCAGATGAACATTAGAAAATTGTCAGAGATTAACTGCACTTTCTCCATTTTCCATCAGTGTTGGCGGCACTGAAGTCAGTCAATATTAGACCTTTGGTATCCACAGAGATAAAGACTTTAAGAATCTGCAAGTTCAGTTTATTCATTCATTTATTAAGTGTTTAGTCTGTAAAAGGCCTGAAGTGACATAGAGATATTCTGTCAATGGACAGTTTCCACTTTATCACACCTAATTTCTAATACAGCTAACTTCTCTTGAGTTGCAGACACTAACGATATTATGGAATAGAATTTGAATGTGTAATTTGACAACCTGGAGGGAATATTGTGTTTGATTATAATGAATGACCGCCGTTAGTTGCACTGCCCCCAGGAGGCCAAAATCTATTTCTTTTTCTAATCAATCTAATCAAAACCTTTAGCTGAGCGACCAAGAGCAAATGAATAATGTAGGAATTATTGGTAGGATTGTTGGAGCTTGGTAAAGATTTAATTGTTTTCTAAGTAGTGAAAAGCTCCTGAAGGTTCTGGGGATTCCTTGTGGTCTCAGTTGTCTCAATGATCCACATTATTCTCTTTGAGAGCAGGGGCAAGTGAAGAGTTTAATTTGAGCAGAAGCTCACAGGAAATGAACCAGATAAGATGGAAGATGGAGAAAAGATGCACGTCATATTCTCCAGACGGAAATCTGTTCCAGGAACTGATGCCGAGTCCCCTGCCACGACATCTCATTCATCATCGTCTGGACAGCTCGAGAAGAACACAGGCTTCAAACAGCTGGACAAGCTAAACCTGTGTCAGTGAAGGCAACAAGTTCATCGCAGACAGCGCTTCTCTTTGAAGACGTGTCATCCAAACAACAAGTGGTCTGAGGAGGATTTGACGACCTCTGACGCTCACCTCTGTTTCCCTGCAGCTGCTTCGCACTCTGCTGGTGACGAGCGGCAGGAAGAGCTGCCACATCCTCACACACTCCTCTGGATTAGCTTAACTAGAGCGGCAGCTGTAGGAAGCCTCACAAACTGTGTGTGTCCAGCATAGACACCTTTAATGAAGTCCCTCTACCCCTTTGCACCGCCCATGATTCCTGATCAGCCAAGAACCTTGAACTTCTTGTGCTGCCCAGTGTTTCTCAGGAGACTTCTTCTCATGAACAAAACACGTGGGAAAATCAGGCGGTTGCGACTAAAGCTACAGATTTATTTCTAATTATTTGCTTTGGCATTCACTCACCACGGGCTTACATTTATTAAACGACAAATTATCTGCATCGGCTGATCCTGAAAACAATCAGGATAAATCCTCGTTCATAGCTCACAAATAAATAGAAGACTGAAACTTTATGACGCTAAAAGTTTAAGTAACCGAATCATCCAATGTCATGTTTGTCTTCTCACATGATGAGGAAACAATCTTTTAAATAACAGAACGGAGCAGAGAGATGAATGCATGTGAGCATGAAATACATTTCCCTCTTGTTTCCTTCCTGATTGCTGATTTGTTTCCTCTGGTAGAATTGTTTCACTGGGAGAGAACAGGCCCACGTTCAAAGGCCGGGGTCGGGGTTTGATCAATTTACTGCCATCTTGATTAACCAGCGATCCACCAATCTGCCCGGCAATCAGCAGCATTTAGCCGGCCCAGAAATAAATCTCCTCAATGTCCCAACTTATCAGTCTGGTCCGAGCACCAATGGCAGACGCTGGTTGGAGTTCCTGCGATTACCTTCGGCGTCATCTGAGCCGCTATCTCCTCTCCTGTGTAGTGAGGCCAAAAATGTGCAGGCACTGAAGGGGGACTAATGGGGCCAATTGTGAATGGCCCAGATGGCCACAGAATAAATTTGGGCCTAAGCTGACAGTTTACCCAGGAATCCGACAATTACAGGCTCCTGCTGAAATAAAGGGCAACGTTCGGAGTGTTCATTTAGATCTTAACAATGGAGAGGAAACGTCAAAACACATTCCCACACATCGACGGGGCCATGTGGCAGCCATCTTACCTGGCCCTGATTCAAAGCCTGCCATTTAGATGCTCACTCTGTGAACTTCCGTACTCATGCTTGCTTATTAGCCGATTCACGGTGACGGCTAACGCAACCATTTTCCGTGTGGCGTGCCTTGCGGGCGTCACACGCACAAAATCGTAAAAAACTGTGGCGGTTAAAGCAGATATTTGACCTGTCGGCAGTAAGCTTACTGTACACTACACTTTCATACAACGCGTGTTTGTGTGTGGTATTTTGGCAATAGGCTGTGTGTTAGGTGTTGAAAAACGAGGACACCCACCCACCGAGCACTTTGAGTTAGATGATTCTAATCATTACTGAGAGATGGTTTGAGTTTTGTCTTGTCTGAAGCAAACCGCCTACGACTGACTGCAGCGTGAGACTCTCATAGAATAAACCATCAATTTCCCTGAATGCACGCAGTCTTAGATGGAACATGTTCTCCTGCGCCGTAGCTTCCAGGCAGCCAATACTTTCAGTTCATGTCTCCACAGAATCCACATCCACTTGCAGAGACTTGAAACTTACCTGGGATACACTAAGCAACACAGTCTTACGTTGGTCTGAGTTCGTGTTTCCAGGAGAGAGTGTGTGTGTGTGTGTAGACTGTTGTAGACCTAGTGCGTTAAAGCATGAGTTATTTATCTTGTGTAAAAACCTAGAGTGTAGCTTGGTTTGGAAAAACTCCACGGCAGTTTGATGCGGTCGAACTGGAGCTTTTTCTTCAGCTAACTCTTTTATGGAGGGAGAAATTAACATGTTGTTGACTTCAACATCAATTTATCCTCTTAAAGTACTTCAGATTGATGACTTCAGGCGCATGTATAAATTTAGGCTACAAAAGCGTGTGGTGGAAGGCTTCAGCGCAGCGAAACGTTCAAATCCCTCATTAGTTTGGTCCCCTGGCAAGTGATGAAAGATCCTAATGTGTTCGATTCATAGAAAACAAAACAAATAGAGCGAACGAGTAACATATGGTCGGGTGCGTGATGCAGAATCAATCCCCAAACATCTGCTGCGAATTCACCGAAGAAGACGGCGCGAGAAATGATAATTATGCCTGAAACTCAAATATAGACGCGACTTCAAAGCTTTGCTTCTTCTCGGCAACGTTCTGATGCGGCCGTGAATTCCGTAGTCTTCTGAAGAGGTCAGGGAGACACATCGCTTCATAATGATGACACGTCGTAATGCATAAACAAGGGAGTGGCTGTGGATTTGCACAGCGATGACTGCCGTCTTAAATAATGCAAAAACATGACAGTGTTGCGTGTTGACAGACACTGCACAACACGTGCTTATGCACACATGCAAACCTGCGGAAAAAAGGGGGATTGACTTCATTTCATTGCCAATGAAACCGATGTCTCTGAAACTTTCCTGCCTGTTTTGCATCTTGCATGATCAGTGGAAAAGAAATCACCGTTGCACGTTGTCCTCAAAGGTTAATGGACGTTTATGCACCAAAGCCTTAAAGTTCAATCAATAAGGCCAGGTACCAGGAAAGGACAAAATGAGCTCGTTCACTCACCTGGAGGCGATCTATTCTCACGGCATCTGAGTTTTAAACGCAGCTATAGCGACACAACCAGGGTCTGCAGGTTTAGCATCGTGATATAAACCAGCGATACCACAGGCTGTGTGAGTCACAGCTGAATCAGCCATGTGTCTTTTGGCTGATCAGTGGAAAGTGAAAACCTTTGTTGTGGGTCCAAATAATCCTTGGAGTCAAATGCAAGTGTCGAAGAAATGAGATTCATGGACAGTTTGACTCCAAGTGCAGGCTGATCCACAGCAAAAAGTGATTTTCATGGACGAACAATACAACTGTGTGAGATAATCCCCTCCCAAAGTGATCCCTCTATCTGCAGCGAGAGCTCCTCAAATCCTGGTGAGCGGCACCCGGAGCGAAATGAGCCCAAAGATAGAGCGACAGATTTATCGCACCCCAGATGCGCCTGATTTACAGCCATTGTTTAATCTCCAGATTCCAACCACATGAAGGTCTTATATTTAGAGCCTTAATTTATAGCGCTCAGAGAATGCAGGCTTAATGTTTTCTCTCTCTGCAGAGGATAAGCCGGCACTGTGACAAGGGCACATAAACAGATGCTTGGATTAACATTGATCCTATAAACTGATGTGGGGAAAGGTTATCTCTTAAACGGGCTGCGTTGGTTTTTGTCAGGACAGAAAACCGAACACGGAATCCAACATGAAAACAGTTCTCACTTGTTCACTGTTTTAAAGGATGGACTCCTCACAGCTTTCGCTGCCGAGCTCGAATTCAGCGTCACACAAGTAATTACACCTCGTAATACTTCTCCGGTTTTCTTATTCCCACCCTTTGGCACCGCTGACGAGGCCTCATTACCAGATCGGTTGAGCCGGGAGCCCCAGGCGGCTGGTTTTTCCCAGTGAGCCGGTTTCCCTGTGTTGTGGTGGGAGGGTCGGCAAGAGGCGACGGGCAAACGCTGGCGTTCATTTCCATTCTGTCATGTGTGTGAATCTGATTACAGGTTGCTAAGTCAATATTTAGCAACTGCGGACGGCATCGTCGTCGGCCAGTTTATTTTTTTGGGGCCCCGCCACATCTGCTGCCAATGTGATGTGCGGTAGCCGACGTGCGCTGCTACCAGGTATGAAAGCAAACAGTGCGTCTGCAGTCCCTGGTCCAGTGAGTCAGGCAAAGGAGCAGTGAGCGTGAAACCAGGATTTACAGCCCGGAGTCAGACTGGTTGGAGGACGGCTGCGATCGGAGCGGTTTGAGGGTTGCCTTAATGGCTCTGACGAGGGGTCGTGGAAGTTCACGGTTCCCTCACATCAGCCTTGTTCATATGTGAAAGAAAAACAAACCACAAGTAGCTAAACACACAGAAGATTTAAAAAGTATGCGATGCTCAAGTGCACACTTCCAGGTCAGGTGAGGACCGAAGGACAAACCTCCTCCATACCGTGCAGACTGTCCACACACTGCAGGGACAGTGACTGCATTTCATGCATTTTTTCGTTTGATTCCTGTTGTCTGACAATCCTTCATAGGGGTGGGGGGTGCTGCCATTTTATTATGAGCCAAGAGGAACAAGGGGTGGGGGCTTCTTTTCATCTGGCCCGCGGGCGAGAGGGATTTGATATTTATTAAAAATAGAGAGCAGCATATTTCTTCCAGTCGTGACTTCATTACCTGAGGTTATTCCAGCAAGACGGACCACACACAGCCGCTTCATCTGAAACACCTCCTCTGCCTGTTTGCCTGAGCTACTATTTAAATTTCAGGGTTCACAGAATTGTGGACTTCTCGTGCCAAAGATGTGCAAGTCAGAACTTCATTAGACTTGGAGACGTTTCTATGCCGGCAGTTGCTTGAGCGGAGCTGGCAACGAGTTTGTGTGGACTTGCTCTTATTTGAAACTGTTTTGACTTTAACGACTGTAGATTTTGTATTTGCGTTTCTTATAAATGTAAATTATTGCACTGGTCTTAAAGCCAGATTGGATTTTCTCGGCTTGTTCACCGAGGACAAAATGTCTTTTGGAGTCCTGCCATGTGTAAGGGGCCTTTATGGCTTTCTTAGGCAGGGTACATGCATAGATTATACAAGAACAACTCCCCCTAAACGTGCGCACCCCTCCACCCCTTCAAACTCACTTTCGTCTGCAGAACATCTGGAATTCATTGGGAGGAGGAGGTTTCGGGTAAATGAACTCTGACAAGAGTCTGTAGATCTGGGAGCAGCCCCCCTGTTTCAGGTTCCTTCAGATGGTCGAGATAGGCCTGCAGACAAAACCACTGGTTTGTCTCACACAGACTTTTACCTGTCCCGCCCTGAAACGAAATAATACTTTGTTGTGTTAAGAGTGGAACCAATTTCAGAATCGCCTTTCATTGCATGTGAATGCAGTAACTGTGGCCGCGTGTGCAGAACTTTCCGTAAAAAAGGCAGCATTCAGAGTCGAGCGCGGGTCACACCGATGTAATCCATAATGAAGCTGTTTCCTTGATTTGTCCCACATAAAATCCACCCTTTGGGTTTAATGACCTCATGAAAGGGTCGACGCTGCGAGGAGAGAATACCTTACGGATTTTACTGCAGAGTGTTTCAGTAAATCTCCCAACAGACCTGAGTCATCGTGTTAGTCAGAGTGACCGAACACAAAGAGCTGGAGCAGGACTTTCTGTGTTTGGGGGTATGAAGAGTCATGAAAGACGAGAAGACCATACCAATGAGAAAATCTTTTATCTCAGACGATAAAAGAGTGGACAGCTCCTTGAAGTGAAGCCAAATCAACTTGATCGCCCCCTGGTGGCTGACTGCAACACAGGCCATAAACGCTGCCTCCTCCATCTTATAACTGGGACAAAAAGTTCAAATACATGTTAAGTAAGTTTTGTGTGGTTCATCTGACACTGATGATATCGTAACTTAAGGTGAAAGTTGGATATATTTCTGATATGGATTTGAAGTCGTATCGTCTTCACGGCGTCACTTTTCACTCCACCTTTTAATAACACAAATGCAACCATGCTAATAATGTAAGCCCACTTTTCCTGTTGGCAAAAATACAGCGTGCGCTTTCTGTGTGTTTCCACAAAGAGCTCTTTTAATTGGTGCGCCAATGAAACGCCTGGCAGTGTGGGATGTGACTGACCTTCCACATGTGTCAGAGTTTGTGTTCTGATCCACCTCTCCCTCTCTCTCATTCCCACTTGCTGCACATATTCACTTGTTTTTTTTTTTCAAACACACTTGCCAGCTCCTGTCGACTGCAGCGAACTGAGGTCGTGAATCACGTTTTTTCCTAGAAGTGGTTTTGATTTCCTGTAATACCTACAGTGCCCCAGAATTTTGGTAAACATCATCTTTATTCATTGCGGCGCTTGGTTTCCTCCCTCTTTTTGTTCCCCTCCTTTAAAATATGAGAGAATTATGAGCCTAGAAATCCTTGTTAAGTGAAACATGCATGCAGCAGTGCCTGGAGCGAATAGTTTCTCAGTAATACTCGGGTAGAGGCTTCATGGTGGCCTCTTTATGAACAGAATTACATCTGTTTTTTGTTGGTCGGAGACATTAATTATATCCCTCTGGAGTTGTCTACACAGTGTTTGTGTAACTGATGGTAAGAACAAACACCACCTACAATACCCAGTTTTTTTTTCGTTGATGATCTGTCTTTGGTCTCGGAAAAAGTCTTGTTTGAAGTTCCCATCTGATGTTCGTACCCATGTGAAAGGCGCTCAAATGACTTGAGAGTCAGTGAAGTTTGAGATTTTCCTCATTGTGTATTTTGGCTTTTGACTTTTCATGTAACTCCAGTTCTCACCTGCCTTTTGCCTCCGTGTTTGGTCTCCTCCTGACTCCAGCTCCTAAATTCTCCTCAGCTCTATAAATCCTATCAAAGTGGCCCATAGGAGCGAATGGTTGTGTGAATGTATGTCAGCCATGCGATGAACTTGCGACTTGTCCAGGGTGTACCCCGCCTCTTGCCCAGTGACGGCTGGGATTGGCTCCAGCACCCCGCCACCCACGGAGAAGCGGTTGAAGATGAATGAATGAATGAATGATAGAGTCACAGTAACTCGACTAAATAATATCAGCTGCAATAGTTTTGAAACATTTTACGAAGATTTTCATTCGGCCCCATGAGACGCTCTAGCATCAAAACACCTGAGTGTGTTGTGTTTCATTTGAAAGAACACGAATATCCTTTTAAAATGCTATCACGGTTTCTAAAGCTCCCTCATTAAAGAACCTTTTCTTTGGCAGCAAAACCCAAAATAAACCTGGGGAAACAAACACTGCTGACATTTAAGGATAAAGAAGCTGATATGGTGCATTAATGACAGAAGGGAAAAGACTTTTACTTTGGTTTTGGAAAAACTTAACATACTAGCTTTGGTTCTAAGTGATCCCAGCTGGTCTTGTTTTTTTTTTTTTAACTTATTTTTTCTTCAGGCTTCTCTCGACAGGTCTGCAGTAACAAGGGCGCTACGCTGTCCCGGGGTCCTTAAACTTTATAATACACAGAGCTGAGGATCAGCGTGCCAACATAGGCCACTAAGCCGCTGCTTTAATAACCTCAAATATGCTGCACTTCATATGGATGTGGTTCAGCCTATTTGTGATGGAAAACTACACCCTGACTCAGGAACCCAAACACTGATCCCGTCAGCGCGGGGCAGGGAGCGCTGCCAGAACGCTGCACTAATTTGGGGCTGGTTCCTGGTCAGCGGAGTGCCACTCGGGCCCCACAGCCATCGCCTGAAAGAGTCTTTCACGGAGGATTTGAGAGGTCGTTTTCACATGAGGTCAAACTGTGCATAGCTGTCACGTTGAGTTAATTTATGAAATAAAAGAACTGAAGGTTCAGTCAGTCGGCGGGAACGCTACGTCAGCAGAGTTTAACAGGTGAGACCCTCGAGGCCAAAAACCTTCATCCGTGTTGCTGTTGCCAAAAATCTCCCAAAAACGTTTCTCTCTCCTTCCTCTCTTTCTCTCTCTCACATCTCAGACATTCTCCAGGTCAGCGTCTGAAAGTCATGTGACGTGAACTTCGACTGAAGAAGATGACAATATGGTTAACTCCTCTTTATAACCTCCCATAGTGACCCAAACGACCTCAGCACGTTGTTGAAGAAACACTTTTTTTCCCCTGATTCTAATTGGTTTCCTGTTTTTTTCCCAACCAGGCTTTAGCGTTTAAACACTTTCTCTGTGTTTGCTTTTGTTTCCAAAAGCAGCTGTTGCAAGAAATTATGAAGTGTGCGAGCGCTCGTCACCGCTCAGTAGCTCAGAGGGCGGGACTCTTTGGATTATCATCTAATCCCTCAAACAACGCTGATAGCTGTGTCAACAAGCTCGCCGCTTTTCACACTTGCTCCGTCTGTGTGCTTTGCTCTTTTGGCCGCGATACCAAAAATAAACAGCTTGGGGAACGTCGCTGCTCTGCTCAGGATTTGTGATTTATCTGTCCATAAACTTTTGGCCCTACTCAAAAGTAGTAAACAAGCAGCGATTTCAGTCTGGTTGTCAGCCAAGGCAAATGGTTATATTATGATAACAGCCCTATTTCCTGTAGTTAACATTTTTGTTTCACATTAGGCACTATTCTCAGTCTGCAACTGGCGGGGAGCGGTGGCCCACTTTCGACACTCTTAACCTCGGCCTCAGCCGTCCAGCCAGATGTGGGTTCCCTGAAGCAAATTATTAGCGGTTCCTAGTACACACAGGTTCCCTACTAAGTGTTTCCAGCTCAGATTTGGCAGGACACCGAGGAGACATTCCGATGGTGCTGCATCATATTTTCCCCTCGGCATCACCACAGCAACTAATTAATTATTGTTCAAAAAAAAGTAAATCTGTCCCTGTATACGACTAATGTGCTGCGTCACTCATGCTTCTCTGGACTGAAATGAGATAGAGGTGTTTTTATGTGACTGAAACAGTTTGATGCTCCTCTGGGATCATGACTCATGCCTGTGTTTGCTTTTGCGCTAAAACGCAACACACACACACACACACACACACACAGGAGAACTTTGGATTTGGCGACACTCAGTTTAATTTGTTTCTTCATCCTCACTCGTATAAGATAACATAGCTCTTTAAATATTATTCCTTTTGCAAGATATTATAGATATTTGAGTGTTTAAATTTACCATGTTTTTATTCTCAGGGAGCAATTACTGAATTTTTAATGACAGGTATAAACCCGAACAACTGATGTACTTCTCAAAATTAAAGTCCTGTCAAAGTCACCATGACTCAGCTCGGCTCATAAAGCCACCGTTAACGTCTCTGAGGCATCTTCCAGAAGGACATAATTCTGTTGGGAGGACTCTTACTCGCTAACAGATCGAGCCGCTGCTGTCTCCATCAGCCCCAGCACACACCTTTCCTCAAATCGCCGGCCGACAAATGCACAGCTCAGGAAATATTTACAGTGGGAGAGCACTCGCACACGGTGGCTGCGTCTCTCTGGACGGTGCTGGTGGCGCTCGGGCGTGATGGGTGTCCGCAGTGGAGGTAAACAATGGGCTGGACGTGGGAGCCCACCTGCTGCTGACGCCAAACCCTTCGACACGTAAACAGAGTGAGAGGCTGCGTAAAAAACACTCAGACGCGGACGTCATCTCAGAAGTGGCGCTGAGTTCAGCCGCTCTGAGGAAACGGACTGGTGTCGAAATGAGCTGCAGACCTACGTCTTCTTGGATTTATTCAGTTCCAGGGGGGGACAGATTTCATGCATTTATTTGCCTTCTATGTTCATTGTTAGACTTTTTTTGTCTCGTTATTCCCCCCCCATCAAAAAGCCAACAGAGAAGGAGACAGTCACAGCTTAAAGCAGGGCCTCCTCTCTCTAATTGCGCTCCTTGCGATGACTTCCTGTTGGAACTCCACAAGGGATGTTTGGTCTTGACTCTTCAGATGACCCCAAACCAGAAACCTCAGTGCTCATTCCTTCTGGCTCATGAAATATGTTCTGGATTCGAACCACTCCCTGGTGGATCATTAATACGGCACAGTGTCTGAGCTGCCAGCGTTTGCTTACAGGCCTCGTCTCCTACAGGGAAAACAGGACAGGGGTTAATAGAATAGATTCACAGTATACCGGCGGGTTTGTTCAGCTTGTTCTGTTCAGACGCCACGTTAAACCAAACGTTAGCCCTCCGCCCGTGCTGTTGTTTTCATCGTCCAATCAGTCTTGATGCCTGCGTTTGCACAAAGGTGTATCGGAGGAGATAAATTGCCTGTTTTGCTCAGTTTCCTGGTTCCGAGCCCAGGTTTGCACAACCTTCTCAAAGTGTTTGAGGCGCAGCGGGAAGACTCCCTGAGCCGGCGCTGATTCCACTGCCCTCATCTGCTCCGACAACACGGAGAAGCCCCAGAGCTCGGAGATAGATTTTCATATTCAGCTCGTATTTACTTTTGAAATTGTTCTGAGAGCAGCTTGTCTCCGAGATCAGCCAGGAGTGTACGCTGTTTAATCTGGAGACACCGGATAAATCACGTGCAGTCTGGACGGCGGCGCTGAGCGATTTCCAGCAGGATCAGAATCACATCCATCACCCGGACGACTCGCTGTTATAACCTCGTGTGCACTCCTGTGGGTGGAGTTCACATCACTGTCAGGGAAAAATTCAGTTACTGAACTTTAAAGTTGTTTTTTCTTTGAAAGTCCAGAATGAGTGCAACTCAAGTATGGATGAAGTTGAAAGGTCACGTTATCCAAATTGTACTACAAAACATTTTACTTACCTGGTTGCAGTCTGGACGCTCACAGTCCAAAATCTCCTTTCCCCCTCCGTTGAGCTCGAGTGCAGACCAGGCCTCCTGCAGCGTTCTCCTCTGGTGTGGAACAAACGTGGAGTTATGATGATACATCAGTAACAGCTTAGATTATCGAGCTGGACCACCCCTCCAGGACCACAAAGGAGCTGCTCAGCTTTATTTAGTCTGTGAACGTGACGATAAGGTTCGTTGGTTGAGATACGTTGGGTTCTGCTCTGCATCTGGACGAGCTTCGAGGCCTCTGTGCCTGTACTTATCTCCCATTTACACAGCAGGCTATGCTTGTATAGATATTTGAGTATTTAAATTTACCATGTTTTTATTCTCAGGGAGCAATTATTGAATAATGTATAAACCTGAACAACTGATGTACTACTCAAAATTAAAGGACATAATTCTCTTACTCTCTAACAAATCGAGCCACTGCTGTCTCCATCAGCCCCAGCACACACCTTTTCTCAAATCGTGAGCGTTGCCAGAGACGCCGGCCAACAAATGCACAGCTCAGGAAATATTTACAGTGGGAGAGCACTCGCACACGGTGGCTGCGTCTCTCTGGACGGTGCTGGTGGCGCTCGGGCGCGATGGGTGTCCGCAGTGGAGGTAAACAATGGGCTGGACGTGGGAGCCCACCTGCTGCTGACGCCGAACCCTTCGACACGTAAACAGAGTGAGAGGCTGCGTAAAACACTCAGACGCGGACGTCATCTCAGAAGCGGCGCTGAGTTCAGCCGCTCTGAGGAAACGGACTGGTGTCAAAATGAGCTGCAGACCTACGTCTTCTTGGATTTATTCAGTTCCAGGGGGGGACAGATGAGATTCCTCTCTCACAAATGTAAAGAAATGTACTGTTTTTAGATTAATTCATGCATTTATTCGAGGCCTCTGTGCCTGTACAGGGTACTTATCCACCGTATACACAGCCGGCTATACTTGTCAGTGTAATGTTAAACATGAATGTACAGTACTCTAAATAGTAGTGGATATATATATATATTGTTATTACCTCCTGATTTCTGTGGTTTGTAAGGAGCAGGGTTTTTTTTCCATTTAAAAAAACCCATGGTAACTCCATAAAGTACACCAATAGTGATGGCACTGAAGTCCTAGTTACAGTTTTTGAAGTGGTATCACTGTGGTAGATGATCCTCAGCCTGAGTGAGGTCACCCGTGGTTAACCCTTCGAGCAATGCTGATTGAATTACACTTTGATTTAACAGCCACAGAGAAAAAAACAACTGAACAGGATCTTGTCAAATATGGATCTTGTGCCAGTTTTCTGCGTCCGGCCGTGGACACTAATCCAGACTGGATACGTTTTCAATGCTAGGATATTTAAGAATATTTTCTGCGTTTGCCTTTTATTCAACCAGTGTCCTCTCAGGGGGTGTGAGTGATGTGATGCAGGCTCTTTGACGCTGTTCCTCATTTTCTCGAAAGTAAATTACACATCAGATCTATGTTTGAGGATTTTTTTTTAGCACATTGAAATCGGATGAAACAGTCAGCTGTCCTGCAACAAATGGCTGTCTCAAAGCCTCGCTTCACCCAGTTGGTGATGCTCCCTCTGTGTCATCACCAAAGAACAGACTAAATGTCTCATATTTTCCACGACTGCACCCGTTATCTCCAGGGATCGTTTATTTTCCATCTGCTCCCATGACCTTCAAGCAAAGGAATCGCATTATCTTTCAGTGGAATTTAAAAACTGGGCTTTTGATTTGTTTAGGAATCTTTTCCTCACCCGGTGTGTGCGTCTGAATATCCATGTGTGGGTTTGCATAAATCCTCCAGAACGTGTCAAGGCTTCTTATTTATCTAACCTCTCTTCCCTGGCGCGCTCCTCCGTGTCTCCGAGGTTGTGGAGATACCGAGTAACCCGGGACCACCCGAGTCCCGACTCCCACTCACAGTTGGGAATCTAGTGTTTCAGCTGAGGTTAAAAGTGATTATTGTGTTTCGAAACAAGCCTGTCTGCACACTAGCATGTCAAATAAAGCTCTGAAGAGGGTGAAAATAGCCAGCTATGTAGCAGTGCGATGGATCCTGAGGCCACAGCCGCCTGGCCGCCCGCCTGCCGCTTGATGTTTAACAAGCCGGTCATTTAAACTCTGCTAATAAAACATCTCCTGCTGGGGGGACAGGCTCTTCATAAACCCTCACTTCACAACGCTGAGTCTCCGTTCCCCTCTGCCCTCCCCTCCCCTCCTCGTGATCAGTGGCAATTCAAACGGGCATTTATGCAGGCGTCACGTTTTTAACTATAATTGGAGCGATAAAAGTGAAACAGCCTCCACATTAGAGCTGCTTTAACTCACGGCCAGACCTGGGGGACATCCAGGGGAGCCGCATGGCGTTGTGTAGGAGTGCTCTATCGTAATGGAGTCCAAAAAAAACAGTATTTAGTTTTAATGTCTTTGTCGTTAAAGGTCCGGTGTGTCGAATGTAGTGACATCTACTGGTGGAGTTTCAGGTCGCAGCTCAAAACAAGAGTGAAAGTCTGTGGTAGCTTCAGTTCCCATAGAAACTTGTTGAATTTGTTCATGCAGTTTGGGCAAGTGTAAAAAAAACATGGCGGTCTTTGGAAAGAGCACCCCTCGCTCCTGATGTCAATATGAAGTATCTCTGAATATTAAATAATGAAATGTTAGATTTTTAGCAGTATTTGATTTAAATAAGCTAAAAAAAAAACTCTGTCATTATATTGGCTGATATGGACGTTGGTTACCATGGTTACTTGGGGTAAACTTGGGGCTCAGATGAGCCTGATATTGCTGATGTGGAATAGATCCAAGATAATAATCAGGTCTGCTGTGTTGTGTCAGCAGAGATCAGTGGACTGCAGTACAGTTAGTGTCCTCTTCACTTTTCTTTCCCAGAGCTGTCACATAAGAAGAACATGAGAAACATGATCAAACAGATCTGGCAGAACGATGACATTCCTGGGAGTTTCTGGGTTCCCGGTCCTCATGGGCTCGACCTCCTCCTGGGACAGCAGGTCTGGGTCACATTCAGGGCAGCGTCTCCTCCTCCATCACTTTCAATCTGGAACATCTACTCACCCACACTGAAACCCTTAAACCTACATTATCCACAGAGGGGGATTTGAGACACTACATATTACAGATTATTGAGAAATTACATCAATGTGCAAGTTTCCAGTGATCTCTTATTATTATGTTATTATCCCGTTGGCTTCAGACGTCCTGAAAACTGCTGAAACGGAGTAAAAGATTTACTTTTGGGTTTGTGATGTTACAGTTTCCCACCATCAGGGACCTCTTACATGTCACAATATCAATGCGGTTTTTGCTGAAAGTATTAAGTAGCTCCGAGGAGGCTCTGTTCACACCCCTGTACTTTAGTTTGGTGTTTGTTCACAAGTGAAATTACACAAATTACACAATGTGGAATCAAAGTAGCATGAAACTAGCATGAACTTTAGTCACTTTGACCTTGTGAGATAGATACTAATTCATGGATATTCAAGTACTTATTGATGCAGGTCTTATTCACAGGACAGTGTGCGAGGATGTAGATAGACTTGTACCTTTGCTTTTTGACATTGAGTTACTGCTCCTATTAGAGGGAGGCCTCAGGATATGGACTGAAAACCCTTCAGGGTAGAAAGTGTGGGAGGCAGAGACGGGGAGGGGGGGGGCATTCCTGATATTAGGTTTCATTCAGTTCAGATGCCAAAGTTCTTCAGTCATGTCAAACCTGGAGACCTTTGACAAAAGCTGGATTCCATGGCTGGACTGCGGAGCTTCGTAATCAGCTGACGCCTCTCGTCATGGAGAACTGCCTTTATTTTTATAGACAGATGGAAACTGCATGTGTGGATGAATCCGGTGTGTTGCTGTGTCATCATGTCCTGAAGTCTCTGTGCAGGAAGTTTTAAAGGAAAAGAACATGACATCCGGATATATGAGCTTTAAAAACACAAGATAAAAACTTGGATAAACAGGGGCTGTGAAAACGCAGCGGTTCATCAGTTCTTATTTCAAAAACACTGGCGAGGAAAGTGGTTATTATTTATTTTTGTAAAAAACATATGTGGGTATTTCAAAAATGGATATCATGTTGCAGCGCAGCCTGAAGCCCCCATCTGCTCCTGAACCCCTACCATCATATAGGCAGGTTGCAGCTGCATCCTCCCTCAGTGACACACACACACACACACACACACACACACCCTTCTCGCTCTGACCAGCTGGCACCACCAGAAGTGAAGCGATCTCATTTCACTTCAAGTATTCAGACCTCACTCAGACATCGTGAGTGTGAAATAATAAAAGATGCAGGTTTATTCTTCACAACGACTACGCTGACGGTTGTTGACTCGTGGCGACGCAGAGAAAGCGTGCAGAGAAAGATCAGCTGCCTTCCGTCTTACGGAGCGGTAACGTTTCAGCTCAGCTGTTTGACTTTACAGCCCTGCTCTCACCGCAGTCGCCCATGGCTCAGTGGTCATTTAGAAAGTGAAGCCAAATCCTTTGGCTCGCCCCCTAGTGGCTGGCTGCAGTATAGGTCATGTATAAGTGGAAATAAGTGCATTTTTTCCAGAAGATGCCCTCTGCCTTTCCTTCTTTTGGTTAGAGAGGAACTGTAGACATGTCATCCATCTTTATTTATAATATTATAATATATATAATATTTATGGTTCATGTGTAGCCAGATATAATATAAATGACTAATCTACTGCCCCTCTGAGCGATGTGTGAAGGTGGCGCCTGGCCAGCAGCCTGTACTTCATCCTCAGCCCTTCAGTCTCTACTTGATGGACACAGGCGGAGGATCTGTCGTGGAGGCAGCTCCATGCGGGCGTGCAGCTGCCGGCAGGCTGAAGTGCCAGGTTGAAAGAGTCGTGCGCTGCAGGAGAAGAGGATGAGGTTTCACTGTTCAAAGCCGAGGCCTCGTTTGTGTCACGTTAGGGAAAGACAGGCCGAGGGTGCACGCAGACGCTTTGATTTGTCTCCTGTCAGATTCCACACAGGTGAAGAACTTCCTGCAGGCTGCTCCTCTGCGACACTCAATGATACCAGCATGTGAAAGCATTCTCACTTTTCTTGCTCCAAACCAGATATTCCCTACAGTAACATTACATTTCCTATAATGGGACAGATTAGTTGTGTTGGATGAAGTCATTGTGAGTTCAGCAGTTATTTTAAGCATTGGCCAAATTCTGTTTTGGCAACTCGCTGTGCAGGATTGATTAATTAACTTTTAATCTAATTATCCAACAGGATCAAATCAGTCTTTGTTATCTGCAGAATAGTGACTGTGTGTTTATGTGAGAAAAGTCAAAATAAAATGTTCCATATACTGAATCTCTGCTTTCTCATGAAGAAGTTGGCCTGTAGTGGATAAAACCCTCTCACAGATGTTGCTTGGCTCCTTGTCTGAGGAGGTCTCAGGTTAGTCCAGACAGTCATCACGTGGTTTCTGGCGTCCTCCTCCTCCTCCTCCTCCTCCTCCTCCTTTTTTCATACGATTTGATGTAACTCCAGGAGAAGCTGATGCAACAAAGAGGTTTCTGGAGTTGAACCTTGAGTTGGTCCCTGCTGTAGCTTACGTTCTCCCTGAACTGGCCCCGCAACTAATTTGATCCAAGCAGGAGAGAAAGGCAGAGACAAAAATCTGCCTGTGAAATGCTCACTGTAACTTTATTGCTTTTTTTTTTTTTTCTTTATAACTGCTGGATTCCAGTTACAGTAATATCTCGCCATAAAACCCGCCCGCCTTAATGGATGAGAAATATTAAAACTGACATTTACTTAGTGGGCGTCGCACAGAATCATTAGACAATATCCAACAGCCCAGCTCTCTGGGTTTCGTTGGGATAAGGAATAAAATAGCGCTGGAGTTTTCTCACCGTCGCGACGACAGCGACACATTTATCTTGGAACGGTTTCGTGTTGACCAAAAAGTGTACCGTGCCGATCGGAACATCAAAACCAGGCGGTGGAATCGATGCCAGAAGCCGCCTCACAAATGAGTCCCACATGGTTTCAACCAAAACAAGTCGTTGGCATTGTCTGGTTTTACACAAACTGCTGTGTCTTTGTGGACTACACAGTAGTTTGACTGCATGCCTGTTTGAGTGTGTTTGTGTTAGGGTTAACGCTCCTCGCTAAATACTGTTCCGTGCGATACTTTTGCTTCAGTGATTCTCATGTTCTCTCGGTCAGCTTCAGATCGTGGAGGAGAAGTAGAGCAGCAGCCGCTCTGTTAGCGCTCCTTAAATAATGTAAATAAAGTTATGATGTGGTTTGACAAACATTAATTCAGTTCTTCTGCGTCTTTTTTCCTCGACCCTCACGAAAAAAAAAAAAAAAAAAAAAAAATGGAGTGAGTGATGCAAACTTTCTCAGGCTCATGTTTTATGCATCAGCGCTCGCTGCCTGTCTGCTTTTGTCATTGATACTGAGCATGGCCTGCTGTGCTCTGCCTGGAATGGCAAGAGGGCTTGAGTTTCCTTCCAGCACATCCCCTGTCCATTACCCAGGGGGCCGTGCGTCTCATTCCATGGCCTTAACAAGACCTTGGACCTGCCCTGGCTTGTGTATAGTCTCGCATTTGCTGTTGTGTGTGATTTATTTGAACCCAGCACAGTGAGAATTGGTTAGAAGGTTGTTGTTTCCACCAGTTTGCCATCAGAACATGCACTGATTTTACAAATTCAAAGATAACAACCAAATAGTTTCTGTCCTTATTTTGGTTTAGTCCGTATGTAGCGGTGGTGTAATCTACATCAGTAAAAGCAGAATTAAAAGAGTGTTTTTGACTTCAAGTCCTGTATATAAAATTGTATTCATGGACAAGTGTCAAAATTAAAATAACTTGTTATACAATATACTTATTCTAAATGTATTTTTCATTCATTAAACATTTGCATAAAGTTTATATACTGTGTGCATGTACAAGTCAGTGATAAATAAGTATCAAGTGCAGTATTTCGCTTTAAAAATAACAGAAAAAAAAGAGGGACTGTGCTCCAGTACTTGAACGGTGTGGATGTCTTCCAGTATTGGTGACAGTACACTGACCCAGAACATATCAGTGTAATTGAACATGTGAGCGAGCGCACGGAGGGGCAGAGGCGTGCCAGCCTGGGTAAAATTAGAACGTCATATTGAGTGGTGACAGAAATGCTGAGAGCAGGGCTGCGCTGCAGGAATTTTGGAGATGACATAGTCTATCTGTCATGAGGTGCAGCTGCTGCTGTCAGGTAGCGGACGGGGGGCAGCAGGATGTGTAAATCAGCTCTTGCTTGTCCCCAAACTCAGACCACAGATTTTTTTGATGGGAAAATCAGGCTCCATCCTCCCCGACTTAAAAACTTGTCCTCTGTTTGCCCTGGACACGTAGAACTGTGAGAAGGAGCACAAGAACCGTTTTGCGGTCGATGGGAGAGCAACACATCGTGATGTGTTCGGTTGTTTATTGTTCTACAAAGTTATTTTTCCATCCAGCTCAATCTTAGAGGATGCATTCGTGATAAGAGCTGAGTGAGCTGCCGAGATCGAATCCTGGCATCCAAGGATCTGTCTGTACGTAGATTATAAAATGGAACAGTCGTCCTGTTTGTCTGATCGCAGAATAAATGGTTTGTGTCTTTTCCATCAGGCATGAATCAAATCAAAGATAAATGCTGTGAACACTTTATTTAAAGCCATGGTCCACAGAGGGTACTTGAACTACAGCTCGGGACAAAGACAAACAAACGTAGTGACTATTCCCACTGTTCTTTTTTCCTATTTCCTCCAGAACTTCACAGATGGTTTGATTTTGACAGTTATAAGAAACATACATTTGTTTTAGGTTGAAATGGTTTCCTAAAGGATTAGAGGTCTGCAGCTGCTGACTGTGAAGTACAAACGATAAGACGACAGTGTGGATCTATCGTCCTTTTGATATCCCGTGTCTTTCTCAACTTGTGTTTTTCTGAGTTAACATCAAATCCAGTCTTGACTCGTGTCCCTGCCCTTGTCAACGTGTCTTTGAGCCGCCACAACAGGACCAGTGACTCCGTTTGAAACGACTTCATTAACTGAAGCTGAGGGTGCAGCTGTACTTTAGTCCTTTTCTAAATTTACCAGCTTGCCTTTGGAGTGCCTGACATGTTTGACCTCAGATGTCACCTCGGGCAACTGTTGACGTATCCTTACAGTCATTATCGGGACTTGGGCTGCAATCGCCTAAATGCGCCCGGCTCGCCCTGCTGCCGCCCTAACGAGAAACATGGGGACCTAGTTTTCTTTAATCCTTGAGTCCTGACTTTGAAACTCCAAGGTTATCATTAGTGCTCTTGAGTATTCTCGGGACCATGTCTGGGGGGAGGCAGATAAGAGAAATGCGCAGGGGGACGTAAAGGTCTTCAAGTTGACACTATCCAGCCATCTGCGTCGCTGACTGATAAATCAGGCTCTGGTGTTCTCCTCTATCTTCATTCGCTGCGGACAGATTGCTGCAGAATGTGTGTCTGGACAGGGAAGGCCAGAAGAAGGAGCAGATTGTTCGGGTCGCTGTCACAGACGGATCAGAGGTCTGCTGTGTGCTGGATGGATGAGTGCGTCCGCTGTGTGTTCGCTGTCTATACGCGCTCAGACTGCCAGACTCCATACATAGAGACAGCCCGGGAGCACGGCTGAGTCCAGGAAATGACCGTGATTATACCAAATGTCCTGTTTGCCTCGGTGTCCCCTCTCGCGGTGATGGATATGGTATGTAATGGAGAGGAGATGTGGCCCGTCTGCTCTCAGGCGTCTGTCTTTGCTGTCCTGTGAGTCTCGGCGACAGAAATCCCCAAATTCAGCCGTGAATCAATTAGCCGTCTGCCTCTCTGCGAGCTCGGCCTCGGCCAAAAAGTGCTCCCCTCCCATTGCAGGCAGTCCAGTCGTATGTTTTGAAAGGTGACTGACACAGCCTCCCCCCCGGCCCCCAAAAGGTCATAAAAGGCGTCTTTGAGCAAGCCACTGCACATCCACGCTCACATTCCTGCCAGCTCAGAGGACGACCAGGGGCTAATGGTGCGAGGGAACAGAAAATGGCAGCATGTGAGGTCGTAAACCTCTGACCACCGCAGAGGGACACACCTGCCCCGAGGACACAGGGAGCAGCCATGGGCGCACACGTGGATAATAACAGTACTGATAACTTTTATGTGTGTGGCACTTATCTAAACGAGGGTGCAAAGTGCTGCACACAAAACTTCACGACATAAAGAAGAGGGGATTCTGGGAGAAGCTGTGTGATGGAGACGTTTGATCAATTGTTAATCGTCTAATTGTTGAACCATAAGAAATAGTTGTTCAACTCTCATTTTGTTTGAATTTTCTGTGAGTTTATAAAGGATGTGAAACCAATCCCTCGACATTTTCGCTCCCCTCAATCAACCTGCAGCTCTTTACTGAAATTAATATATGAGTCACGTCACTGCACAGTGTTTTGGTTTAATCCGTTGAACCCGTGGCTCTGTTTCCCTCGCAGAGTTTTCTGTAAACACAATAAATGTGTGTTTACAGTTATTGTTGCTCGCATTTCTTGTGTTGGGCCGATATTTGCAAATCTGTTTTCAGGTATTTTAAACCCTGCGTTGTTTACACGGCAGCCTGCAGCCGCTGCTGGCTCATTAAGTTAAACATCTCGTCATGTTGCCACCACCTGTAGACCGGAGGAATGGTGAGGAACGTGCATCACGTACATGTGGTGCATGAGATAAGTGAGAGTTTCTTAACTTTAACATGAGTTGGTTAAAAAGCGGACGACCCTGCCAAATAGGTTTTGGTTCACGTGCTGTCAAACCGATGTTCTGTCTCCTCTGGCCTCTCTTGTTTCATTTTACAAGCCAGAACAGATCTGCAGCATTTCCAACTTTTTTCAGCAAGACTAAACACATTCCTCTGGAATATATTACTGCTAATTGAGCTTTTATGTGGTGTTTGATTCTTAAAGGATCTCTTTCTTGGACGAAACACGGGCAACAGTCAAGGCGATTTGCATAAAAGGTTTCAACTAAAAAGCCTGGATTTTAATAAGGCAGAATAATCAGAGTGTTAGCAACAGTGGAACAGTGGTGTAAATTAGCTCTATTAGACTGTCATGCCATGTCTATTATCAAAAAACCAATAACCCTTTGTTATGTGTTGGAAATCTACGCTATTATAGATATTGTGTTTTTAATATGAAATGAACCAAAACTGTAGTATTTTCTGACCCAAGGAAACGACTTGACTTTATTTTATGACCAAATATATAAAGTGAAGAAGAATTCATGCAAAATGCAAAGTTCCATTCAGAAGAAGTGAACGTTTCCCGTTAAGTTTTAACCGACCTCTGTGACGTAGCTTTTGACTCACGCTGCTAACTAATGACCAGATGAAGTGTTTGTGTGGTTTCAGCCTCTTGATAAATGGTGAGTGGTGTTTAATCGCCATGGAATTTGAATTTCTCAGCCATTACATTTTTGTAATAACTGAGCTCCCAGCATCGTTATCCTGAGCTCCTCTTCCTGTGGATCAGCGTTAAATTAGCCACAAAATCTGTTTGACTTATAACTTGTTTATACGCCAGAGACCAAACAAACATAAACCATCGTGTAATCATTCTAATGGGAGCTGTCAGCGTGATCCAGTGGAATATGAAGTCATTAGTTTTCTTGGTCTGAAGAAACGCCATGACGAACCACATGTTGAAAATATCTTTTTAATGCAGCGTTGCGCTGTAAAACCTACAAGACTCCACGAGATGATGCTGCTTTCGCCTTCGCCCCTTCTTCTAAATTCCTCTTGACAATCGCTGACTGCTGGGCCATTTGTTTGTTAGCTGTTGCCACGAGTGACCGGGCCATGTGAGGAGCGACCTGAATAATGAGGAGGTTACAGTGGGAGCCTCGTCTCCAAGGAGATAATTGATGTTATCGTAGAATTATAAGAAACAGCTTGCCATCCTCGTGTGTGTGTGTGTGTGTGTGAACTACTTCTCACACACAAAGCTCTACTTCCCTTCAAGGGCGTGTTCCGCAGATTTATCAGGGCGTGACCTTTGCACAGAGCTACACACTCGGAAGTCACCATAAACCGTGGAGTCCATGGATCATAAACTGAGCCCAAACTGAGGCGAGGCTCTCGTCTGTTTTATTCTGCTCCCACCTGACACCTCTGAATTAGCTCAGTGTCCTGATGGATTACCTGTGGCTGACCTGAGCTGTAAGTTGTGATGAATCTGTCCGACGCCATCTGGGGCCCCACTTGAGTTATTGCCTGGCGGTTATCAGCAGAAAGGAGACACCGGCCGGGGGTTTGTTGTGGAAAAACATCAGCAGCGAGGAGGGTTTTTGTTTGAACATCTGCGAGTGTTGAGTCAGAAGGAAGATGCCGGGAAGCGTTCCCTCTCGCCTCTTATCTTCCAATTTTCAGATTGCATGAAGCTCTGATTAATTTTATTTTTGACCTTTTAAATCCCAGACTGTGTCACACAAGTGAGCGAGTGGGCCGCATCGATATTAAATCATCTGCTCTGGACATTACATTTTGTGGAAGGAATTTGACACAGTCTCTCATGAAGAAGCAGGTTTTGGAATTTCCAAAACTCTCATCGGTGTAGCCTGGGTCTTGTGCTTCATTCTGTTGGAAGCAGCTTCTCAATCACCTGGAGAAATGAGTTGGAGAATGTTTTCATGCGGACCAGACGGAACTCTTGAATTTAAAAACCACCATCAACCTTGTTTCCTGTTCAGGAAGTTCTGACTGACGTCTCTGTCGATGTTTCCCTGCAGTCAGAAAGAAGACGTTCAGGGTTTTATGTGATTTCGATTTCCTGTTGGGTGTTTTGAGTCAGATCCGTGTTTTGGCCTTTTGGTTGCGTGTTCTCTTCATCCTCCTCTCCTCCAGCTGCTTCTCAAACGCTTGTCAGTTACCTTGATGTGCAGAGAAACAGCATCCCGCCCGAGGCCAGGGGAGCTGGCCTCGATAAAGTCAGGAGAAGCTGAAGGTGACGGAGGGAATGTGCAGTAAAAGCAAAAAAAAAAGGTTCAGGATGGTTTCTTAGCAGGTCTTGTCTTCACATGTTTGGCTTCACGTTCTCCTCTCTGATACTGTTACCATCTGTTCGAGAGGCTGATTTGAGCAAACCCTGAATAATTGAGTATTATTCCGTGCAAGAAAAACTTCTCTTAAGGAAGAGACATCAGGCTGAAAAGGGTTTAAGAGAAATCCACAACCTGCAGACGTTGTTTTTAAAAAACACTATTCCTGAAAGCCGATGCTCCGAAATGGTGCCTGTGTTTCTTCAAAGTATGCAATATGTCGATTGGTCACATGATTCTTATCCACTGTAATCCCCCCGGAGTCAAGAGTTCAGGGAGGATTGATGCGTCGCTGGTGCTCTGTCAGACATGTGCTTTTTATTTGGTCACCAGGCAGCCACGCTGACTTATCAGCATAACAGAACCAGCTGCACCGCTGGGGACATTGGCAAGAGGCAGCGGTGTTTGGACTGGTTGGAACCTCACTTTGTATCTGATGGATGCATCCGATTTTTAATATAAAAAACGGCCACTGAAAGAAGGAAGTTCTTTTCCTCTGTACTCACCTCCTAAAGAACTGGATTATAATACAAGCCCCAGGCCACGGTGCATCCTCTGTCCCTACAAAGAAGGAACAATGACGCTGCTGTGTCAGTGACTTTAGAAACAATTGTTCCTCCGCTAACCCTAACGCTATCTCTGTTTACTGTTACGTAGCTTAGACTTGCCGACAATATTTTCAGTGTCAGCGACGACGGAGAAGTGAAAAACAAATCACACAGTATTCCTCTTAATAGTTAGCTGAGCTGCTTTTCATTAGCTCTCCGCAGAGCTTATGAATCATTATTAGTATTTGCGCCGGCCTCGGTCCTTTTCAAACGCCACAATAATCTTGCTCTGAGAATTGGATTTGATAGAAGTCCGATGCCAGCAGGATTGTGGTGAGTTCATTTCCTCCATGTGCAGCGTGGGAGGAGGTGGAGGAAGAGAAGGGGGGGTGGGGGGGTTAGGCAGAAGGGGGCAGTGGTCTTGGAGGAGTTGAGAATGACACGCAATTAATCAGCCCGACGAGCAGACGACCGATATCACTTCACCGCAGAGGCTGGTCTGGTCGGAACAGCTGCAGCAGGAAACTGGCCCTTTGCCTTTCTTAGACATGTGGACGGAGGAGGAAGGACGAGAGAGAGAGAGAGAAGGAGAGAGTGTGTGTATGTGACTGAGGCCACTTACAGATGGAGCGGAGGAGGGAGGGAGGGAGGGAGGGGGGGGGGGGGAGCAGATGAAGAGGGGGAAAAAAATGAAGGTTTTAACAGCCTACCCACATCTGTTTATTTAGAAAAGAAACCATTGTGTCATTCAGTTATTCTAACAACCTACACCCGGGCCAGCGTTAGTCCCACAATGACGGCCTTTTAAATACACAGTTTACACTCCTATGAAGTGGCCTCATAACTGCGTCGGAGCCTCAGGAACGTGCCAAATGGGGGAACATGCTTGGGTTTCACATTCCCTCTCACACTATTTGACGTCTCTGTAGCAGGCTGCTGCCATGCCACAGTTTGGCCGGGTGTGTGTGTGTGTGTGTGTGTGTGTGTGGGGGGGGGGGGGGGGGGGGGGTGGGGGGGGGGGGGGGGGGGGGGGGGGGGGGGGGGGGGAGGGGGGGGGGGGGCAGATGAAGAGGGGGAAAAAAATGAAGGTTTTAACAGCCTACCCACATCTGTTTATTTAGAAAAGAAACCATTGTGTCATTCAGTTATTCTAACAACCTACACCCGGGCCAGCGTTAGTCCCACAATGACGGCCTTTTAAATACACAGTTTACACTCCTATGAAGTGGCCTCATAACTGCGTCGGAGCCTCAGGAACGTGCCAAATGGGGGAACATGCTTGGGTTTCACATTCCCTCTCACACTATTTGACGTCTCTGTAGCAGGCTGCTGCCATGCCACAGTTTGGCCGGGTGTGTGTGTGTGTGTGTGTGTGTGTGTGTGTGTGTGTGTGTGTGTGTGGGGGGGGGGGTCTGGATCTAGTGGGGGCCATTTGTCTTGGTTTTCTGAGCTTTTTCTGCATCTAATCTCTTAAATTGGTGCTCGAGGTTTGGAGGGCGGCCAAAACAGAAAGACTGCAGGGGGTTCTGGGACACAAGTTTGCAAGCAGTGCGAGATGGTGAGCTGGAATTCTGCTGCGTGCTCTGTTGTTTACGTGTCCTATCAACTGCGCTCTCTAACGCTGGGGAGAGTAAATCCAGCCGATGCTCGGAGACGATCCACGGAGAATATTTCACTTTCAAAACTTTTATACATTTATAAACCTCAGTTCCACTTTGTTTACATTTTCCTTTTTTGTTGGCCGACTTTGAGTGTGACATAGTTTAGTTGTGGTAAGATTAGACAACAAGAACTGTGCTTAAGGTAGCTTAATCCAAACTTTTTATAGTGTAAAATCCAATCACAGTGGAAAACAAAGCGATGAGTGACAGTAGTACAGACTACTATCATCTCAGTCTTCAGCTTCGCTGCTCTGTGGGACATTCAGCTGCCATGCTGTGTCCTTCAGGAGCTGGTTGATGATGACGTCTCATCGGCAGAATCCCTCTTTGCAGGTTTTAGATGATATATGAGAATATCATGAGTCACTCTCCCAGATTGTGTTGCTAGCATGTTCACATTGACACCTCAAGGTGTACTAGTACTTTTAGCCTTGTTTGTCAAGCATTTCTTGGATCGTTCTGTGAACTCTCCCACCGGGATGTTTTGTAGAAAGTTATCGTCATAGTTACGCTCTTTAGCCCAAGGTGCTGAGCGTGAATAAAGGTGTTAGACATTCCGCTGCTGCAGGTGTGGACTGTCGAGCCTCTTTAACGAGGCCGAGCATTTCATCAGGAATGTTTTGCACTTGTGGTCAAACCGATTATGCACGTGAATGCTTTGTTGTGTTTTTATATCGCTGGGCTCTTCTCTGCGGCGCTCCGTGAGATTAAGGTTGGACGCCCCGCGTCGTCGCTGGTCGGTCCATATGTGCTGGTGTTTGTCTGCAGTGATATGAAAGGCCTTCAACAGCCGCTCACACGGGCTGATGGCTGAGCAGCATATGTTGCAGCAGCTGCTCATGTGATCGCGATGCGTGTCGAGATACACAGAGGTCTGTCAGAGTGTACGCTGAAGAACTTACCTGGATGTAATTACAGTCGTAAAAAGCACACGCTCCACCTCTAATGGACCCAACTGTTGGTTTTCATCTTCCTGACATGAGGACCGAGAGGAGCGCTTGATGCTGGTCGCTGCAGAGTGGCCTCAAGGTCTAGAGTCAGAGCCAAAATTAAAGTCAAAATAAGCTCTTCTTACCTCTCCCTTTATTTCAATTCTTGGATTATTACATTTGTTCTCTACTTGTTTGGTTCGACAGCTTTTGTCCACACTTCCCTACAGTCTGACCTTTCTGTTGTTGTTGTTGATTTGATTGGTGGCTGGCATCCTGTTTATAGTTGCATTGCCGCCACCTACCTCATTTTATTTTGTTGTTGCTCTTCTTCTCAACCCCTTCATGCAAACAAAAGGCACAACATTCCCCTCTGGAACAAAGCTGTGTGAGCAGGGTCTCAGATGGCTGACGGCTGTCCTCGCTGTTTCTGTCCCCTAATGTGTTTAACGGATTATACTGTGTCCTATAGAAATGATGGGGCAGTGAATTGAGTTTAAAAAAAGGTCAGGAAGATCAGTGCATATTTGACATGATGGGTGACTTTAATTTTACTGATTAAAGGGGCCCCCCCCCCCCCATAACACTTCATTTAACATTTTACCTCTTTAGCAGGATTTGGAACGACCCCTGTTTAGCACGATAGGAAAGTGCAGTTTGAATGTTCTGCTGTTTATCCCTGAAACTGTCTTATATCTTTGTTTTTCTAATGTTGCGAAAGGGACATTTTTCACTGTCGCCTCGGCCTGGAGGGGATTTTCTCATAATCACTACCCCACGAGCAGAGCAATTTCCAGGGATTCATGACTTTTACAGCCTAAGCACTCAAGCAATGGTAAAAATAGGTGGTTTATTTACGGCCGTCTGCTATTATCTGCCAACTAGTGCAGTTGTAATCACTTGTGCGTCTCTCTCTCTGGAGTCCCAAACCAAACAAATCAACACAAATCCCCCGGAAGAGGACAGACAGAGAAAGAGGCAAATTAATAGGCAGACATGAGGAAGGAAATGAATCCTTAATCTAGTTTGGTTTGGTTCCAAAAAACGTATCACCCGCCTTTATCACTTCTCTGAAATCCCAAAGAGGAAGTAATTTGAATGGATAGTTCCTGCCAACTCATTTCCTGTATTCTGATATTTCCTTTTTCAGACGGTGCCGTGCAGGCCCACTGCCGCTGACCCGACTCTGCCGGGACCCAGCTCAGGCCTCAGAGGCCACATCCACGCTGACTGAGGGTTAGAAACAACACTTTGAAACGAAAACGAAGAAGCTCCACTCAGCAACACACCTGAAAACACACGAGAGAGGTGGATTTTCTGATTTGCAGTTGGAAGTCACAGAAGAACTGTTGAAAAAGAAAGAAAGTCAAAAACCAGGGGCTTCTTTTATTATTCTTTTTATTGGACAGACTCTCAGCCAGTGATGAAAACTTCCTGTGGCAATCTCAAGAACAGTCCTACACCACATCGTTGTGGGCGCAGGTTTGTGTTGGATGACAGATTTGACTGTGACAAGAAGGAGACAGTCTCCGCCTCTGCTGGTCACTGAATTATTGACGAATCGATCCTGTCGACCGGAGCGTGGGACTGTGCGTCTTCCAAACTTGCGCAAAGGTTTAACAGACACGTTTCAATCTTTGTTCTCTATCAAAATGAGTTTCTGAAGCCTGTTGCGATGCTTTGGTCCCTTATTAAAAAAAAAAAAGCCTGTTTTTATTTTAGCCAATGTAATTTATTAGCCTGGTATGATGTTCTTCACAGGACATTACTGAACTTCACAAGCTCTCAGTGTTCTCAGCATCGGCAGGGGATGGTTTTAATACCATTATGTTTGTCCCTTAATTGGACTGTTGCGGCAAGAACTGGGATTTAATCGAGCCCTCAAAGTAACGGCGCTCGGCTCTCGGTGCGGCACATCTGGCTGAAGCGAACAGCTGCTGGCGGAGGCAGACGTGTTGGATTATGAGACAATTTGACCTCTTTTCTTCTTTTGGGTTTTGAGTTCAAGTTTTTTTGACACAGGCGGTTTCTCCTATAAATCTCAACATCATCAGTATATAGGATATCGGTTCCTGTGGCCTCTTTATTTACACCAGTGCAGTCAGAAGGTGGCTGAACAACAACCTCTCTGGCGGTGACGGTGTGGCCTCTGTGCTGTATTACAGTTGTTTCTGAAAGCACTTGAAACAATGAGGACTTTGGTGTTTGGAAATCTTTTGTGGCGACGCACAGTGTTTCCATTCTGCCTGCCGGCGGGAGAGGCAGGGAGAGGGACTCCTGAGGTATTGAGTTCCCCGTATCCATCATTTTCGACGAGTTGGGACCTTGGAGTAGCGCCAGCAGCGTCTGTGCTCGCTGGCCGTAACTGACATTGAGTGCATTGTTTGCAGTTGGAAGCTCACGGCTGTGGCCTAAAGGTACATTCCTGAGATCAGACTGCTGTTTGAAACACAAACAGCCTTTGTGCCCTCGCTCGTCTCTTCCCCTGACTCCCTCATCCACATCAAGCCCCAAGAACTAAACTGCCTCCTCCTGCTCATGTGTCAACATGTGGGCTATCATTTTACTCACACCCACACACACACTATCAGACCTCTGTGTCATTTTGATGATGAGGTCCGGGCAGGTATCTGAGGGTGACTATCTTAAGCTCTTGGGGGGAAAGCTGTACAGTCAAAAAGCCTTCTTGAAAAACAAACCACAGATTTTTGTTGATGTCGAAAACTACAGACTGCAGCTTCACGAAAGGCTGCAGGTTTCAAAAGTTTGACTTTGTTTGATTTCTTTTTTTTCCCCACATTTCTAAAGACATTTCCCAGGAAGCGGCTGATGGTTGTTGATTGGGATGAGAGACGTTATTGGTGCGTTACCTGTTTTGTTGTGTAAATTGAAAATACACAAATTAGTTTATTTCTAACTTGTGCTATTTGCGATGTCAACTGAGATTAATGGGAATATTTAAACTCTACATACAGATTTGAATTTTCATCCCTCAGTATCAGCCACAGGGATTTTTTTTCTCTCAGAGGAAGCAGTGGTTTCCAGTTTAACCACAAATATGCAGAAATGTGATTTACATAAGAGAAACACTTCCTGCTTCACTTCCTGTCTGAGCTATGGGCAGCAGGAGATTGTCTGACTCTGCCGTCGCGTCAACATCAGGGGAAACCTTCCCAGAATATCTCAGGATCACATCTAGAGCTCAGTCGCTGACAATGAAAGCTCCGATTCGCCAGCTGATGATGTGAAGTTTGTCTGAATGAGAGGTCAGATGTTGTTAGACCACGATTCATCTGCACACTGGAAGGAGCCATGATGGCGTGGACGACTGTATCACTTCATCAGAGAGGACAGGCCGTTAGTTTGTGGTAATATTCCATATCACACAGTCGTTATCTGTCAAATACGTCACAAGGAGTTTAGATAAACTTTGATGCAGCACGTTCCATTGAAGTCAAAGCTCATATATGAAGACTACATCAATAAATAATCAGAGTGTCCATAACTGATTTATTGCTGTTATATTAACTCTATCTCAAGGTCCAATGAGATAAGACTTGTTTTTTTTTTTTTAGTATTGCACCACCTTGCTCCAACACCACAGTAGAGATTTAATATATTTACAAGTGCAATAACAATCTAATATTCTGCACATATTCTGTAGCAGAGGTCTAACATGGCTTTGCAAAACACATTTGAGGTGTTTTCCTCAGTGATAAAGAGTATATCACAGATGTGTTCGTCATGAAATGGACAAACAACAACAATATTTTCCTCTCACAAACTTATCTTAGAAACTTGTCTCCCTCTCGCTCCTTAGTGGATTTTGCTCCCCAGCCTCCACCACCTTCACCTTGTGTTTCTCAACACCACCCAGACTCCCGCCCATCGTCTACGTACGGACCCACAACAAGAGGCGCAGCCAATGGGGCCGCGGCTCTCCGGTGCGCAGAGAGGGGGGCAGAGGAGCCGCAGCCAGACGCGCAGAGGGGAGAGAGGAGAGGACCCCTCCTCGACCTATAAGGGCTGTTGTTTTTCCCCCTCATGCACGTTTTGTTTGCCCTCCCGTGCGCATAAGGACCGTGCTACATGATCCGGCGCAGTCTTGCGAAGGACTCTCGGGACTTGTCCGGCTTCACGTTTCTTCCACAAGGAGCGAGAGAGAGAGGGAGGACGAGGCGCTGAGCTGGAGCCAGTTTTGTTTTGCGCTGCGATGGAATGAGCCTCCGCAGGAAGAACTCCTCCGAACTTATGGAGACAACTTTCCCTTCCTGACCTTTCCGCCTCGGCCCCGCGCACCCAGTCATGTATGGATAACGGGAGGAACTGGGAAGAATCCGGCTCAGATGGATCAGCGCTGACGGGAGAGCCGGGATTACTCCGTGCACTGGCAGCCTGTTGAACGCCCACACACGGGCCTATCGCGCACCATCTGCCTCGCAATAGACACTCTCCCGTGCGGGCAGCATCCACGGAAGCGGCGCAGAAGTTTTCCCTATGACACCGCTGTGACTTTTGGCGTGTCGCGTGCAGCCGGGAGACAATGGCAACCCCCGGCGCGTTGTCGGCACCGCGCGTCCGCGGGTCCGCGTCCGCCCTGAGCTGCGTGCTGCTGCTGCTGGGCTGCTTGTCCGCGGCCTCGCCGTCCCACGGCCGGCGGCTCATCTGCTGGCAAGCCATCATGAACTGCCAGGCCGAGCCCGAGTGCAATTACGCGTACGATCACTACATGCGCGCGTGCGGCCCCGTGCTGAGGGGCGAGAGGAAGAAGTGCCCCAGCCACTGCATCTCCTCGCTGGTGCAGCTCAACCTCACCAGGAGCGGCCCGGCGCTGGAGGACTGCAGCTGCGCGCACGACGCGACGTGCACGAGCACCAAGCGGGCCATCGAGCCGTGCCTGCCCCGGACCACCAGCACCGGCTGCACGGAGGCCCGGCGCCAGTGCGAGCGCGACCAGCAGTGCAGCTCCGCCATGCACGACTACTTGAACCACTGCGGGAAACTTTTCAGCGGCGCCGTGTGCACGAACGCGTGCCGGAACGTGATCGCGAACATGCGTAAAATACCCAAGGGTCAGCAGCTGGACACTTGCATGTGCGACGGCACGGAGCGGGCCATCTGCGAGTTCGTGAAGAGCAGCATGAAGGCGCTGTGCTTCGAGTCGGCGGAGAGGTTCGAGGCCAGCGGCTACGACGGCACGGACCAGGAGTACGACGACTACTTTGGGGATCCGGACTATCCGGAGGAGCTGGAGAGCCGAAGAGCCGCTGCTCCGGCGACGCGCGGCTCCGTGGCGACCCTGCTGGCATCCATTTTGGCTCTGCTGCCCCTGGTCTAGTCCCGGGGCGCAAGGTCTGCCCCTGGACCGCTGAGCTCACCTTCCTGTCAGTCGCTGACCTTCTGCTGTTGCGAGAGGCTGGAGCCGCTGAGGTGGGGCCAAGGCCTCGGTCCAGTCCCAGGCGCTGAAGGACCCGGACCCGGACCCAGGATCTTTTTCTATGCACCTGGAAGCAGAGAAAGGTATTTTAGAAAAGAGTGGGAGCTCCGGGCTGCTCCCCGGCTCCCTGACCAACCCCGCAGCGCTCCTCTCCTCCACACGCTTTGCTTATGAGATAAGCTAAACTGGATTGTGGACGTTCTCCCAGTGGGACTGATGGTCCAGACACGATCGGTTTGTCTTTGGTAACAATGCAACATGTAATCAGTATATGCTGTGCACTGCCAATCTCTTGTTTTGTTTTAAAGATATGAGCTATTTTTCTATGATAGGCCGGGGGCCATTACTGGGTCCCCCCCAGGTTTATCTGATCCACAAGTATTTAATGCTGGAGTCTATGAACTTATGTAAATAGGTTAGGAGTTAAAAGTGAAACAGTAATTTATTACAGGCCTCCTCATTGCATCCAAATGTCCATCATGTGAATAAAGAGACTGAGAATTCCAGCTTTAAAGGGAAGTTATGTATGACTGTATTCTCTTCAAAGATCATGTACATTGTATATATGTTTATAGCCTATATAGATTTTTGTTTCCAGAGAATCCTCTATGTTTTAGGCTGCAAGATGATTTATTCACTGTGTATAGCCTAGAGAAAGAAAATGTCTAAATCCACTGTATGATCGCCTCATTGATATACTTTTATAGAAGGCATAAAGAAACTTGAAGATAACACTTGACTGCGAGTTATTTGTTGAATTTCTTTTAACCGAGGTTGTTGTGCCTGAATCCAGAAAGTCAAATGGTTTTTAACCACCTGGGAAATGGTTTATATCGATATCTGTCCCTTGTACATATGGGGTTAATGTAGTCAACATCACAAGGGGCTATTAGTTTGCTTTAAATTCAGATAGTCAATAAGAAATAGTGAAATAGATCTGACAGGTGTTTTTTTTCTACTTCTTAAGTTGCAGGGAGTTCAGGATCAGCTGTGCATGGAATAAACCAATTTAAATGTAAACACAGCTAATTTTTTTTAACCTAAAAATGGAATATATATCATTCACCAATAATTTTTAAGTGACATGATTCTGGCACTATTTTTTTTTAAATGAACCCATGAGCTCCATCACTGGACCAAAGACAGTTCTGTTCCTTTATGCTCCACAGCTCAGTGCTGTGTGTGTGCATGCTCATTTCAGATGCAGGTCACCGCCCCCTGTTTGTACTGATAACCCAATGATCTTCATTATCTTGATTTACCAGCTTATTGTCAGAAGCACTTCTGTCAAATTCTTCCCTGCACCCCCGACACTATCTCAAGTCAAGCTATTATTTAATTTCACTAAAACTATATAAAGTATTATTATTACTACAGATGTTTACATGTGATCCAGGAAGATTTTGGGGTGGCTTTGGTTGAGAATATTTAAACTTTCCCCAGTGTTTAAAGTCAGCACTAATCTAAGAGCAGCTTAAGCAGAGTTGTTAGTCTGTGTGTTTATTTACAGAGCTGTCCTTCATTGTAGGAGTAATGACATATTTAAATCCCTAGGCGACAACTTTGTTTTTAATTTGAAGCGCGGATTATTCCTTTAAGGGTCTGAAATGCCATGCAGCGTGGCACAAGACGTGTTTACTTTAGCCTCTCATTTGAATTCTAGGTGGTGTTATTTTCAAGGTATCTCTCAGATCACGCCACCCCCACCCCCCACCCTGGTGAACTTCGGAGGCTTTAAACCAATGATTTGCTGCAAAATGTTTTATTAGAGGGGGGACAAGGGCCCTCCAGCTTAATGGATGGAGGAGAAGTCGAGTGGCATCTTTGTCATGGAAATGTTAAGCACATAATAGTTGGGTAGCACAATAGGGAGGCACTTCATTCTTTCAGGCCGGCTTGACACCTCTGGAGAGCCGAGCGGCGGGGAAGCATGTGGGAACGATCTTGCTGCCGCTTGGGTCTCAACCCTCCTGTGCGAGAAAAGAAGAGGAGGAAAACAAATGACAGGCCTGGAGAGGGATGAAGGAGAGGGATGCTTTATCCTGCAATCCAATCCAGTATTCTTCATTGTCGCCATGGGGGCGTTTTTTTTCCTGGAGCCAGAATAAAAATGTAGAAATTGAGATGAATATGACACCTGAAAAAAAAATCAGTTAAAATCCCACCAACATACCTTCTCCTTTGTCTTTAGTGTATTTTTAAATTGAAATTGAATTTAAATTGAACCAAGAAATTCAATTTTGAGGTAAGAAAAAAAAAAAAAAAAAAAAAGGTAAAAAGGTATGGTGTCCTCCTGATGAGTGTGGCCCTTAAATAATGACCCTGTCACTTTCTTTACACTGCTGGTATGTGCATGAGGCTCCAGCTCTGTAGCTTCTGCCACCCCCACCCCCTTCTCTTTCTCCTCTTTCTCTTTTTGCCCCTTGCGTTTGTCCGTGCAGTTCCAGCACTTGGGAAAAGCGCAGCGTGCGATTATTAGGGCCATAATAATGCAGGGTGTGTGAATGGATGAATGAGGTGCGGAAAAACTCCCACAAAACTGGCCTGCTCGTCATTAAATGGAAGTGGTGCTCAATGAGAGCTCGGCCTGTTTGGTGCTGTTGTGATTGTTAGGGTTTTAGATGGACGCCAAAGCATAAAGTGTTGTTTCGAGGTCAATTCAGAGAAATGGAACAGTCGCAGAAGGTTTTCTCAGCTAATGTGGGCAACATGCTGTTGTTGAACTGTATGTGTGTGTGTGTGTGTGTGTCGAGGGGGTGGTTCTGGGGTTAATTTACAAACTGTGGCTGTTTGTGTTCCAGCTCTTTGAGCGTGTGTAAGGTATCTCTGCCATCAACTGTGCTTCAGTGAGCTCACTTTGCTTGTGAGCTCTGTTTCTTTGGCCTCACGAACAAAACGGCCCACACTTCACCCCATGCAGATCGCTTCACCCCTTCACCCCTCGCATATCACAGCACACTGTTTACAAAGGTGCAGCTCTCCCGGCCGCGGGTGCCGGAGCTCTCTGTCTTTGCTTGCAATGCCATCTGCTAGAATCCTTTACCGTGCTTTCTGTTTTTTTGACACACACACTCAAAAAAAAAAAAAAAATTCACATTTTCTCTCCTTTCTTTTGAAGCTCTACTCTTTATGTACCCAGCAATATAAGCGGAATAAATGAAGTTTAGGGATTTATGAAAATATTGAATATTTGACCTTAGACCTACTTTTTCTTTGCCATGTTTTCACTTAACTCCTGGCATCAGTTGCACCGGTGTTTTTTCTTCACGGAGAGGTAAATGGAAAACCTATATGGAACCTATTCAGCTGGAAGTTGTTTTACTTTGTAAAAAAAAAATCCTCAATCAAAACAAAAAGTGTGAAATGCTTCGGTGTTTCCCTGAAGCCTGGAGGCTTCTGCAGAAATGGACACATGTAAGGTCCAAAGACACATTTCTATGGTTGTGAATGTACATAATGTGCATTAGCCTCACAAATAAGCCTCTTGTGAAAAAAAAAGGGAGCTGTATTCCCTATGTTCCGCTCCCCACTCCTGATGTGTGCTGACCATATTTCTCACAGGCATTTGTTTTGGCCCCGGCTCCATGCAAGCTTGAGCAGAGAGTGATGTAGAAACGGTTGGACAGTTGGAATGGCTGAGACGGAGGAGGAGGCACTGAGATGGAAAGTTCATTTGAAAGGATTTGGAAATAATCCCCTAAAGTTACCACAGGGTATTCGGTATGGAATGGCCTCTACCCCGGCTCCCCTCTGTGTTCCTGCCGTAGCTTGGCCGCACATTTGTTAAAAGGTGGTCATAAAAGAGGCGGTTTGCTGTGAGTTGGGATTCTCACCAGGAACGTGTTTCTTCTGGTGTTGGAAGTTTGCGCTCCGGACGGCGCTGCCCCCCCTCGTCGGCCTCGCTCCGGGTCGGCTCCCTGAATCGGAGCCACTCGCAGGAGACACCAGTGACACGGCGAAGCAAAGATCATTGATTCTGCGTCTCTCTCGCTCTCATTAGCTGCTCGGCCGATGCCAGGAGACTTTCAAGAAACTCTCGTTGTTTTTCCCCTCGTCCATTTCAGCTGCCACTTTGATTTCATCATGCAAGACCTCTGCTGAGTTCACAACCCTTTGAAATGAGAAAAAGGCCTGTAATCCAGTTACTGAAGCCGCAGCCCGACTCCTCGGGTCCTGAGAGAAAACCTGCAGCACTAATCCCACTGTCACCGAGAGAACGCCCTGCTACCTGAATGTTTGTGGCAGCCATTTGATATATTCGCTGTTTAAAATGTTGCTGTTGAGCATTTCACAAAGAGGGTCACAAAGTGTTGCACGGCCGTTTTGTTACTTGTGCTGCAGTGCTTCATGTAGCCGGTGTAGTGTTGGAAAAATCAAAAAGACGATGCAAGTAAAGAGGAGGGGAGAAAAAACGAAACCCTTAGATATGTGTCTGCAGAGGGAAAGAAAGGTGCTGGTGTTGTTTCAAAGGTTTAAAACCTTTTGTGCAACTTTCGATTTAAACATGAGGTTGAGGTTGACAGTTCACCTTTTTACTAATTAGCTTTTAGGGAATGCAGTGAACTGAAACTGAACAGGCCTGGTGCGTCTGTGTGTAACGTGTTTCTACCCAAGCCGTCACCATGGAGTTCCAATAACAGTGAGTACAGTTTGACCAAATCAAACTGTGTTGGACCACAGACCAAAAAAATCCTTCCGTACTTGCCTGACGCCAAAGAGCATGTGAAATCAAACACAAAACAACTGACAAAAGGTTTCGTGGACTGATGTCTGCTCTGAAGTCCTGGCGTTTCCTTTAAATGATTTGAAGGAGAAGTCAAATTCCTGAGGAAGCTCCTCCAGACACTTTATGGAACCTTCGCCAGCTGCTTAATAAAATATCTGGAAAATATCTCAGGATGAAAAGGAGGAGCCATACACACAGACACACGGGCAACATGAGTTCAGCTTGGAAAGACAACAGGATTCGACAGCCTCGCTAGCTGCCACTGATCGGCCCTCACAGATGCAACAGTCACTTCCTGCACTAAAACCTACGACATGTCCCTTTAATCAAGGTGTTAACTGCTCAATACTCTGACCCGTGGTGCGGGGATTTGTCTCCCTCACCCTCCGTCCCCTCGTAGCAGCCAGTGCGTCCGGCTGCTTTGTGGACCCAGGGGGACATTCCTGACGTGTTCACACATCACTGGAGGAGCCGGAGTGTTTGCTTTCCACTTTGACCACAACACAAACAGCTTTGCCCGCAAATAAACAACAAAACAGGAGGCAGGGGCCACAAGGGCAGCAGGACGCGGTCCAAGAGGCCCAGAGACGACGTGTCAGGGCCGCCCCCGCCTGTGTTGGTGTTTACATGTTTGTAAATGCTGGTATATATTAGTGGAAGGAGGAGAGGAGGAGATTGTTGTGCAACTCGGCTCTTTTCCCCCCCAGCATGTTTACCCCTAACCCACCTCCACCTTCTAGCTGTGCACTTTTGTAGAGGCCTCCACAATTGAAGGAGTAAGGGGAGGGGGGCAGAGGAAAGAGGGGGAGGGGCAGGGACGAGAGACAGAGAAAGAGACGGAGGGAGGAAAACACAAAACTTGCTGACACGGGGCATAACTTAATTTCCACGGTAGGGGGACAGCTGTGCAGTGTAATCTGCCATGGCAGCCCATTCAGACTTCAATGGCCGGCTTGACCCACCAAGGAAAACTGGAACTGCAGCCAGGCCCTCTCCACGGAGGAGGTGGTGACCAGTCCGCCGTTTATGGGCTCGTCTTAAAGAAATATGCCCCTCTCGCTTGTTACTGATAACAACCCCCTACACACACACACACTGACACAGTCGTGACGTCAGGGGACATTACTTTGACTTTCTCTATTTCCTGTACACTTCATCTAACCTCACCTAATTTTACAAGAACATGGAAACAACACCTTGATCTTAAAATGTAAAGATGTATGCTACAGTGGTTTTACTTCTTTTCCCCATAAGGGAGACAAGTACTCATCATAGAATTATCCTCGGTAAAATCTTTTAGCATTCATAAAGAATGTCTTTGAGAGCGGCCCTGTTGAGCAACGACTTGATGAGTAGGTCTCAGTTTACAGTCGTTCAGAAAATAGCGCTGAGACAGAAAAAGAGAAAACAAGACTGATTTGGACCACTGCTGAGGGCTCATGGGAAAAAATGCAATGTTGCATCTTGCATGGTCATTGTCATGCAGCCATAACTTTAGATGCTCAACTATGTTCCAATGTTAAATTATGATGAAGTCCATTGTAACTTTAACTGTTTCCAGGTTTTAGCCTCGGCTGAAAAATGAAATTGTCGATCTCCTAATGTTAAAAAAGGGCAGAGTAGTTCCAAGATCCCTGGCTCTGCATGCTGAGTCCTTCCAGCGTGTTTTCTGGATATCCGTCATGCAGGTTTTATTTAATTCTGCAGAAACCTTGGTGGGGGAATTAAAAAGACAAACAGGCATTGACACATTTTTTAAAAAGATGCTACAAATGTGTTTGTGATGTTTTTGGATTAAATATTATTTCCAGGCAAATGCAACTTGCTGAGAAACGTTGCAAACAAAGCCGTCTTTGATTTCAGTTTGCAGCAGTTCACGCCGCTAGGCATTTGTTTAAAACTGCCACATTAACTTTAATGGGTGAGGTGTGGTTTTAAAAGTGACTTTCACATTGATTTCCTTGCAGGAGCGAAGCGATCCACCAACAAAAGTCAACGAAACCCGACAAAACATCCAAACAGGAAATGTGCTTTCACCCTGAAATGAATAATGAGGCTGGAGCTCGGGAGTTGTGAGGAGTTAATAGTTTGGCAGTGGAAGTCAATAGGGGCTGGGGTCTCACTCCATTAAGCTGACCCCCAGGGCCACGTATTCATCCCTCACACATTCATTTCCTCTTTTATGCTCGCTCTCCTTTCACAGCGGAGGGCAGGCGGCAGCGCGGGCTCATGCAGAACAGCCTCCTCAGACTGTAGGTCATAAATAAGTTGGGCTGCTCTGTATGTGTGTGTGTGTGTGTGTGTGTGTGTGTGAGTTGATGTGGTTTTGTTAACCAACACAAATGGAAGCCTTTTCTATTTCAAAGTTAAGGGAGGTGTGCAACACAACACTGGATCTAAGTTTTATCCTTCATAGTTTCAGCACTTACAACTGTTGTTATTACCTATTTATCTCTGCAGAGCGTATGTTTTCACCTCTGTTTGTTTCAAGCAAGTTTACAGAAAAACAACATGTTTTCATATATTTGCTGGAAGGATGTGGGATGGGTCAGGAGAATTCCATATTGATGTAGATCTGGATCAGTGGACAGATGCATTCCGCCTTAAATAAAGTCCTCCTTAAATATCCAACAGCATCTCGTCTCCATGTACTCTGATCATTATATTTGATCAGCCTCGGTTTAGATCGATGGTTCTGTAGGTGTCCGGCAGATTAGTGGGTGATCCACATCAGCCCAGCGTGTCTTTCAAAGCAGCGGTTCAGGGCCCCATTCTTCCTGTTGTGCTCCCTGCAGAGACATTTGTAAACATCCTCGAGACGAAATCCCAAGAGCAAACACATCCGACAGCCTTCAGCCGGCCGCACTTCAGCCCTCGGCTGAAAGAGGCTCAGAGCCGAGGGCGTCTGTGTTTGAAGTCCAACAAGTGGCAGCGCGAGAGGAGAGAGTTCAGCGAGGAACAGGAAGCCATTATGTGATGTGAAATTTGACGTTGCCCTTGCAAAAGGTACCCGTTTTTAATTATTTACCATTAAACGTAATCAGAACCCGCAATAAAGTCAATTCACGTCTTAGGTTGTGAAGCACAAAGGCTCCGAACATGATGAATCTGTAATAAACTCTGCCGACAAGAGCTAAACACATAATGAATAATCCCCCTCTGGTTGCAAAAAGCGTGACGCACAATGGTCCAGTTTAGCAAAGCGACTGGGAGCATGGCTGGTGACTCAGGGTCATTAATAAAGGCCTCTTTGTGCCCGGGTTCACGATGGAACAGGAAGGTTTTCAGATGTCTCTGCATTGTTTTAGGATGACAGATTGGATCCGCAGACGGAAGAAAGGGACGCAGGAAGGTTTTCTGGCTTTTTCCCTCGTCAGTGATTGTTGTGGCAGAGAATTTTGACAGCTCAGATTATAAACCTGACTGTGCCCTTATTTTCCACTGTGTGCATCAGTATGGTAATTGGGAAAATAACGGGCAAAGTAATGATGAAGCAAGGGAGAATGGTGATTATGTGGACAACAATAACACAGAAGAAATCCATAACCATCCCACCGCTGCCTTTTTTTTTTCCTGGATCAAACCGAGGCCTGTTTTTCCCCCTCGTCCCATGGAAATCCAGATTTAGCGGCTCTCTAGTAAAGACAGAAAGCTGAGTGAGTCTTTTCCTGGGCTGCTCATATGTCATGTTAAAGACACTCCAGGAACAGCAGAGGAAGGCGGGGCGTGCAACAGGGAGTTGGTAACGTCTGGAGTGAGATACAGAGACGTGTGTGTGTGTGTTTGAGGGGGAGGGTAAGTGAAGGAGCTTTGAGACCAACAGTGAAAGTGATCAGGCTGAAACTTTGCCAGGGAGTGTTTGTGTCACGTTGGACGCTTGTGATCGGATCTCGCTTCTTGGTTCAAATAAACACAAACACTATTGTTTCATGTTTAAAACCTGTGGGAGGAGGCAACATATGTTCTTTTCACTAATCTGCAGGGATTTAAAATCAAAAGAATACAGACTATTTTTTGTTTCTTGGCTCATTCTGAGCAAACTTGACCGTCCGATTTGTTGGATGAGCTGTAATGTATCTTTTTTACGATGTTTACGAAGACCATCTACACGATATGCAAACCATCATGAACTGTTGAACTTCTCCTTTAATTAGTCATGAAGGATTCTACAAATCCAAACTATGGATTGCCTCATCGAATCACTCTGCTCTGTGCTGAAATTAAAGAGTCTTAGCTCTGTCAATGCGACGTGTGTATTTTTCTGGACGGGACACGCGTGTCACGTTTATAGCCCATCACGCAGAGATGATGATTTCCTGTTCAGACCTCTGGGATTAGGTTCATAAATGTGGGGATTGGCTGGATCTTTACAAACATTTTCAGCGATTAAATGGGATCATGGAGTCTGTGGAGTCTTTATAGGGCCGAGGCCTCTGCTGCGGATCAGGCTGAGCGCAGCAGACAGTTTGGGGCTGGTGGCAGTCAGACAGGTAAACCCCTGGAGACAGCTGCTTCCACTCAGCCCAGAATCCCCCCCCCTCCATCCCCATCCACCTCAGACTGAACGTCAACACTGACACGCACGCAAACTAGAAAAGGTCTTATTCAACAGCCGACTGGCTAACTGGCTAGCATTGTGCTTGCCGTCCTTGGCCAATACAGAGCAGGAATTATTTAAAACATGTTTCAAGTCTGCAGCAGTCTGTTTCACAAGTGTAATTCACTGTATTTTAATAAGGGGGGGGGGTTTTTTAATAGGGGGGGGGGGGGGGGGGTCCTCAGGGTCAATCCAAATTATGCATGTGGTCCAGGACCCCAAAAAGGGATGAGAGCCACTGCTCTAGAGCCTGTGGTCGTTTCCTCCGTACCCAAGTTGCTGCACAGTTTGCGGTCGGCTCCAGAAATGAATTTAGCTGGTGTGGCCCGACATGCCAGTGACAGCAGAGACTTCCATCAGACCTCAGTCTGATTGGCATCATGCGACTGATTATTCTCCGACACAGTGCAACTCAAAACCTAGAAATTGGATTTGTCGAGAGACGGGCGTGAGTGTCCAGACGGACAACCACGCCTCAGACGGCAGCCAGAGGAGAACATCGCTCAGGCCCAACGGTTGTTTCACCGGAGCCGGAGAATGTGTTGTGGTGCATGTAGCTCAACATCTCGCTTGCTCAACACGCTCAAGTGTCTCATGACGGGCTCGAGTGGGATTTATGAACCAGGAAATCAGTTCCAGCTTCACAAAACCAAACACTGAAACTCATATTTGTTTATGTGCAGAATGGAATTGGCACTGCCTGGTTGTGGAGATGCAGGAAATGACTCCCCTCCTTTCAGATTATCAGCAAAAAATAACTTGAGAAAATCTCTGTGCCTTTCTTTAGTCATTTGTTTGGCATCTCCCCGCTGGCAGCTCAGCTCCGTTCATTAATCATCACGTTTTTTTTTTTTCTCCTGCTCTCTGGTTGAAACTAAAATACGGCGCCGTTAGATTAAGTCTCCCCTCTCGTTGGACTTTCTCTGCCTGCAGCGACAGATTGTCATGACTTAAGAGAAAATCTGACTCACTCCTCCGCACCCGTTTCATTTTACACCCGCCCCTGGATGGCATATCAGCTTCCAGTGGGTCCTCAGCCTTTGTTTGGAGAGAAGGATAAAACAGCTGTTGCCTTCACAGGATTGATTTTCTGACCTGGGGCTGCTAGGAAAGAAATCAAATCTGCCCCTTTTTGCCTCTAAAACAAAAGAAGTGTAAAGTTTCCTCGCCTGGGAATCTGCTCCGAATTGACGCCACCAGCAGACGCTTGTCTCCGTTTATGACATCTACACACTTTCTTTGCCTTTTGTTTTACTCCTTTCCCACAGACGGGGGGCCACGAGGAGGAGGAGGAGGAGGAGGAGGAGGAAAGAAAGAAACCGGAGAGATAACTCACAGGTTCAACTCCTTCTTTCACCTGTCTCATTATTAGCAGTGATGAAGGACACGGTCAGAATTCCCTCCAATTATTCTGTCTGTGAGCCGCCTGTCTCGCTGCGTCCACCTGTTGACAGAGCGGCTCAATGAGTCCCGCGCAGGAATGTTAATCAAAGAATCTGACATGTTGCCGGAGATTTGGCCTTCAGCCTCTGCGGAGGCCTCTCGGACAGGTGGATGTGGACTGTGGTACGTTTCAAATCTGAAGCATGTTAACAAGCTGGACGTAACTCAAAGAGAAGAATCTGGGCAGACTTAATAATAACGGGGAGAAACAAAATGCTCGAACTTTGGAAATGTGTGTTTTTGTATCTCCGGGTTTTGAAACATACTTCACCTGTGCTGTCTTGTTCTTCAGGAGAACCGTTGAAGCGTATTGGGAGCGGTTGTCTCTGGATCCATGGAGAACACAGTGGAAAATACAGAGTTTTTAAGGCGAAACAGATAGTTTAGTTTGTTCCACAGTCATAAAGATGGATGATACAACAGCTCCTCAACAGAGCCAGTGGCTGCAGGGAACCTCATAAATCCCTCCTCTTCCATGTTAATGGACGGGACACAGACCAAATTGTGGATCAACTGTATTTCCTGTAACCTAGCAACCCATTTCACATAGTTAGTAATACACTGACACACACATGCTTGGAGTTAAAAACATATTATAGTTATAGTGAATGCTGTTTTAAAATGAAAAGCTTGGTTTCTTAACCTCTCTCTTGAATCCAGGCCACAGAGACCGAGCAGCCATTTGTTTTCTCTTGTAATCTCTCTTCTGCTCCATATATCACCACAATCCTTCACACACAAAACTACGTCAGAGCGCAGTTAGCGGATGAAAGACGACTCCCATCTCATTTAATGTCATTAAACAAAATCAAAGAAGTCAGACTCAACTGACGTCATCGTGATATGTCACATTTATCTAGGAAATGGGATCCTCCGACTCATTTGTCTGTGGTTTATCTATCACAGGAGGGTTTTGCTGAGCTCTCGGAAACAATGTTGTTTTCTCGTCTGTGCCAGCGGACGAGCATCGTGGCAGAGAGCTGCCGCTGGAGGACGTGCCCGTATGATGAGGTTAGTGTGACAAATTCATCATGTAGCTGAAAGAGCCGCGGGGCAGAGGAGATCATCATCAAACAAAACACAGGCTAATTGCAGAACATTACAGTGCGGGCTCTGCAGCTCAGCAGTTTGATGTCTGTGTGTGTGTGTGTGTGTGTGCGCGTGCTCTGGCCTCGTTTCGGGGGAAAACCACAATGTTTAATCTTGACATTAGTACTTCTGAAGCCGGCGCGGTGCCAAGCTGTGTGTGTTTGCTGGTGGTTAACCAGCAGAAGAAAAGACTCTAATGAGTTACCTGAGTACACTCATCAGCCGAGCTCGGTCAGAAACGTCTGTTCTGCCCGACTAACAAGACTCACCCGCCCTGTACAAACACAATTATTCCTTTTCGTTTGATTCTATTCACAGAAAATTCCTTTTTAAAATATCCTAGTGGCCGTTTTCCTGAGATGAAGCCGTCAGTCATCGATGCCACATGTACTATTTTTATAAAAGGGGTTTTCAACTTGAATTGGCTTGAGTTTCCTGCCTCGTAAAAAAGCCTTGGTAAATTGAATTTCCATTTCTGTCTCTGCTGTTTTATTTTTCCTCCTCATTCTTGAGGCCTTGCAAAGTCACAATTTTCCTTTTTCCCTCAACGGCAAGAAATAAAGATCAGGTAATGGATTAGTAGTTCCTCGGCAGGTAAATAAGGGGCTGATGTTTTCATTAGGAACTGCTGAGCTCTGGGGATTCTCTGCAGATTTCTGCGTTCACAACAGATCTTATTTTATGCTGCGTTCTACAGGGCCACAAGAACTCTGGAGACATTCTCACACGCAGCCCCCAATGGATTGTTGAATTCAGGAAAAGGACACACTACAGGACAGGTGTTAACACCAGGTCTGAACGGCGTTTGTAGACTTTCCCTGATCTTTCCCCGTTAAACAAGCAAACCCTTAAAGAGAAGAGCAAAGGGCACCAAGCCAAAATTAACTCTTTAGCCCCTTGCTTGTGTAATCTTCGCCCCGCTTCGATAGCACCTTTTGTTGCTTTATTTATCTTCCCATTCATGCGGCGATGGTTTGGAATGTGTTTTAGAAAAGTCTCACTTCTGAGCGGGGACTCAGATGTGGATTAATCTCATGTAAACGCCTTCACTCACCAGTCACTATTACCTAATGAGCAGCCTTTGTGTGCGTCTTGTCACTCACGGTTAATCAACAAAGGGAGAGAGTGCGAGCGGCACCCGGAGGAATTAAATCCAATCAAACAACACGACCACAATGAGAAACCCTTCTGATCTTCTTTCAAACCCGCGCTTCACTAAGCTCGGCTCCACAGCGGCCAAAGCAAACTGCCTCCCCTCTCGCACCCTGAGCGTGAGCAGCTCGGCACATCCCCGGCTCTTTGTTTGGAGGAGCCCTTTAAAACTGGAAACTCTACTGTAAAAGATGCCTCTGGCCTCACAGCAACACTTTCTCCCCTGAGAGGCATCGAGGGTGAGCGCCTCCTTTGTGTCTCACCCTGAACCCACACGTGTGTTGCTGCAGACAGGTAATAAGGAGCAGGAAGTGAGGGGAGGGTTTCCACCAGTTGGACGCACTTAAATCAAATAGAAATAACACATCAAACTGTTTCATTGGCATGACGTCTGTTTTATGGTGTGATAATGTTGTGGTTGAAGCTGGTTTAGGTGAGGACACAAACCACCGGATTAGGTTTATGGAGGGATCAATGTTTGTGATTGTAATAAATCGTTTGTTTTGTTAAGTTCAGGGGAAACATTGTGATTTATGTTGAAATGAATTATTACACCTTTTGTTGCTGCTGGTCCCTTTGAAGCCATTTTTCAAATATTGAGAATAAGGTCCACTTTGCTGGTCTGTTAAGCATTGCTTTCTGGGAGTGTTGGTGTTTATTCGGTTTAACTGTTTTTTTGTGGTTTCGTTTATAGAATAAAATAATTTCCTCCTTATTATCAAAAATCCTCCTCTCCTCCTCCTTCTGCCCGACCCTGATGCTCTGTAGTACCCGTCCTCATCCAAAATAAGTTAAAGAGACTTCATGTCATTAAATCTGTGCATAATTTTTGGAGTTGTAAGCGCCAGTGAATGGTGACACAGGTTAGTCTTGACCGTTGACCGCAGCGTGTCGACCATAACCAGGGGTCAATTTTTTTTTTTTTTTTTTTGAAGAATATAGTTTTTTGAATCTTCTGCTTTTCAGAAAACGAGACGAGTCCCAGTCGTTCTTCTGGTGGCGTCCCCACATAACCAGAGTAGAAATATGGTTTCATCAGTCTGGGTTGAGTTTCTCCTCTGGTTTCCTTGGCTGACACAAGTCTCAGAACCGTGTCCGTCTTAATGTTAGTTTTTTATTCAAATAGACGTCGCTGTGGTCAGATTCTCCCTCATGATTAATATCGATCGCAGGAGTGATAAACCGCCGATTAACCGCAGCTTCAAATCCACTTAAGATTCATGTTACGGAGCAGGAATATTCACGTCATCTCAGACAGAGAAAATGGCAGATCTAAGTGAAAACATAGAACAGGTCCGCGCTGATCTGCTCATAGACGAAGCCAGACGCGGAACAGAAACACTCTCATAGCGCCGAGTCCCTCGATGACCAATTCCACTGCACGCCGCCGCGCCACAGGAAACAGCCGGGGCCTTTCGTCTGACTGGCGTATGACTCTATATTCCATAGCACGAGGCCTCTGCACTGCCAGAGACGGGAAACATCGAAACGATTGTGCACCGCAGTCACTCAGGGGAACAGGGGGGGAAAAAAAACCCATGCTGGCAACGAGCGCTGCTTAAGGACATACACAGATTCACAGCACACCAGGCAGAAAAGATTTACACACCCACCGAAGAGGGAGACGTGTTCGAGCCAAGGCAAACCCACACTCGTGTTTATGGACATTTTTTCTCTTGCACACCACAGGCTTTCCGGCAGTGGCTTATGATGGGTCCGTGTGTGTTTCTATGATTTCAGCAGGTTTTTCTTTTCCACATTAAATCTCACTGTGATCCGTATTTCTCTGGCGGGCGTTTGGTGTTTAACGACAGCACATTAAGGGAAATTTAGAATGAGCTAATAATCAGTACTTTTCAGTGGTGTTTTTTTTTTTGTGTGGGGGGGGGTTAGAAAGTCACCTGCAGTCACAGAGCTCGGCACGCTACTTTTTAATTAGGATAAAATAAAGCTAATGTAAATAAATAGTTTGAAAAAATAGGGTGAAGCGTGCTCTGCCAAGCCTAATGCCCGGTCATATAATTTTTAAGAAGCCAGTCATCATCTGACTGTGGCGGCCTGCCATTTTCTGACTTGTTATATTTTCATGGGAAAGACAACTTTGACACGTTCCATAATAACGTGAGATCTCTGCGCTTTCCTGTTCAATAACAAACAAATAATGTCGAGTCGTAACGCTGGGCTCCACTAGCTGACCTGAGTCACTTTATCTCAGAGCTCTGCTGGGTTTCTGATAACAAGTCATCAACATACATCGGACATATTTACTTTATTTATTTAGTTCTGGTGAGTTTTGATTGAATGAATTTGGGCGAAATTGCACATTTTGTTTTTCCGTTTTTAGAGGAAACAGGAAGCGAAAAATAGCTGAAAGTGATCTGCCTCTGCCTTTTGAAAGCAGCGAGCAGTGGGGTATTTCAGGAGACTTGTGTCACGGCTGAACCTGTAATTTCACGTCGAACCACAACAGAGACTGTGCGACAAACAGAACGACGTGCCGTTCCTGTGCAGCCCGGAGGCGTAACTTCAAAACGATGAGAGGGGTTAAAATAGTGGATCTGGTCCTCGTGAGCTTGTTGGGAATATCATGTTTTCGTGCTTTGTAGTGTTTTCGCAGATGGCCAGCTGCTAGTGGTTTGGCCAGCCATGGGAAATCTCCCTCCCATTAGCTTGTCTCCTGCCTTTAGTCATCTCTCTTATCTTCGGGTCCGGCGCACTGAGGGAGCCGTCCTGCTGCAAATGGACAGAAATATTCCCCCATGAATGGAGCTACAGATAACATCTTCCCCCATGATCCCCTAGAGCACAGTCCTCCTCTCTGGGCGCTACACCCTGAACTGTCAGGGCCGCGTCCAGGCCTTCCTTAATGAATGGACAATTAGAGCAGCCCCCGGGTCAACTGAGGCCTACGGGTCTAGATGCCGGCTGTGTGAGACGTGCACTTGTTTTTAAGAGATTTTCTTTAGCCACAATTAACCGTGCAGGAAATGATGTCAGACTAAGGACGGCGATGGAGAGCCAGTGGAGAGGGTGAGTCAGTCCAGACGTGAACACGCGACGTGAAAACGCGAAACCCTCACCTGCGGAGACTTCACATCAAAGCTTTTCGTACTGGCAGCGGCGGGCCAGCCGAGCAGCTGCAGCACATTTCCACAAGCGGGTCTGAGCAGACTCACGCCAGCTCATTCTTTAGAGGAGGAAAAAAGACTTTAGCATCAGCGCTGATTGTAAACGTGTCGTCCTCGAGCGAAGAGGAGAGGAGGAGGAATCTGTTTTATAAGGTGGAGAAGAAGAAGAAGAAGGGCAGTTCCATGGCCTCAGACAGAAGCTGCGGATCCCGATGTGAGTGTGGTGGTTTGACGTACCGCTGGTCTGAAGGTCTCAAATTCTCAAACGTCCTCGCTGTGGTCTCAGCACAGCCATGACAGCAGGGCCAGTGTGTGCTCATACAGAGAATTACACAAAAAATGCTGAACCGAGATCCACCAACCTGGTGGAACACACTTGGGATCAAAGATCAGCCTTTAGTTTCAAAAGGATTAATGCAGGGATCTGGAGTGTTCCCAGTTTTCATATTTATTTTAAGGAGGCTCTGTGTGTTGGAGTAGTTGATGTGAAACAAGTGAACCGTTTGCTCAGCCTTCTCCTGCACCCCCTGACGCAACAGCAGCAGCAGCAGACATTCTTTGCCCGGAGTGGGAGATAGCACCAGCACGAGATGGAGGAGATAAGGAAAGACTGTCATGACACGCATGTTGTCTTTCCAGTGAAAATTAGAGGCACAGAAATCACTGAAGGAATTCTTGCTTCCAGCGTTTGTGGAGCTAAAAACACTGAACTGTCACGTGGCGCCTGAACCAGATCAGAGGACTTTTGAAATGAATGTAGAAATGTGCTGCACAGAGCTATTTACCACGCACACGAGGAAAGCAGAGCATGCCGAGGAAACAATATGTGGTCAGTAAAGTGAGATGCTCTGTCATGGTCCATTTCTAACACGTTGCGCCTTGGGGAATTTTTGCCAGCTGCACTTCATGAAGCGCCCGTCCGACCAAAGACACAGGTTAATAAAAAGTCTCTGACCCCTTCGGGTTTCCAGTCCCGGCCTCCGAATGCTTGGCTTCATTATTTTTAATTTCCGCTGCCCCGACTTGTATGTGTACGTTTTCAATTTCCTACTGCGCACATTCCTGTGCAGTCAGCACACTGCAGCGGACATGTCATGTCGATTAGCTCGTCAATTCCACACCAACCTTTCTTTTGTGTTTCTCTGAAAAAAAAAAAAAAAAAAACAGGAATTCCTAAGGAGGATCTGAATCACAGGGAGAAGAACTGAGGGACGAGCAGATTGTATTTCTGGAAGGTGTGATGCCGAACGTGTGATACAGAAATCTCCTGTTGTTGGACCGTCCTTGTCTCCTGTTCAACTTGTTTTTCCTTGTTTTACCTGCGCCAGCCAAAGCCTGGTTATGTTTAGAGTTTCCAAAACCCTAAACCAATGTTATTTCAAAGTCTAAATGGAACCACATGCAGGAGGCAGGTGCTGAAGTCGTGTTCTGATTTTCAACTGCCATACGAGCCTTCTCTCTCCACGTCAGAGCAGGACACATGACACGACAGGACACTTTCTGGCCCGTCAGACAGAAAACACACCTTTTAAAAGTGATCAGATGAAGTTCAGAGAGCAGTTCCTAGTTTACTGAGCAACATTCACGTGGTGTCATGTGGTGTGAATTTTGATTTATTTATTTTTTTTTTTTTCACCATCATTGTTTTTCATCGTTGTTTTCCTGTCCTTTGTCAGAATCTTAATCAGATTAGTTCTGACACAGGGACACCAAAAATCTAATTACAGTGGGAGTTCTATACATGGATCATCACTGTGATGCACTACCGCATGTTTATAGAATTAGATGATTCCATATATTCCACATCTCATCCTCATAGTTGAACACAACTTTTCCATTCTCCTCAGGCTCATATAAGAGCCATTGTTCCTGACGCCGTGTTCCCAGTGATGTCATGTGAATTCCTATGGCGCTGTATCATTTACTAGCATCGGCCTTTATAATCCGGAGGAGGTGAGCCGTCCCGATATCGCAAGTGACAACCTGTTGATGTGTTTGCGCTGCGCGGCGAGGGAAGTTGCTAGGCGCTTCTTTAGATGCCAGTTCATTTCAGCTCCGGCCAAGGGTGGGTGTGACGGTCCAAACGGCTCGGAGAGCTTGACAGCGGGCCAAGAAAGCGAGTGTGAGAGAGAGAGAGAGAGGGCGAGAGAGAGGCTCTTCCAGCCGACTTGGGTTTTATGAGCAGCAAACCACAGTAAACAAACAGAAAAAGCACATAAATTGTTCATGGACTACCTTCTGAGAGCCAAACTCTGGGAGCGTTTCTGGAGCGAGACCCGGGCCTCCAGCGTGATGAGGATTCAATTAGCGGCTCTAATTTAACCCTTTATTTATTAAAGCACCAACGTGTGTTCAGCTTAAACACACAGGACGAGAGTCGTTACACACCCGTGTCTCTCTGCGTCGCTCCCTGCGAGGACTCAAATGTCAACAGAAGGAGTGCGTGCGTCTGGAGCGCGGCCCTTTTTACTGTTGAATTATACAAACGTGATGTTTGTTTAGACAGGAACACAAACGGTTTGGACACAGAGAGTGATGTATGTTCCCTCCGGGCTCCGCCACGGCAACACGCCACCCTGCACATGGAAATAAAGGGGAGGGTTTTAAATCAACGCACGCCAGGTCCTCCTCAGTGAGGTGAACTTAAAAGTAGCTCCCGTTAAGACACATGGGTGGCAGAGCGGCTTTGCTTCCATGATGAATGCACATTACAGCTGAGCAAACATCATTACGGACTCTGCGGTTTCCCTCAGCTGTACGGAGCCGTCCCCTGTCTTTCGCTCGGCTGTTTTGGTTTCGCAGCTCAGAAAGATCTTTAGCTCCCAGCAGCAAAGGATCCTGGATCATCTGTATCGCTTGCACTTGACCTCTCAGCCCCAGCTGACCTTTGGGAGGAAGCGTGCGTCCTTGTTTGAAAGTTTGGAGCTGTTATGGGCACAGATTTCGTTTGAAAACTCCAGAGCTGAGCTTCTGACAGAAACTGAGATGCTGTGAAGAAGACAACATTAGCCTCGGCCTCAGGGCAGAACACAACATATAATCGATTTCAAGCGCGGCTGACCCCGTTGTCTTTCAGCTGCTGCACTCTTCAGTTCTGTTTTTTTTTTTTTTTACAATGATAACTTAAACACGAAGGAGATGAGCCGTTATTGTCTGTGCAGTGTGGACAGGGATTTGAATGCTTGTGTGTGCATGTCACCATGGAGACACGCAGCCCTTCACAGTCACACCTTCGGGCAATTTAGAGTCTCCAAATAACCTGCGTGCCTCTGGACTGTGGGAGGACGCCGGAGTTCCTGAAGAAAACCCACACAGACACAAAAACTGGTTCAAACCCAGACCCTCAGTGCTGACCACTTCACCGCCGTCTTCCTCACTCTTTCTCTCTTTAGACCAGCTCATATGGAAATACATCCTGCTGGGAAAGTTTTGACTGAATTCAAAATCCACATATAGTATCTCTAAGCACTTTGGAACATTTGTACCTGGTGTGACAGCTGAGGCCTCATATTATCTTGTTTGATTTGTGGAGAGGAATACAGTTTAATGCAGTTTAAATCCACAAATGTAAATGTTGTATTCAGATGAAGTATAAACATGAGAATGTGCCAGAAATACAGTGTTATATATTTCGAGTGTGAAATGTGCGGCCATGTTTCTCTCTCTCTCTCTCTCTCCCCTCAGAAGTATTTGGACTCATTTACTTTAGCAAATGGAGGCCGACGACATCTGGACCCATTGAGGCGCTGCACTGCTCATAATTGGCCCTGACCCCTTATTCCGCGAGGTCGTTGGTCAGAAAAGGTTGGGTAGTTTAGGAACAGGAAAATTAACTTCCTGTTATTCAATGATGACGCCCACATTAGGTGCAGTTAACACACACACAGCAGCTGCTTTTCTGTCTTCTGTTTAGTTACAATAATAGAAAATCAAACTGCAGAACTTGAGTTCAGCCAAACCGCCACATGTACATATATGTGTGTGTATATATATTCTTTACACAAATAGCTCAGACGTGCTTGTATAAATGTATAAATGGCACCAAGCCACTGGATGAAACCTTCATTTTAACCTCCATCCAGATTTCACCGCACTGCGAAGCTTTAATGCGTAAAGCACCTACTCAGGAATCCTTTTCATCCTTATTGGATGCCAGCTTTTTGTTCTCACGTCCAAAAAACATAAACTTTGACTGTAATCTTTTGAAGCTTTATGCTGCCTGCAGTGTCTCACCGAGGCGACTGCTCGCTGCTGGTCCCGTACGGAGACGGAGAGGGCCCGGGGCGCTCTGCTCCGCTCCTAACTGGGTCCATATGGAAGTCCAACTGACTTCTAAGACTGTTGCAGACTGGCGCAACGTAAACTTAGCATCTCATCTGAGCCGGGGCCACGGGCAGACCCCACCTCCCCGCGCTGTAAGGAGAAGCATCTGTCCCCGGTCGCTCTCTAAATCCACCTCGCCCACTGCCTAGGGCTCCGACAGTGACGTGGCTTACATTTGAAATCCTGGCTGCTGCGTGGATTTCAATTTACGCGGATCAAACCGCAGAGGTTGGAAGTTTTAACAACGTTAATAAGAGTTCAAACACGCAGCGCGGAGAGGATCCACTCGTCCAGTCTTTGTCGGAGTGTGAGACGCTTGGATCGCTCTGTCTGGGAGGAATGTTAGTTGAGTAGCCTTCACTGAGCGAGATGGTTAAAGGGAGCGCTGAGGCTGGACTGGTGAATGAGCGGAGAAAGAAAGAGTACAACAGGTAACAAGGACCCACCGCTGAGAGACAGATGGCTGAGCTGCACAATAAGAGGCCTGTACACTAACGGGAAGCTCAGTGTGTCTGTGTGTGTGTGAGCGAGAGCCCCTTTTATTCGCAGTATATCAATTTGTCCAATGAGGAATCAAAGAATTCCCCCTGAATGACTATTTCACAGAGCAGCAACTGACATTTCTTTGGGGTCCCTAATGAGCGATGTGAACGCTCACACTGAAAAAACTCAGAGCTGCAGGATTTCACATGGTCACAGTTCAGCACAACAACGCCCAGAGTGAAAAAGAATGAATAAGATAAACTCTAAATTGACACTGGGTTTATCGGTCTGGCGTTTGTTCCTCCAGATTATAATCCACAATTAAAAAAACAACTGAAACAGTTGGAGATCAGTTTGGTGCTGAGGGTTAAAGTGAAACCTTTGGAATGAAGCTGTTGGAAACTTTTTTAATAGTGTTCCGTTTAATTACAGTTCACGGTGTGATCATATTTACGACGTCCCCACCCTCCCTCAGATTAGTGCTTTGGCGTTGTTACTCTGCATTTCTCAGAATTGATGCAAATGGAGAGTCTGCGTGACATGAATCTACTGCTGCCTGTACACACCTTCAGCCATGCTGCTGTTGCCAAGTGAACTTCTAGTGTGCATGTATGGAACGTGTCCATGCTCCTGTGTCCTCATGAAGGGAGGTGGAGTGGGGGAGGGTGTCTCTGGGTGGAGGGACGAGATATAGTCCGGGAGAGAACCTAGTGAATGAAAGGTCTTCGAGTCACAGTCTTTACGATGTGACACAGGAAGTTCCTTCACTTTCACTAATTTCCCTTGGAATAATTTATGCTTGCCCCCCCCCACCCCCAACTGGCTTAGTTCTGGAGGATAAACCTGACACTTGGTGCAGATGTTTTAAATCATGCATCAAAACTGCTCTGGAAATATGTCCGCATGACATCACGCCATCTTCCTTATGCGTGGGAAAAGAACAACAGCCAGTGTCCTCAGGAAATGCACAGGACATTGCAAACAGCTGCATTTAAACAGTTGCAGAGCAAACGTCGCCTTTTAGCAGCGAGCAATAAATAAGCCATGGCACATCTTTCATTCTCAAAACTTTTACAGCTCATCATGGATTCCTCCAAAAACTAGGAAACAACTGAGAGCAGGCAGCGGGAAACGGCAACAATAGACATGCGAGGGGACCCCCACCCCACCCCTCACCTCACATCTGCATGGTGATTATTGCCGGAGAACACGAGAAGCAGTCAGGCATGCAGGCAGAGCATGGATGAATCACTGCGGCTCTCAGATTGCAGAGCTCTCGCCACTGTAATCGATAGTAAAAACCACCATCCCCCCGCTGGGACAAACCACATCCAGTGTGGACCAGTGCCAGGGAATTATTCATTGCTCAAGTTATCTGGGCCAGTGTAGAATCATATGGATTACACACACACACACACACACACACACACCCTGGTGCCCTAAAGGGGCCAGACTGGCTGAGTTTTCTGGAAGTGAACTTGCTGGCTGCGGCGGCTCTCCACACTAAATAGCGAGGCTAACCAGTGTTTGCTTTGTGGAAATCCCTCTGGCGTTTGCAGAGTGAGACGGGACGGACGGCTCACACAAGCCGGTTGCCCTCCTCCCTGCAGGCATGTGTGGGATGGCATGTGTTAGAGGCTGCGTGTGTTTTCGGTCAAATATGGAGGGACTGGACCAAACAAGGCAGGTTGCACACGATTAGTGTGAAATCTGGAGTCATAAGATGGAACAGACGAGAGGAGCGATGCGATCGCATTTGTGGGAAAAGTGTAAGCGAAATAAATTTGAAGTGGAGTTTGCCCCAGAATCCCTTGAAATGCTTCAGTCAGGTTAAGGCTACTTCCGCTCTAGGAACGAGACCAACGCAGATTTCTGGAATCATTAGCCATAAGATCCACATCTGGAATGTGACAGGTGGTGTGGATGGAGACGACCATCGATGAGTTTTCTGGCCTCCTGTGTTCTCCCCTCTCAGGACCCGACAACCTGCAGGCCTGAAGTGAAAGCTCAGCCAGAGGTTGGGGCCCCGGCCTCTTATCATCTGGTTCGTGTTCCCTCTGCCCTGTCCAATGAAACCTGACCTGCCTTAGAGGAGAACTGAATTATGGGCCCATCAACAAATACCATATTCCCCCTTTGAAGTAGCGTACGTGATGGAAAGTGGTAAGATGTCATGTGTTAAAGTTATTACCCAATTCTTTAACATCGATGCTCCTGACTCTTGAAGGCCGTTGTGGCTTCATCTGTCCTGACAGCAGCCAGACTCACCCCCTTTTTTTCACTTTGCCCAAACGTCAGAACTATTTTCAATCTCCCCGTGACTTTATGTGACCCCCGCTGAGGTATCCTGGCCAGGCAAGAGGAGGAGGAGGAGGAGGAGGAGGGGGAGGAGGCTGTGGCACAGGAGAAAAGATTGACTCCGAACATTCGTGACAAAGGTGGATCATTTTACCAGCTGCTCTTGAGTCACTTGGAGGTGCCTGTGAAGCCTGTGTGTAATCTTCCTTCCTCCCACTCTTTAATTTGGCCTCATGGAACAAGTTGCTTTTGTTACAGAGAGAGAGGGAGGGAGAGAGAGAGAGAGATAGCCTCAGGTTCCTTTGATCTAAGCAGGACATGAGGTCTGCGTTCAGAGCTTTTTACCGTTCAGCTGCATTTTTGCTTTATTTGATAATTTGAATTTGGATCGGGATGAAGAGAGATTGAAAAAACATATAATATTCGACTTGTAATAAACAACAGCACATGTGATTTGAGAATTTCATCCATCCAGTCACGTGAGTGCACAGGAAGAGCGTGTTTTACTTGGAAGATATGCGACTTAAGCTGAGACATCCAGGTGTGTTCTCACCATCCAGAGATCGGAAAGAAGAGAGGAGACAGTTCCTGAGGTGAAGCCACATCATCTGGATCTCCTGTCACACGAGTGTCCAGACCAATACCTGCACGTGCTCAGCGTCAGTTAAGGTTTCAGGTTTAAGTCGCTGCCCTGCGACAGTTCAGAGGGATCAGAGGTTATCCCTCAGATAATGAGGAACAACACTGCATGAGAGAAAAACACATGAGCCGAGGAGGGAGGATGATTCACAGAGGTGGATATGAGACCAGAGGAACACGGGTCCTGTGAGAAATATATTTTTAACATGACGTCCTTCCTCCTGCTCTCCTCAGACTCATGTCCGTCTCAGACCAGAATCTATTTAAAACACAATGTTTCCCTCCCTTTCAGACGTGACAACAGCAGCACAGAAACTAAAAGCTCTCGTGTGCGTTTCTTTGTTTTTGAACAAACTCTGTGTAAATCTATTAATACCCACAGAGTTCAGGCACATCTGAGTGAGGACACACTTCTGTCAGGCGTGCCTTTGCACCGCAGAGTGTCTGTTGACAGAACAATTGTGTTGTTTCATTGATGCAGAGCAGGAGGTGTGGAGATGTCGTCGGCGATATTCATTACAAGCCGGTGCATCAGCCCGTCAAAGCTCTCCTTTGTGGAGGGGATCAAGCCGGAGGCAGGTTAAGTCTCTCCACAGAGACGCCTGCGGTTTGCTCTTCCTCTTCGCTTCCTCCTTTCTTCTTCTTCTGCGTTCTTGAACATCTCATCAGCGGCTCTGCACGACCTGAGCGGCTGATCTTCACCTCCTCTGCGCACGAGCCCAGACACTTAAAGCCGAGACCGATCCGGCAACGGTGGACTTATCTCTGTTGAAAGAGATTTTGTCCTGATACTTGCACGGTATTATTTTCACTTTTAGTTCAAATATACTGATTTAATGAAACAAAACTTGATGTAGACTAACACACTGACCGAAGACCTAACTGTGACAGACATTTATAATTATTTCCTGACATCTCTGTTTATTTATAAGAAGAAAGAATCGGTCAAGTGTTAGTTTAGAGTCATTAAATTAACAGTTTCCGCTGATGGTATCTGCACTGACAGCTGTGATGTCGGAGGTAGAATTACAGTACAGAACGAGAACTTTAATTCTCGGCTGTTCAAAAGTCACCAGGTGTCTCACCGCCATTTAGAGCCAGTGACTGAAGTGAGGGGAAGTGGTGAGACAGATACCCACAGAGATAACATTCACTCAGAAGCAGAAAGTCTTGAAGTGAGCGGCTGAGAGCCGGCAGGGTGTTTCCTGTCCGGCTCAGGTCGTGACCCCGCCAAGCGGCGCAGCTCCTGCAGAATGATCCGTCTGTTCAGAGGATCCGCTGAGCCATCAGAGCCGCCGCCGCCGCCCATCAGACGAAGCTGCGCCCGAGACCTTTGACAGGCTCCGATCAATCAGCCCACACCGCCGCCGCCTCGAGGGCCTTCTCCCCCGAGATGGTCCCACCTTGACCAGCAAAGGTCAGGGTTTCAAATGAGACGGTTCCTCCCTGAACTCAATCATTTGTCACACTGACAAAAAAAAGAAATGGCTGGGAAAGTCAAACTAATGACTCTTCATTCCTTTGGTTTGATGACAAAAACACTGATGCTCAGTTGAGGTGTTAACTTTATAGCTGTCTACATGAAACTTCTGTACTGTGACTTCTCTCTTTAACTCAGAGAGGATCGTGCGAGAGGTTTTGAATTAAAGTTACTTATTTATTTAGTTATTTAACTAACTAACTAGCTTGTCAGCTAGTTAGTTAGTGAGCAGGAGAACTGAAAAACAACTTTTTTTCCCACAACATTTTTGCTGGAAGAGAAGTTGTGACTTTTTCCAGGATTTTTTTTTTTCACTCTCTGTAACATTATGCGCTCATAAAGCTCTCCAACATTTTCCTTTATTCCTCAGAGAACAGTCTTGTGTCTCATGAGGGGACTGTATTTACATAAACGTCCGAGGCAGCTGAACACGTAATGACTGAATTAATGAACTGTCGTCCACACTCTGACTACACGAAGCAGGAAATGTCAAACGACTCCACGAGCTTCTCCCAAATGTTCCTGGATGTCCTCCCTGGACGTCTGAGGCGGGAGCCAGTGGAAAAGGGAGGAGAGTGACAGCGGCAGTTTTGTTTTGGACTCCCTCCCTCCCTCCATTCCTTCCAGCTCAATTATGGGCCCCGCTCCCTCCTCGGGGCCGAGCACCCAGCAGCAGCAGCAGCAGGCTGCAACTTGTGCACGGGTCTCCGAACTCTGGTGGAAAAAGACAATAAGGGCGTCTCTTTAAGTCATAAAGTTTCAAACTGTCCACCCGCTGTGTCACTCAGTCCGTGTACGTTATTGTACTCTTGATGCCACAGGTTCAGATTGCCATGTTATTCCAAGCCAATAACCATTTAATTCAACTGTAATGTAAGATGGATTAAATTAATAAATGTGCTGTAACTCAATCATGCCTGTTAGAGGAAGAAGAGAATAAAGAGTGGCGAGAGCAACGAGTGAAAGTATAGACAGTGCGTAGGTGTTCATTTCCCTTCAAGACGTCCCTCCCTCGCTCCCTCTCCATCCATCTATCACTATCTTTGTCCCTGTCCGCCCAGACGCCTCCCTTCTCTACTTTACAGGGAAGGTATCGAATGCCTCGGACAGATCTGTCTCTCTAAAAGACTCCTGACACCTGTCTGGGCTCATTTAAAGACTTTTACTGGCCCATTTCTCCAGGGCAGACACATGTAGAGAGGCCGGGCCGTGCAGAGCGCACTCGCCACTTAATCCCGTGATGAAAACAGTGGGAAGTGGCTTCAGTGGAAACTTCCTCCCGCCACAGTTTGATTCGAGTTTGAAGAAGCTGTGAGTCAGCAGCGCTTGGTGCTCGGGCCTGGACCTTTATCCCCGGGAGCAGCTGTGGGCCTATAGGTTCAAAAAAGGAGTTGCATAAAATGAAAACATATTGAATAAAGTGTTTGTATTCACAGGCTTTTATTTAGGGGCTGTGGGAGGAAGTGACTCTAGAAATGTGTAACCACAGTGATTTGTAATTTAATTTAATCAGTGATCACACACAGACACTGAAGGTTTAAAAGGATGAACCTCTGGAACAAAGCTGTGGAATCAAACCTGTAAATACCATGACATGACCTGACAAGTCCGACACGAGGGCACGGGAGGCGGTTTTCTGTCTCTCCCCCAAAGGATATTGGAAACATGCATTCCAGCGCGTCTCAATTAGGTTTGGTCTCCTCATTAATTTACCTCTGACTTTACTGTAACACACAACTTCACACTGGTCATTCATGGTCGTGTGTGTGTTGAAATAATGCATCGCTGCAGTGGAGGTGTGCATGTCTTTTGAGTGTGGGGGGGACCCCCTGTAGCTCTTTAATATCCCCCCCCCCCCTTCATTCCCTCCCTCCTGTCGTCTAATCAAAGTTTCCAGGGATCTGGAGGGACCGGGGGGAGGGGTTGGAGGGGGGGTGGGGTCCCCTTGTGTTAGACAGCTTACTGCAATTAAAATTTATTTAAGGCTTACAAGGAACCCTTTCACTCTTCAACAAATCAGAGTGAATTCCTCTGACTCTGACAAGGGTGTCCCTCCCTATCATTATCCTCCGCTCAACACGCTGAGAGAGCAGGACCCCCCCCCCACACACACCCACACCATCCTACTCCTGCAATACCTCAGCGTTTTACACTTGTAATTAAATCATAAAATAACAACAACTGCGAATTCAGAGTTTTCAGAATGGGCACTGCAGGACCTGTGATTTGAGGAAACGGGTGCACGCCAGATGACTTCATTGATGTCAGTTTCTCCGGTGTCGTAAATCCTGGGTGTTTTACTGCTAAGGCTTAGTTCAGCTCTTCAAGGCCTCGCGCTGGGAAACGCTGCACCGTCTGAGGAGTGTGTGTGTGTGTAATGTGACACACGGCGGAAGATGACAAGTTTCAACAGGTTGCCAGGTACAGACTGATTCCGGTCACGTGACGACACACGTCATTTGCCATTTTCCAGGGATGTTCTGGAGAGTAAGGCACCACATCCCGCGTTCACCGGATATTCACATCATTTAGGTTTTGATTTTAATTTGACAGAAGCAAGAATAAATATGAATAATAATAAATAAGAAGAATAAGAAGAACAAATCATTCTGACCCATGCATAATTTCAGGCCTTGTCAGGCCGGTCCCTTATTAAAATGCAATTAATAAACATGACATAAAAAACAAAAAACACACCCTGCTCATACACCCCCCTCCCTCCCTCCCTCCCTCCCTCCCTCCTGTCCGGTCAGCACAGTTATCCCCAGCCTCTGGGTTAGACATTAAACTCCTTTCAGATGGAAATCTAATCTCCTCACACCTGTAATACATCCCTGATCCATCTGCTACAGGTACAGCATTTCTTAGCAGAGGTCAGTATGTCTCTGGAGTCGTCTCTGGCTCCTCTGACACTGTCTCTGCTTGTGCGTGTCTCCACCAGTCCCCTCTGATTGCTTTGCCCTTGTGACCGAGTGATGAATTAAATGCCTAATTTAACATGGGCCTTTTGTTGGCCGCCTCTTTGTTGGGAAGCTCTTTCTAATCGTCCGCAGTGCCGCTGATGGCTGGGGGGCCGCTCTGTCCGCTCGCATTGTCCCCCGGCGACAGCGCGTCCTCGGGCAAGGCCGCAGAGCTGTCAGGTCCCTCTGTCACACTTCTCCGCAGGCAGGACGCAGCCAGCCCACAGCACAGACAGGGGTCCTTAAGACCCGGGGCACCGCCGCTCATCTCCCAGGATGCCTACCTTGGTTGTCTAGCGACCGACTCTGGCTGACAGCGCTCGTTGGATTGCGTTTGGCTCCTGTGTGATGGGGGGGGGTTACAGCGAAACTAACCAAACAACACGGTGGGAGCTTTTGTTGCCTCACTAAAGGGGCGGAGCTATCAGGAGATCCCACTATGTGTCCTTTCAAGGGCCCAAGTCACGGGAAGTGCAGGGACACACACACACACACACACACACACAGTTGTGTCATTAATCTGATTTCTCAGTTTTGTTTCTCTGTTTGCTTTTCTTCACATTTTAGTTTGAAGCTGTAAGAAGAAATAATGATATTTTTGTGACTCCTGTATAGATATTTACTGATCAGAATTCTGGTCCCATTCTTACATGAAACTGAAACGTGACACCCATCTTATAAACTTTAGAATCAGTGTATCTCTGCTTATGTGACAAAAACCAATATCTTTGTTTCTTGAGCACATAATCATTTTATACATTCAGATTTTTGTTGAGTTTTTTAAATGCTTCCCTGGAACCTGCAGTAAAACGCTGCAGCGGCCTGGCAGCTTCCTCCTTCTTTCATCTCCGCTCTCATCTGGTGTTTGCACAGCTCTCTGTCTTGTCAGTGTAGTTTGTTTAGGTTTTACGCCCATCAATACGCCGCTGTTCCCCCGTCTCAGCCCACATCTGAAAAGATCATCGCTGATAGATTTGCAGGCACAACATTTCCACAGCCGCAATCCCAGGGCTTTGAGTGGAAAATGATTAAGGCCGACAGAGTGTTTCTCCCCAAACAGCAGCAAAGAAAACATCTGCGAGTCGCTGGAAGTCTGCAAATTCACTCTCTCCTCAACACGCCTCGTTCCAAGCGAAGATGTCACCGGATTCACACGGAGCATCGGGAGAACTGAGCATGTCACTGTTCATTTGTCTGATGACCCGCCCAACATTTGGTAATGTGGTTGGAAGCCTTAGCAAGACGAGTTAGAGATCCAAATCCTCCACAATGGAGAGGTTAGCAGAGAAAGAGGTCGCGAGCAGAGCGGGAAGACAAAAAGAAAAAAGAAAATATCAGCCTGGATGATATATTCACAGCTCTAGGGCATTCACAGATTCCGTTTTTTTTTTTTTTTTTTCTCAAATTTTAGACTTTCACTGATCTCCTTCTCAAAATAAAAGAGCCACATTTAGGGATCCAACATTAATTTCAGCTTTCTCTTTACTACAAGTTAATATGCCGCTGCATTGACATAATCTGAACAGGAACACTCAGTATGGGACTAAAAAAGTTGATGTAAAACCCACTGAAGTTGTGTGGGTGTAGCTTCTCCTGGTTTAAACGACACAGGAAGACGTTGATGAGCATCCAACGCGATTCGTGCGCGAGGAGTCACGAAGGCTCAGGTGTTCACGCCCCCCGCCCCCCTCCCTCCCCGCGCTGACCAGCTGCACTCTGCCCGGAGAAAGAGGGCGTTGTTTCCTCATCCACCTCTGCAGGCGCTGACTCACGCTGGGACGTGTTGCCAGCAGACAGAGTTTGACAGTTTAATATTCATGCTGTCAATTCCGAAGACTAACTCTGGTAATTAGGGGAGGGGATCCCGGGCAGATGTGGACGGAGGGACAAAGGGGCCTTTTGTCTGGCGCTAGCAAACACTCCTCTCCGCCATGACAACATTGAAAAAGTCATTGAGAGTCATTGAAGTCACGTGTCTCTGTGGCGTGATGTCACCCTCGGGTGGGACGTCACGTCAAGCCCCGTGAGAGCCAGCGGTGGAGAAAGTGAGCAGCTGCCGTTCATGTGAAGGAAAAAGAAGATTGCTCTAACTGCTCTGAATTATGCATTTAAACGCAGCCACTCAATGTTTTTCCAACAGTGGAAAAATAAATAGAGACAAAGTGTGACGTGTGCGTACAGAGACGGGTCTGTGGGCGCTTTGAGTCACAGGTGCAATTCTGTCAACAGCAATATTACCTGAGTGCAGGCAGGACACTGAGGCGGCTTTACTGTTACCACAGTCCACTTTTTGTACTTTTGTATTTTACAAGTAACACTACTTGATATCTTGACAAGATCCAAACTCAGGGGATGGAGCTCTGAGTGTTTCCACTGTGCTTCTGGCCAACTTCTTCCTTTCGCCAGAAAAATACCTGAAGACACCTGAGATTTATACGTGTCCGTCCTGACTGTTTTTTCTGGAAATGCTGGACAGTCATACGTTATGAGAGAAAGACACCCTCTGCAAACCTCATTCACTGCACAGCCAGACTGTCATTTATTCCTAACGTCCAACTTTCAAAATGCTGGATCAACATTTCTGCTGCAGTGGGGGGTTTTCAGTTCCTCGCTAAAATGGCAGCTGAAAGTCCTAGTCGTTTCTATAGTTTCCTTCAAAATCTTCTTCAGCCTTCTTTACTTAGCTCTTGTTTTTATGTGTATCGAGTTTTGCCACATTTTAGTTAAATAAGTATTTTGAAGTTGTATATTTTGTTCAGTTGTGTATTTGCATCTTTAAATCGTCCATGATGTTTTTTTAAAATGATAAAAAAAACTAGAGAGAGTAACAATTTTAATCAAAATAAAAACACATTGGTCGTCGTTTTGCTCGGTAGCCAGATGGCTGTTTTTGTCTTTCCAATGTTTACAGTGGTCACAATTATTTAGAACATTTTAAAAGCATTTTAACAAACCTTTTAAACCTTCATAATCAATTTTCAATTTCATGAATCCCATCAGGAAGATTTTATGGTGAACAATACAACTCCTGTGATCTCCTGTGATGTCATTGAACTAGGTTTGTTGTTGTTTGTTGTTGTTGTTGTTTTAATTGTGAGACCTCCTAGTGACCAAAGTTATGACACATTTAACATCAACCTTTATTTGGTGGGATACAATGTGCAATATCTCAATGCCAAAGAAATTAAATTCTCTCAGAATAGGAGCCAAAGAAAACTGTAAGTTCTCGTATTTGAGACGTTGAAATGAACCATTATTTATGAAGTCATTTTCAATTAGCTGCCTGTCGTAGCTCTGCTGTGATTTAAGTGAATCAGGAACAGCATTAGAATTTCTTTCAAACCAAAAGAATGCGTATAAAACTTATAACAACTTATAATGTACAATAACAACAATAAGTGGAGGAATGCAACTAAGAAAGCATCGTGGTTCAGGTCATTAAGCGTTCAGCTAAATGTTCCCACAATTACATGTCGCTGTCTGTCAGCTGTTACCCTTCGAGAAAAACTAAAAACACACTTGTAAATGGATTTATTTTAAAGGTTTATATATATATATACTATAATATAATATATTTAATTCAGCATAAATACACAGATACATGGCAGCTGATACTCTACTCTTTTATTCTATATCCTGCTTCAACCTTTAAACATTATTAGTGGATATCTGTCGTGAGCTGCTGAGTTTAAGACCCAAATAAAAAATTGTAGTGGCTGAAGGTTATGTTCTTATATAATCAAACAAAAACCCACACTGTTAATTATCTTCCCATAAAAGCCCCACAGATCATTATTCATTAAATCTGCAGATCCCTCATAAAAAGAATGATTCAATCACAGCAGCTGGTGCTAAATGACAAATTCATCAAATTCATTGCTGACATAAACCAACAACAGAAACCACGGAGCGGGCCGCAGCCTCATGACGAACATTAACATCATTTGTTTTATTCTGTCAGCCCACCTGGGCAGAGAGAGAGAGCGAAGAACAGGTAGCCGCCATAAACACTCGGGCTTTATCGTCATAGGGGGAAGCCAGGAGTCGTTTTGTTGCTCGCTCTGGTTTAATGAGAGATGACCTCCAGCCATTTACAGGCAGTAAAGGACACGCCTGCGGCAGCTTTAGCGCACAGAGCCTGGAGGCTTCAGGCCGAGGTCAGAGGGTACGGTGAAGACAGAGGACAGGTTTTCACGTGAGACGGTGAAGTGACCTCCAGGAGTCATTCATTTCTCCTCCCCTTTCTCTTTCAGGCTTGGGAGGAGGACAGTTTTCAACACACACATACGTAAACAGAGGGAAAATGTGTGGGCCAAGGGCAGAGTTCTGTTTTCATCTCTTCAGGATTCGTTCATGGTAATAAAACAGAATCATTATAGCTGCATCCAACCATTCTATTCAATCTTGATTAATCAGAGAATGTTGCCATAACAGTCATGGGATGAAAACATAAGCCTGTAGCTGCCGCCCAATACTTTCTTTAAATGCTTTAAGGAGCAAACTGAAAATTCTATATCATGTTTACAGGAGATATGTTTGTCTCTCTGTTGCAGCAGAAGGTTTTTCACCAAAACGTACTGATTCATAACCAACAGCCCTATTTCTATACGCGTGGCTCCAATTTTTCATCTTCAGATTTCAATTTCGGTGTCTGTTGCTTGTTAAATGTCACCGAGATGCTCGTTCAAAATCCAGCTGAGAGGAGAGAAAGTTAGAGGAGCGGTGATTGATCAGCTATAAAGACAGTGCATTTCTTAATTTTATTCTCATCATTGGGAAGAAGCCAGTTCTGAACAAATGCTGTCGCAGATGTTCGGAGAAATAAGAAGCACACGGTTTGCTTTTTGCACAGATTTGCATTTTGTTTTGTTCATTTGACGCCTGGGAAACACACTCCTCAAATGTTCCACACAACAGCCGCTCAGACGTGCCAGAAAACATGGAGAAAGCCGGGGTGGTCCACATTTAGACTCCACGTGCACGGTCAAACCTGATGGCACAGGGGGGGCCCTTCGCCCAAGGTGGAGGTTTTGTTGTGCACGACCCGCGGGTTCAGGCCTTGCGATTGAGCAATATGCTGGGCTTTGTGTGCGGAGGGTCCGCCCCCTCGTGCTCTGCTTGTGTTTTATCTCCGCTCTTTACAAAGAGAGAGGCCCTGCACGCAGCCACCTTCACACCTCTCTCAGCGCTCGGCGCTGAATGAGCCGGAGCACGTCTCCATTCACGCGAGGAAATATACTGCACTCGAGAAACAAGTCAAGGTGGCGAGTGTGAGCGTTCAGCCCTTTCTCCTCAGCGTGAAGAGGAAAAACAAAACGCACTCCACCAAGATCTTCATATGAAAGAGGGAAAAAGGCTAAAGGCTCCTGTTCGCTTATAGGCCTTGAAATGTTTATGGGTTTTTCCAAAAGGCCGACTGAGGAGGGAAGCGTTCGACAATATGCCCCGAAATCCTCCAGCAGCTTGAAACCTTTATGAAAGTGCCAAATATGAATCACTGCACCGCGGATGCCAGATGGGCCTTTCCTGTGTTGCTAAGAGAGCCCCTCGGACCGGAGCGGGCCGGGCAGCTCGGGGGGCGGGGCCGGGGGGGGGGGGGGGGGGGGGGGGGGGGGGGGGGGGGGGGGGGGGGGGCTAAGTGTTTCGGATGACTGTACGGCTCTGCACGGTAGATATGACTCGATGCTCCTGCTCCTGCACCGCAGCATGGGTGGTCTGCGCTTGATTTTATACTGCCACCTATTAGCACCATGAGCTGGTGATTTATGCAGCTGTCAGCTTCAACTTCATCAGCTCCGTCAGCCACTAGTGAATTGTGGCTATGCTGGCAAAGGCTGCCCCTCTCCTGCACCTCCTACTTTGGGGCTAAAGTAAACCACCCCTGAGAGCGCGAAGGCGGGGGAAAGAGAAAAATACAATTTAGATAAATAACAACCGCGCATACCACCGAGGCCTCTGCCGTGGAGGACTTCCAGCCTCAACATCTGGCCGGCTGCGTATAAGGAAGAGACTGTGTTTGAGTAGACGCGAGGTGAGAAAGAAGGGATTCATGGTTGGAACAGCTAACAGTGCAACTGCGAACCAGCGTGGCCAGGACAAAATGGCGGCGCTTATGGGAGTAAATGTTCTGGACGTGTGTCACCTGATGGGAAATGGTGCTTCAGAAGGAAATGTGGACAAATCGTATGAATGTCTTTGATTGAGGCTGCGTCAAGTTACTCAGCATCGCGGCCGAACAGTAGAAAGTGATGGACAGTGTGTGTAATGTGTCTTATTCGATGGTTAATGATGAAAAAGGTTTGATTCCCCATGGGGAGAGCAGAGAGATGTCTTTACCTGGATGTAATGAGGCTGCTATATATTCATGGGCTGGTTTCAAAGAACACAGGCTTGAAAGGAAGGTGGCAGGCACGTACAGTATCGCAGTGATTTAAGACTCAGATGTTGATGTGTGGACCAGCGTCGCTGTTTTAAAAAGTTTGGGTTGCATTGCTTTTACGTGGCAGCTCAAGAATGTGAAACTTATAAAATAATGTTTTTTTTTTTTAAATGGAGAAACAGTTGAAGTTCTTCTCTAAAAGCTAAAAATCAATACTGAAAATAGTTACAGATAACAGATGTTTGGAATAATCAGCTGAATCAATGGATGACCAGTTGAAAAAGGGAAATAATCAAGTTCTACAAAGTCCAGCTAAAAGAAGCGGGCACTATTGAAATATAAAAGTAATAAGGGATCAAATAAAGAGGGTAGTCAGACAGTTAAATAAATAAATACCCAAGTGATGGATTAACATTTGAAATGGATGTAAGAGTCGTGGATCAATAGAAAGGGTTTAAAAACTAAAATAATTGATTCGCTGTTGAAGTGGATGAACAATTGAAAGCTGAATTGAAATAGTTTGTTAAAAATAATGTTAAAGGTCAAAACACTTAATAGAATCAGCTCAAATATAAAGGCAGTGGATTAAAAGTCGAACTATTCAGCTTGAACAAACTGAACAGACTGAAAGGATAAAAATAGTCCTAATGAAAATAATGTGTCTTCTGACTTCTGATTAGACACTGCTCCTGTAACAGTTCATCACTTTTTAACCGACTGCCTGAAAGAACACTTCATATCTCTGATAGTTTCGTGTTGATCTTCATGCCTCGCTGAACATCTGCTCAGTTGGGTGTGACGTGCAGCTGTCTCGTGTTTGCACATCAGACCTACATCACAGATCTCCACAGTGGATGGCTGGTGCCGTCTCCTCGCTGGGTGTGACCGGCGGCGGACTCCTCTCCGCGGCGCGGAGCGCCTCGCTGAACTTCTGCTGGGTCACAGGCGGAGGTCGCCCCTCCGGTAGATGGGAAATCACGCCTCTGAAGGTCACACGTAAGCTCTCCAGATGACAGCGCGTGCGATCAAACGGTTCCCAATTAGAAGCATATAATTTGGTAACATTATGATATTAAAGATGGCAGCTTGGTTTTTCCCAAGCAAAACTAACTTCACGAGCGGCTGACCATAATTTGGGGTTCTGCTGCAGCTCTGCAGAGGGGTAATGGTGCAGGAGGAGGCCGGGTGCGTGTTTGTGTGTGGTGACGGTGGTAGAGCCGCTGCAGAGACAGAGAAGGATTCTGGAGAGGGAAAACGGTTGGTAAGGATTCAAATATGCGTTCGGTTGGTCCAGATGCAGCATGACTCAAGGAAGGAAAGGGCGGAGAGCCGATAGGAACACGAGCGTGTCACCGGGGAGGCTTTACTGGCTGTCTGAAGGAAAAAAAAAATTTAAAAAATTGATGGGAACAACCTTGTAAAATACATCATTCAGACGGATTATGAAACGGAGACCGCCGTTGTCATGGTGACGGAGAAGCACAAAAGCAAGAAGAGCCCTGAAAAAGCAAATCGGATGAGAAATCTCAAGATCTCTGATGTTGCTTCAAAGGAAATGTGTTTAATTTGCTTTCATGCTGAGAGGAGAATAAAAACATTGACGTGTCGTAAGTTTCTGATGAAGTCTGAGGCTCAGACGCCCATTAGCGAAGCCGAAATCTGTTGGGTAACGATCCACCTTCTGCTTACAGCACTGCAAATGATTCTGGGTGGAATCTACTTTTATCGTCTTTCACGCTGTTTTTTTTTTGTTATTCTTTAAACACTGGCATTGATTTTTATGCAGTTTTTCTTGTTTGCTTTTGAGAAGTGCAGTATAAATGATGACATTCTGAATGTTAGTATAACTTCCAGGGGCGATAGCAGAAGTTGCAGAGTTGCAGAATCTAAAAGCAACAAGTAAGAAATGGAAAATGACGAGTACTTCAGAATTAATTCTTACTTTCCCTGTAAACAAGAACATTTTAGGTAATCAACCCAAGTGATTCATTCATTTACATACAAGCCACAATGTATTTCAGATTAAAATGGCACCAAATCGAGAGAGTGTGCGGCAAAGTTTCTTCCGAGCCCTCCGCTGTCCCAGCATCCTCTGAGCACAGAGCTGCAGCTGTGGGACCTTTTCACGTGTGAATTGATACCTTAGAATGCACGTGTGTCGAGAGAGAGAGAGAGAGAGGAGTTTGCTCAGCTCAGTGAAGCGTGGTGACCCTTCGTGGCGCGGCTGCCAGTGAGGCGAACAGCACAGGACCCAACGAGGGGAAGAGAGAGGGAGTGAGGATTCACAGGGAGGCCGAGAGTCAACAGCCGAGCCGGATCCCCAGAGATCTCTGGCTGTCTCGCTCCGTCTGTTGACTCTCTCCTACTCCACTGACTCTTTCATTAACCCCTTATCAAAATGTTTTACTCTTCCACACTCCACTAACATTAGCCCCACTACCCCCCCACCCCCAGCCACGGGATCCCGGTCGAGCTGTTCCATCTTGTGGTCGGAGCTGATATGAGGACGTCCCGTCGAATACGCCAGCAGTGTTCATCTTAGTTCATAATAGTTTAGTTTTCTAATATAATGATGAGTAGTTCCAACAGATCATTTTTCTGAACTAACGTTACATTCATTCAAATGAGTAAGTCCTTGAACTCCTTCTCTTCACGTCTCACCAAGTATAAAATATAGACCTACGCAAGAAACTGAACCTGTGAGCACATTTTATTTGGTGCTGAAAACTTCAAATTGGCCAAAGTGACTGAGGACTTCTCACTTATTTTAATTACTCGCAACGCGCAAAGCAGCCAGAATCAATGTTTTCATTGGCCCGCGTTCAGAGTTGCTGCCTGTTCTGCAACTGTGAGGCCATCTTTCACTCCCAACCTGAGCGCTTATGTTCCTACTTAAATTAATGGGGGAAGTTTTGCATGATTTAAATCTCTGATGTCCAAACAACACAGGGAACAGTTGAAGCGAAATCCTGGGAGTTTGCAAGTGTTAAACCTGTTCAGCACTTTGTGAACGTTGACCCTGTGAGAGTGACTAAAATCAACAGCTGAAGCCACAAAGAGTGTTTCAGGGTTTTTTTTTTTTTTTTGTGGCAACAGTGTGCTTTTACCGCACAAGAAAAAAAATCCACTGACATTAGTCAGAGCAGAGTCACTTCTTCCAGCAGCTGACACACACTCCTCTCTGCTCTCATACAGATACACCACCCTCTGGTGGCTGGAATTATAACGCAAACCTCTGATTTTTAATGGAGTGGGCTGGCTCCTCCGACTGCTGCATCTGAAGTCAACAACCATCTCCTTTGTTTTATCAACGTTAAACAAAGTAATGAAGTAATGAAGCTTATTGTTTACTTATTTGAACAAACGTATTCATTTTTTTGTGTAATACAGCACTTTTAAATATCCTTAAGTTCAGTGATCGTTCCACCAAAATTGAATGTTTTTAGTCTCCGAATGCCTTAGAATTTGAATTTCAGTCCTAAACGTATCAGATGAGCAGTGATTTAAAAACAAAACAAACAGTACCAAAAGCCAAACGTTCAAAGGTTTCCTTTATTCTCATGTCCTCACAATCTTTATAGTGCAATTTCAACACATCTTTGTCAAATGTCCAGTTTATTTAGTCTACTTTCTTCTAATCTATGGACAGCCTCATTTACAACAGCATTATAAACTTTGGTTGTCATGGTTTCCCCAAACAAGAGACAGTCGTCTAGTTTATAAAAAAGCAGAGTACCCAAATTAACAATAGATTGTTTAATTATCAAAAATCCATGAAAAATTCCCTGAAGAAAAACTGATTGATTGATACAAACTGGTGAAGACAGTGGTAATAAACAATCCCCTCAGCTCAAGGCTGCTGTTTTTAAGATGTGTTCAATAATACAGACATGTGCTGTGAAGCTGCTCAGACACAGTGCCTCTCTCATTAGCTGTATTCATTCTAAGCAGAGGGGATATTGACTTGAATAAATTTGATTGTGTGTGGGACAGTAACCATTAGACTCGGGACTGGAAACAAGGATTCAGTTAAGAAGCAGCTGAAGACGAGAGAGAGAACAAAAAAAGAAGCAGGAAAAGGCTATAATGTGAAACAAGTTTTATCCTTCGCACGACCCTCTGAAGTGACCACGTGTTGAGAGAAGGACGAGCTGAGCTCAGAAATCCTCTTCGGCGTTCTTACTCCTGGACGCCTTGAGCTGCTTCAGACGCTCCACACACTCCTCCACGCTGCGCTCGCCGTGGACTTTGTTATCCCGAGTGCGGACATTCACGGTGTTGCTCGTCTTCTCCTTCTCTCCCACCACTGAAGCAGAGAGGACAACAGCAAGTCAATAACTGGATGGACAGCGAGGGACAGACTGAGGGAGGAAGTGAGAGACAGAGGAGTGAAAGAAAGTGCGTGGCCACTCACCCAGGATGAAGTTGTACTGTGCCAGCTGAGCGTTCCTGATCTTTTTGTTCAGGGTGCAGCTGGGGTCCAGATCCACGTCAGACATGAAGCCGGCTTTGTGGAATTCCTGCTTCACCTGCAGATAAACCAGAGACCAGAGTAAATTAAACACTCATGTTGTTAAATTAGAGAACCTAGAAAGAAATTATTTCACATGTGCTTAGAATTTTGTTTTTTTTTTAACATTTTTAAAACTACAACCACTTTCAGTCAACTTATCACTACAGCTTTAATTGCAACAAACAATAGTTATGGACATTTCACTGGATCACATTTCTCAAGCACTGACCAATCTGTTTTAGAACATTAATCTCTAAATTAACACAGAGATCTCTGAACACTCCTCTCAAAGGCCAGTCAAAGAATTATTACACAAAATATTCATTTTAAACAACCACCAAGGTTTACAGATGGACTCTTATTCACACTAAAAGATAATAACCAACATTTTAGTGGTGCTCACTGTTTAACCTTTAAATAAAGTTGTCGCTAATCTGGCTGTTTTAAAACCTGCTTTATTGTCTGACCACTTTCCAAGATCTCAGCAATTACTTTGGTGACAAAGAGCCAATGGCCTGAGCCGTGAAAATAAAACCCAGGTTGTTATAAAGTCTGGTTTTGAAAGATGCAGGAACACGATGAGGATGTGTGACACCGGTCTCTTGTTGATTAGGTGTCTGATGGCTTCATTGTACTGTTTGTTCTGTGTCTGTTTACCTGCTGAGCGTACTCCTCACAGGTTGGTCCCACAGGAACGACCATCACCTGACGGGGAGAGAGCCACAGAGGCCTGGAACAGAACACATTCAGCCGGTTAGTGAGAAACAAAGGCCAGACACAATCTGTCTGTGACAGACATGAGGACTGAAATGATCGTTTACAAACCATTTGCCCCCGTAGTTTTCAGTCAGAATAGCGATCATCCTCTCCACTGATCCCAGGATCGCTCTGTGGATGATCACTGGCCTCTTCTTGTCATCGCCATCATGGCTACAACATCAATTAAAGGGTTGGGAAAAAGTAATGTCATTATTCAAATTGTCAAACTGTAAATTGTCTTACTTTTCCCTTAATGAGAGTTCTCAATATTTTGTTTAATTAAACATTGATCTTTGGTAGTTCACACTTGATTTTACTCAACGGGAATTAAAGAGAAGCAGCAGTCACCTGACGAAGCTGAGATTAAAGCGGATCGGCAGCTGGAAGTCGAGCTGTATCGTGGCACACTGATGGTACCGGCCGATGGCGTCCTTGATCTGGATGTCGATCTGTGAACACAGGACACGTCATGAGCAGCCGCCCTCCTGCTGCTTCACAGGCTCGGGCTCAGACATCATTAGTGTGGCGCTCTGCTCACCTTTGGTCCGTAGAACGCTCCGTCACCCGGGTTGAGAACCCACTTCGCCCCAAACTCGTTGAGGCTGTTCTCCAGTTGCTGTAAAAACAAACAGTTGCTGCTTTGTGAGGATATCAGTGGCTGACCAACAAGTAAACAGCAGTGTAAAGAGAAGCAGTAAATTTAGACTTGACATTTTCTTCATCTGGAACTCATCACCCAACTGAGAAATGTTAACATCTCAATAATATTTTATGGTTGCTTGTGGGAGTTAATGAGGTGAGGTGCAGCAAAGTTCGGTTCCAGTGGCGTTGCCAAGTTTAGAAGTCACCGTGCTGTATTATTTTCCACCTTTGTTCACACAAACATTCATTTTAAAAACTCAACAGCTTCATTTGGAGAATGTTTTCCTCAGAGAAATGTCTCCCAATAGGTCAAGTGAAACAGCTGCAACTTTACAAGTTAGTAGAAGTTTTGCTTTTAACAACTGCTCCCCTCATTCTGAGAACTGACCTCACAGTTAATTACAGCCCATACGTACACTTGGACCATAGTTAACAAACGGAGACACTGAGAATCAGCAGAAAACTTCTGCTCAGTAGCAACAGACTCAAAGTGTGGTACTGCGGCAGGTTTCACAAAACTTCTACATTTACTACTGGTGAAAAATATCCACAAATTGAAAAGGGACAGAGAAAGTTAGTTCAATTATTGGTCAGTCAGTAAATGTTAGAAACATTAGACCGACCTAGCTGTGAGAGTTAAATTCTTAGAATGGGGGGGTGGATGTTTTAAAAAACGAAGGTTTCTGCTGCTCAAAATAGTGAATTAATCCTGAGAGGTTATTGATGTAGCACTTTTCTTTTCACCTTCCAATGGTTAGAGGAGAATATTGATCAATCAATGGAGCAGTTGCCCTGGAGACTACAGCCCCCGCACCTTTTCATGCATCCAGAGGTTGACGGGGAAGACTAATGAACTGCATGCATGCTTTACACACGTGATGGGATTATGCAGTAAACATGTGGCACCTTTCCTCTACAGATTCATCTGTTAGAGCCGGACATGGATCGATCTGTTTTTCATCCACTTCAGACAGCACAGAGAAATAAAAGCTCATTATCACTCACTCTTGTTATTACCTTACTAAAGCTCATTTTAATTTGTTATCTTTTCTTTCACAGCAAAGTCGATTTCAACCCAAGACACAAAATATAGCTGGCCTACACGCTGAACTTGATTTGACAGTGATAGCGCTGTCGTGGATTCTCTGGAGAAGAACTGAGAGCAGCTCTGCGGAATAAAGCCCATTAAAATATAAATGTTCTCTGGGTCGACAAATCTCTTCCATTTGCCGTCTGTGGAGTGGCTCTCTAATATCCACTTTGATTCTATCACTTATATCAGCATTTTAACTCTCCAGTGAGACAGCCACTCACATTCTCCTCCATATAAAAAGGAACAAGCGCAATCCTGATTACCTTCTCGGCTTGGTCCCACACCTCCGGCTCCCCCAGGAACTTCTCGGGTCTTGTGGAGAGGTTGAGTTTGAAAGTGAAGCCAAACACCTCGTACACAGTCCGCAGGAAGTCCAGGCAGCCCTTGATCTCCTCCTCAATCTGGGGTTGAAAAACCAAACAGCTGTATCATCTAACTGCAAGTCTGCTTTATGGTGCAGTATCTGATGTCCTCATTCTGTTTTACTTGAGAGGAAATTAGGAAATAAGCAAGGGTTAATGATGCAATCTAAGTGAGAGCCACCTTATATGTTTTCAATATGATATCTTCTGGAACATATAAGCATTAAATGATGGTTTCACATGCCGCTACAGGGTCTGAACCAGCATCACATGTGATGAACCACAAGTTTTGAAAAAGGACAAGGAGAAGTGACTTACGGGAGGATGTCTCTTCTAATAAACATTTTTTTATATTCGTGGCCCGCCATCTGGACTCACTGATTATAAACTTAATGGTGGGTGTAAGATAACAACATACCCTCTGCAGTCTAATTCAAATTTGGATTTTGTGAATAATAAAAACCGAATAGTGTAAGAAGTGCTCTGCAGGTGCTGCTGTGGAAGGGAGACATTAAAACTTAAATACTTTATAGTTAACCATCCAACGTCTGCCTTTACTGAAAGAAAGAAAATGAATCAGTGAGATTCTGGTTCGAGTTGCTGTGTTGCTTTGTTTGAACAAAGTCATTAAGAAATGTCTTTGGTCTCCCGAAATCCTGTGTGTCGATATCCGCAGCACTGCACTGATGCTACTCCGATCTGAGAATGTGACAGGACGTTCAATGACAACATTACCTGCATTTATTCAATTAACTGTGGCAGTGAGACACTCGATCGATTCTTGTGTTTACCACTGTTTGTCTTAACACTGGGTTCTTCCAAGTGTTTTGCAGGCACTGACTTTTTATTGATTTTAAAAAGCAGATAAATAATTTATCAATGAAAACTGCATTTTAGAAGTGCTACTTTATATTAAAAAACAAGACACAAAGATTGAATAAGATATTCCTATCAGGGAATAGTTTGAATCAAGACTTGTATGAATCCAAAATGTGTGTGTTGTGTGAGTGTAGGAGTGACGTCATTACAGTGCACGACTCACCTGATCCATGGAGCAGAAGATGTGAGCGTCGTCCTGCTGGAAGCGGCGGACCCTGGTGAGGCCGGTCAGGGCTCCTGACAGCTCATTCCTGTGCAGGACGCCAAAGTCGGCCATGCGCAGGGGCAACTCTCTCCAGGAGCGTGGCCGGTGATCAAACATCAGACTGGGGTGGCAAAAAAATAAAAAAATAGAATTACCTATTGCATTAACAATGACTGAATATTGCTCTGATACTTCGATACCACGGTGAAGGACTAAATTTAATGTTTGATTTAACTGTTACAAATGCGTTGGCAAGCTTAATTTCCATTTCGGCCTGATCACCAGAGGGGAGAGATTGGAACCGTGAAACGTGGAGAAAAGATTTGAATACAAAGAGCTGCAGCCTGACTCCTTACACTGCAATGCAGCACTTGGCAGTAAATTGAACCGGGTCGCTCAACAGCTGAAAACATGGCGAGAGCATCAGTCATTTTAAGCTGAGCTGAAATGGATGACAAACTACTGTGGCAGAGAAATATGACGCTATTTGGCTACTCATAACAAAACCCTGAGCAAACTCCAAAAGGCTATTCAGGTGTGGTAACACATTATTTAGTGGCTGTCCTTGTTAGGTTATTTCTTGTTATATACACATGAAAAACTCTATCAAGGTTCAGACATTTTGCACTGTGACAGCAGCGCCCAAACAAACACAAGTTGTTTCCAATCACAAACAGAAACTTGATGCAAAATGTTTGACAGTGTTTAAGCTGGGCCTGCGCGGAGAAGTGAGGCCTCACCAGTGTCCGGGGCAGTTCATGGGTTTGAGGGCGAAGGTCTCCTTCTCCACCTCGAAGGAAAACATGTTCTCGCTGTAATGCTGCCAGTGTCCAGACGTCTGCCACAGTTTGCTGTTGTAGACGTTGGGTGTCACCACCTCCTGGAAACCCCTCTTCCTATACTCACTCTGCAAAACACAGATCAACGTCGTCTCACAAAGGTTGTTTCACTTTCATAACCGGGACTCATAAGTCTGTGCACACATCTAACAACTGGTTAAAACTGTATCAGTTAATACCACTGGGTTCGACTGTTTTATATGCCATCAGTTTTAAAATTCAAAACAGACAGCTGATGGCGATAATGAAATAAGGGTAATTTGTGTGAAATCCCAACAGTGATAGAGGATACAAATATTTGGAAGCGTGCCGGGCTCTGTTGTTTCTTGAGGCAGAGCCATTTTTAAACAGATTTCAATGTTGAGTCAGAAATCTATTTCACTACATTCAGGGGAAATTACATCGAGTGTGCACTGCACTTAACAAAGTGAGTGTGTTGAATCATATTGATGTGTGTGTGTGTGTGTGTGTGTGTGTATAACAGAGCAGGCTGTCAACCAAGCTGTGTAGCTGTCACAAACACAATTTTCATGTTTGAGTTTAAAGCTTAGGTTTCTGAGATTTAATTCATTGATACTTAGCCTGACATTTTAAACCATCAAATAAAGTAGTATTATCAACAGCAAATACCTTACTGACAAGAATACAACAGTCAAAGATATTTCATTCATTCAACAAGAACCACATCCTGCTTAGTCTCTTCATACTCGCTTCCTGTAAGTTTCAGAATACATTTCACAGATGGCTGTTAAGGCTCTTCAAGCCCTCTCTCTGTGTTCTGCCTAAGCTTCCGGTAAACTGCTAACCAGTTTGTAACCTCACATATCCTGAGGCAGAGGCCTTCTATCTGTGACCCATCTAAAAACTTATGAGACAGAGAATTTGCAGTCGGGGCCCTGAGGCTCTGGAGATATCTGCCTGAGGAAATCAAGTTGGCTTGCTCAGTAACATTCCCTTCATAAGAAATATTTTGGTCTGAGATTTCACAAACATTTAAATTTTCTTTGAACTGCCTTTTCAAATTGCTTAAGATATGTCTTTTAATTCGGACTATTTCATGACTCATTTTAATTGTTGCCTTGTGAAGCACTTTGTAACCTGGATAAGGACTCTGCAGATAAAGATTACAAATATGATGATCATTGTGAATAAATAAAACCCCTATCAGGCCAACTAAGGGTATACTCGGTTCAATTCTTCCTCCTGCAAATGTGAGCTTGTTCACGTCCTCGTCACCAGTCTCCAGTTAAAAATGAGATCACAGCACTGATCCACTGAGGGTGTGCAAGCTCCGACTCACTCTGATGAACTCAATCAGTGTGTTGTAGATGAAGGCCCCCTTTGGCAGGAAGAAGCAGCTCCCTGGACTCAGGTCGTGGAAGAAGAACAGGTCCTGCTCCTGAATAGAACAAGATAAATATCCTCTTGTTACTGCAGAGGAAGGGCAACCACAGCAGATACTTAAATGTTTGTTCCTCAGCTCGCAGGACCACACCTGCCATTATATTCAAAGAACAGTAACAACAGACACACCCATACACGTGGCCTGTCAAAAATGAAGTTACAATGACAACAAAGATTCACCACAGATAAAAATAACTCCCTAAGATCAAATCAAACCACTTGTGGTGTTTGCCCTATTTTTTTTATTTGTTTGCAAGTCAAAGCTTAATAAACAAAACTGACATATACCAAAATATTGTAAATAACATGCTCTGAAAGACTACAACTCTTTAGAGACCATTTTAAAATGACACACAACCAACATCCTTTTTGCATTTTCAGCACTTACTCGTCCCAGTTTGCGGTGATCTCTGTTCTTGGCCTCCTCCTGAAACTTCTCCCACTCTTTGAGCATTTTGGGGTCAGGGAAGGAGATTCCATAGATTCTCTGGAGGGTTTCCATGTCAGCCTTTCCCTCCCAGTAGGTAGATGAATTCTAGCACACCGTAAAAAGGATTATGTTAGCTTCCAGCATTCTTTTGGGTGCATCAAATCCCTCGAGAATGAAACATAAGGTAACTGCTCAAGGAATGGGGACAAATGCAGCAGACATTTAGGGCACAGATTAGAGAATCAACCATAAATCCACATGGGGAGTCACAACCATCTGGCTGCATTTGATGGCGAAGAGACAACAGGCTCACCTTGTGGACCTTCAGAGCCTTGATTTTCCCAGTGTGTCTCACATGGGGCCCCCGGCACAAGTCAATCAATGGGCCGCACCTGAAATTAGTTTTGCAGATGTTGTAAAAATAATAATTGTTGTGTTTAGAATGAGGCAAGCAGTAGGTTTATGTCAACAAATACAAGCACCAAACCTAACGAGGAGTTAAGTGTCTCTGCTTTAGATACACTCATGGTGCTTGCTGGGCCAATCAGTTCAGTTCTCATGAGTCCTTTCACATGACGCACTGACAAAAAAAAAACAGAATCAGTCCCTGAACTCACCTGTAGACTGTGGTGGTCGGAGTGGTGACTTTCTCATTCAGGATGCGGCACTTAAACTTGTTGTACTGTAAAGGACAAGAAGTGATTTTAAAGAAGTGGTTCTAATGCAATCTTTTTATTTTATTTAAGTCTAAATATATTGATGTGTTGGTGCGTTAGTACTAATACCTTGAACATTTCCAACAGAGTCTCCTTCTTGATCTCCAGCCTCTCAAATGGCTGCTTCTCCTTGATGATTTTTTTGCACAGGTTTTCCAGACCTGGGAAGTCATTGCTCGATACACCCCTGTCCAAATCATCAGCAGATAAACAAAACAAGAGAGGCACATTTAACAAGGACTCTCACTTAGACACTTGAATTAATATGAAAACCGGCTACAATTGCTAAATTTTGTCTGTCACAGTTTCTGGAGGGCATCGTGGATGAGACCAATGTAATTCAGTGCCCACCAGAAACTGATAACCTCTGCAGAGCATGGACAAACACTTAAGAGTCCTTGGCTTTAGGGCTTGAGCAATGTCAAAATATCCTTGTACAAAACAGTCTCTAAGAATGCCATTAGCATAAAATCCCTTCATTAAGGAGGTTGTAGAATTAATTAGACAGCACTCCTCGTGCTCTCCTGCAGCCTGAAGCGGGGAGAAACGCATCGTTTCAGAGAAAGGTCAAGTGAAAAAGTTGTTTACGAGTAAGAAATGTTTTGGAGATCGAGGGTGTCTCAACACTTTCAGAGCTTCACTGAACTAATGTCTAGCTTTCTGTATTAACCACATGAGCTTCTCGGCTGCCAATCTCATAAGCAGAGATTGAGAGGTGCCACACCCAACAAAAATCCAGCTACACAGCATTACTGTCATTGCAGCTGTTTTGTGTTTACTGCCTGTCTCCACACAGAGAACTTCTAAGGTTACTAAGCCTTTGAATACACACCAAAACAACACAGCCATACCATTTGGACTGAGACAGAATTTCACGATTTTTGCCTCAAGACTTTACCCAAAAGATTGGAAATCAAATGAACTAATTAGGAATTACAAGCATTTTTATTCATAGTCCTTGACTAACAGAGGAGGGATTAATAACCTGTAATCCAGACTGTGGAATTTGCCAAACACTGGGCTCTGTCCCTCAAGAATCTTTGACAGGTTTTCAAGTGGCTGCTCCTTCAGCTTTGAGGTCATGTGAATGACTTGGCCAACGAACGATCCCATGTGTTTGCTCTCATAGTACGTTCTGGCTCATTATCCATCAGCAGCGTTAGCTTTTGCAGCATTTGGCTGAACGTGAACAGACAGTAGCCCTCTACACTTCAGAACTCAGCAGACTCATCATCAATAAACAGAAGTGACGCAGTGGGACTGGCAGCCATACATAACCATTCTGTAATACACCCACCCAGCTCTAGTTAAGAAAGAACCATATTTGTTTGGAAATTCCAGAATTTAGTCTTCAATAATTACCTCCAGCAAGGATATTATGGATGAGCATTATTTAAACACCTTTAACTAAAGCTAAGTGCTAACACAGCAAACATTTGTACAGATGCAAATAATGGAAATCATGTGACTTTTCAAATAGCTCATGTGCAATAATACAGATAAATCTGAACCCAAAGCTTCTGCGACTCACTCATTGCTCTCCAGGAACATGTCGTAATAGAATCCATTCTCAATGGGGGGACCGTAGCAGAGGCAGCCTCCATACACCCTCTCCATGGCTTCACCCAGGATGTGGGCACTGGAGTGCCAGTAAACCTGAACAATACACAAAAATATAAGGTCACATTCACTAAACAGCAGACCATTCTCTGTTTAATAAAAATGAGAAATGTGACTTCTTTGGCAAAGTGTGAGAAATGTGAACCATAAAATCAGGATTGTTGTGATTCACTGAGCTGATAAAAGCCTTTGAGAACGTCTACAGCCCATAAACAATATACATGTCACTTACTCTTGATGTGGACAATATGCAAAATATGCTTCGAAGCATTCTGAAAGAAGACACCGCGGAAAGTAAATTGAATGGGCCTCTGAAATATCTAAGTGCAGGAACAGCTGACAAATGGTTCAGTACCTTGTAAAGAGGACGACACTGAAATTGTCCTTTTTCTTCTTTAGTGATGGGTCTCATTATTCTCTCAGAGAGACCACTTGCTGTCACTTTTATGACTGCAGCATTTTATATATTCTCAAATCTCCTCTTTATGTATTTGTGGCTCAGACACTTACCGGGTAACAGGGCTTTGAGGTTTAATATTGATTGTAAACCTCTCGTTCATCACTTTAATCTTACGTGCTCAGGTACCTTGCCCTAAGTGCATATTAACACGGATGAACCATCTCATCAAAATGCTGTGTATCAAAGTAACAAGCAGGTTTGTTCAACTCTCTGAGCAGTGACAAATCCACAAGTGAAAATTATTATTTTATTATTATTATCACAAAACATACATATTCTTAATGAATCATTAGTAGAAGATTCATTTGAATTTAACACCTCCCTCCCCCGACCCTAATGTCGGGAAATAATACCAAACCTGCCTGATTCATACTTAGTCACAGACAATGTGTAAGAGCATGGAGGATGTGGACTTACAGCTTGAGCTTCCTCATCATCAAACTTGAGCAACTCAAGGCTGCAGTCATTTTCCAGAGGCCTGTCCAAGTCCCACACATTCTTGTCCACTTTTGCAATGACCGTGTTGTCAGCGAGGCCTTGACTGGACAGAAGAAAGAATATGTTATTATTATTTTATTATTTTCTACTTGCCAATCTGTAAGGGAACATTGCCAAGGAAAACTTGTGAGGTTTTCTGTGTCCAAGTCCTTTCTTGTTTTCAGCTGTGTCTCTCTTTTCCAATTACTGCTTTCATTAAGTGGGTTTCACAAATCTTTTGAAAATGTAATAATGACAGCAGCTCCTCTCTGGAAATTAAATTACTGTGGTTGCCATAAGGTCTTAATTTTTTTGAGCAGTTGAAAGCAAAGTGCCACAAGTCTCACTCTCATCTTCATCTCACTCACCTTATTCCACAGGCCACCTGATATGGCGTGGTCTTCCAAGACTCTGCCTCCACTACCTTTCCGTCCGGCAAGGTCACTTTGATCGCTCGACTGTTGTTCGCTGCCCTCTCTGCCATGAGGGCATCATGCTCGGTTTTCAGCTTGTTGTACAAAGCAAGCCGCTCATCTATGAACTGAGGCGGTGGGGACATCTGGATGAAAACAAAAAAGGTGTGAATAAATTGATGTTAATCCGTAAAAATTGCTTATGTCACTGTTACTTGAAGAGAGCAGTTTGAAGTACTTTATTTACAAAAGGTACGAAATGTGAGTATAAGTCTGCTCAAGAGTCCTGTCCATGGAAATTACCAGATGTCATAGCGATAAGCATAGAAAGAAGTATTTAATAGTTAGACTACATGTTACTACACGTGTGGGTGTGTAATGACTCACTAAACAGAGTTATTTGTGTTGTTGTAATACAGGAAAAAAAATTAAGGAAACTGTGACAGACAAAATTAGGTCTAATTATAGCATGTGCATAATTCCTGGCACTTTAATTAGAAACTCACCTCGGCCTTGCCAGCAGAGTCTCCAGTAGCACCTTTAGCCTTCTTCTTGGTTCCATCTTTGCCACTTTCGGCTGCTCCCTTTCAAAGAAAAATGAGATCATGAGATAACTGTGTTGGTTCTGCTTTATTCACAAAGTTTAAGAAGGTCAAGCTTATTGTGAAACCTTAGTGTGAAGACACAGCTACCCAGTATGATGATTATACACAGCCAATATCGTTAGGCACACAGAAAGCAACAACACAATAACTTCCTCGTTTTAAGAGACATGGATATCTTTCCTCAGCTCAACTCAACTTCATTTACAAAGCAATTTAAAAGCAGGGACAGTTGACCAAAGTGCTGTACATGAATAGAAATAAGAAAACATAAATTAAATAAATAAATTGCACCATAAAACATAAAAGGAGTGCTAAAACAATAACAACAACAGAACACTTAAAAAGGTGTTGAGTCTCAAACTGGATTAAAAGGCGAGAAATAAAAATGGGTTTTTACACAAGTTTTTAAAATGGGCAGTGAGGGAGCTTGTCTAATGTGCAGGGGCAGCTCAAGTCAATGCAATGGAAAAAGCTGAGCTTTCACTTTCACTTTTCACTTTGCCCTCGGTACCTCTAGGAGCAGCTGATCAGCTGACCTGAGGCACCAGGCAGGAGCATAAGGATGGAGCAGTTCAGACCATTTCAAGATTTAAAAACAAATAAAGGAATTTTAAAATGAACTCTAAAATGCACAGGGAGCCAGTGGAGGGAGGCCAGAATAGGAGTAATGTGCTCTTGCTTACATGCTCCAGTTAAGAGGCGGGCAGCAGCATTTTGAATCAAGTGGAGACGTGAGAGGGAGGCCTGACTAACTAACTAACGAATTTTCCAACATCAATATAAAAACGCTCCAGACCAACACCTGAGCTATTATTGGAAATGTGAGTCCAAACCAGCTCCCACAGCGAGCTGCTTATATCTGTGAAATCTAACACGCACGGTTCACCTAATGTGTGCCGATTGAATAGAAATCGCAAGTGAAACCTGCCACACGACGTACATGATCTTCACATGTGGGCAAGACGACTTAACAACACTGAACCCTTCTATTGTCAACATTTTGAACCAAGTTTGGTGACAGCTCCTATCCTCACTCAAGGCTACGTCTGCTCAACCAAACTATCCGGATGGACTATCATTAGTGCAACGTGGCGGTAGTGCCCTCTCGCACAGATCCAGACACAAACACACAGAAACTTCCGCTCTGGCGACTGAAACACAAACAATAAAACCAACACAGCGTGTGTTACACAGGTCCGCTATTAGTATCAGCACCGCGGTGCCGGGTGGCTACATGACAGCACGAGTCTGACCGGTGGCTAGGCTAGCTGCTGTGCTAGCCCGCTGAGTGACATGGAAGTTATTTACCTTTTTCCCTCCGTCCACTTTCAGTTCGCTCATCTTCTCCTCGACTGTCTGTTCCGCCATCAGAGGGTCCTTCGTTCTTCGACACAACTTGAGCAACGTGTGACTTGTGTGCACGGAGATACCGGTGCCGGGTGAGGACAAGTGACCTCTCCCGGATGTTGGTATTCTGATGCAACATTTTGCCATGGTAGGCGGTGCTTCGTTAGCTTGTTAGCATCGGGGTGATGAGTGCAGGTTGATCTGCAGTTGCATCAGTGGGGGCTTTCCAGAGACATTCAGGCAATAAGTTATATTACGTAACATTTCATAGGACATTTATCTAACCAATGGGTTTCAACCTGATGCAAGATTGCAAGACCATGGTGCAAAACCATTAAACCCAACAGTTTATCGTTCTGTTGAACAATATTGAAAACTCAAATATGTGGAATAGTTTTGCTGTTGATCTAATTCCCTCCTCTGTTTCCATTTAATTGTTTAATTTCTACTAACTGGTGTGTAATGTGGATTTTGCCTCAGTGTATTCTTATTCTATTTTAATGTATATACAGAACAGTGGGCTTTGAAACTGTTATTCTAAATATTTGTATTCATTATTTATCACTTGCATTTATTTAACACACTTAACATAAACTCTCAATGCATCCAAAATTACATATCTATCAACAGAGTCTCGTTGCTGATGAGACATGCGTTGCTGATTTCTCTGCTTCCCGAAAGAGTATCTGCTGCCATGTTTGTTTGCCTTGTTTGTTATTTTCCCTCAGCCTTGGTTAAAGCCTCCAGACTTCAGACAACCTGTGCATTTAAATTATTGTTGAAGAGTGGTTTTAAACTCCTGACACTCTCCCGGGGAATAAAAGAAGAAGACGCTGCTGCTCACCCAGCCATCCTGCTGTTTTTGGCTTGTTGTGAAGAGAGGGGAGTCTTGAATAATTAACCTTCCAGTCTGTGAAGAAAGAAGCAATATGTTTTATTTCCACGCTGTGTCTCAGCTCTTGAATACTATACTTCCTCCCATTATTGGTGCACTTGATTTGCACATTTATGTTCTTTTCTTACATGAGATATATCATGAATAGTAATAACATGCCTGTTGGTGTTATATTTAATTTAATTTCATCCTCAAAGTAGCAAGGAAGACTCAGTTTTAAGGTTGTTAAACAAATTATTGATTGATTTTCATAGGTCACTGATTTAATTATTCATTATGGGAAATATTATAAAATGCCACTACTGTCTATTTCCATAAATAAAGCAGTGCATAAAACCAGAAAAGGGGAGAAATAAAAAGTGAAAAGAGGATACTTATAATTTATGTCCAGAAAGGGCAGAGGCACAGATCCAGCAAAAGTTGATTTATTTGGGGAGACCCTGCTGTAAAAGAATAAGATTTATGAGCCATGTCTACCTAAATTCTCTAAATATTTGGACACATTTGAATATTTTATATGAGTCTAGCCATTAGGTGTCAGTAGAGAAACCTTGGGAAAGACAGACCTGAGCCTGGATCCCGTGGCTCCAGCCTCAAACCCCCTGTTCTGTGTGTGCAGTTTGTACTCCCCCGCAGTTCAGCAGCTGACATTGTCACCTCCCTCACTGAAGTTCTGATACAGCCAGCATTTGTCTACAGGCATCTCTGGGGAGAGCAGCACGGAGCTCCCACCTCTTTCACTCTGCTCTGCATTCAAAGGAAATTGCAGAGGCAAATACATGATTGGATTTGTTCCAAATGCATTATAAATATTTTACTGCTCCGTGGTAAAGCCCTTCTTTCCCAATCCGGAGTCTGTGAGATCATTATCGTCTTTCACACATTTCTTGCTTTACCTGAGCAAGTCTCTTGATCCGACGATTCGAAAAAAGAAGGTTACGATCCTGTGAAAACCCAATTAACCATTCTCACTCAAATCCGACATCCACTAAGCAAGGCCTTGACCCTGTGACGCAACACAGCTGCAAAGTCTGCGTCTGTAAAGAATGAATGGAGATAAATGGTAAGACCGGGAGATGTTATTCAAGTTCGGGGCTGATTATCACTCTTAAGAGCTCCTCATGTGGGTCATCAACACCCCACAACTGATCCCAGTTTAATAACAAAGGTCTGTAAGTGAAAGTGTTCCCACAGATAAATGAGCCGGCTGTGCTCCCGCTGCAAGGGCACGCTCCTGTATGAAAAATCACTGGCCTTCAGCTGCCCTCCACGCTGGAAAAAGATGAGACCGTGTCAGAGACGAGGGCAGGGAGCGCCACCGTTCACCGCGACCAGGCAGACAACCATCTGCTGCGAAATCCTTCATGGGATGGTCGGATTCTCCCCAGGCTCAGTCTGGGAGCAGTCACACTGCTCCACCCGCACTTAAACCGTCATTCCACAATGCACACAGTCCTGTGTTTTATTTATTCATCTGTAATGCAGTTTAGAGTCTGTTCGATTGTTCTTACCTCACAAATCATACATATTCGAGTGAGCTGTAGAATTTCAATCGCACAAAATAAAAAATAAACCCAACTTAGGCCATCAAGGACATCCTCCATCCATCCAGCCTCTCTGCTGCTTCGCCCTTTTGAAAGAGGAAGATGTTGTGACTCTGGATATTCCATGTGTCAAAACTGATGTTAAATCCAGCTGCTAACATATTGTTATTCCCCAATATCTCAGCTGATTATTTGCAGAGAATTTACTTAAATGTATCAATACCCAAACAAATAATTCCCAACAAATAAGACAAATTCTATTTGCAATGTCTGTGATTATCCCTCGTTCCTTATGAATAATCCTCAGCTCAAATCTCTTCCATGCTGTGTGAATACAGAATCAGCCCTCCTGGAGTTGGCTCTTCAGATCTACATCAGCCATTGTGAGTGCGCCTATTTTTCTCCACGGCTCACACACACACACACACGCACACACACTCACACACATAGGTGTGTTTGTGCGTCGTCTCCTTCCTCCGCTGTAGCTTCCACCAGAGTTTGCGGTTCAGACAGAGGTTCTCCCTTTGAGGTGAAATTCAAATTCTCGGCTACATGAAACGGCTTTGCCAGCAGATGACCGAGGCACAATGAACAGGAACAAAGAGGAAAAAAGTTTCTAAAGGAGAAACATGAAAAATATGTTCTCAACAGTGTTTCACTGAGCCTGACTTGTTTTTACTCAAGGTGAATCACTCACATAAAATGCTTGCCTACTTTACAGCAGAGTGGCATGAAGTCATGAAGTACACTAATATATTAAAGTACCAATTCCGCTGCATCCATAAAAGTGCAGATGCGGAGAGATCAGGTGTGCCAGTCTGCACACGACCAGAAACATATGAATAAATCATCCACTAGACGATTCAAATTGTGGTCACATTTTTTCGTGCACACCATTTCTTCAAAGCACGAGGGTCACATTCCAGGCAGATGGTGGGGGGTCCAGATTATGCCGCTTCCACTGCCAACTCTGCTTTGCCACATAATGTCTGAGAAACCAAGGGAAGGCTTTAGCAAAGCTTCCATTTCCAAGCCCTCTGTCCTGCCAGAGGAGAAGGTAAAAGGCACAAAGAGAAAAAAAAAAAAAACTACCAAGATGCTCAGCATCTTTCTCCCTGCCTGGAAAGAAACAAGTCGATGTGCTAGACAATAAAACACACTCTCTCATCACGTGGCATCAGCCCAGTCTTTATTGGCTTCCGCCCACAGCCATGGGCGATGACAGATGAACTGGTGGTGGTTAGTCTGAGAAGAAGACGCAGAGACGGAGGGCGATAGAAGGATTAGGTACGATTCCTGGTCCCTTATCATTCTGTTCAGTCTGCTGGCTCAGCAGCAGTAAGCAAATTGAAACTAACAGGATCTGCCGTAGCCCCCCCCCCCCACAGTAATATGTGAGCCAAGTCGGGCCTGACTGTCATTAGAGGATTACACTTTATGTCTGCTGCGACTGCCAAAAAGAATCCCTGTGTAGTTAAAGGAAGGAGCAACCTTTCCCTGAAACAAAAAAATCTCATTTAGCTTTTGTTAACACGAGGGTCGCTCCCCTGAAACCGAACGCCAAGAATCTCTCCTGCGATATCAGGACAATGGTTGTGTCTTTAACTTCAGCAGTGGTTTATTACAGCGCTGCAGATCGGAACCTGGAAGCACAGTCATCTCCTCGGATATTCTCTCTGGGTTCTATTCTAACCTGCATCCCGATACTCAGTCAAATTATTGATCTGCCCATTTATGCAACCTGTAGCTGGTCGATTAAAGGGACTGTTTATTCATTGATATGATTCATCGACCAAACAAAACCATTTAAATGCAAACACCAAATCTCAGGAATAATCTAACATAACTTTGCTCTATTTCACACGACATGAATTAACAAAGCAAACAGCTAAGTAAAAATGTGAGTCAAAATAATGTGAATAATGGTATTTGCTTCACATTAGGCCGTTTACAGTCACGATCTCCAGAGACTGTTCGTATGTTTGGGTCTGAGCTTACCCCTGAATTTGCCTTTCACACACAAGCAACGCAGCGGGAGCTTCTCTGCGTGAACACATTTACAAAACACAGAAATTCCCAGAGCATAAACTCATACTTTTTTTACACAGCTCACCAACATCAGCTCTTATGACCAAAACTTTGTTTTGTTGGTGTCTTCCGTGTGTCTTTGTTTCTTCATTGTTGCGCGCATGAATCCAGGGGCAGGGGATATAGGACGTGTTCTTAATAGGGGACTGGCTGGAGAAACCAAAGCGAAAGGTTGCAGCCTCTCAAACTTCCTCTGAAGAATATCTGGAGCTAATTTGGAGTTCAGTGCAGGAAAGCAGCTTTATTCTACTGAGTACTTTGTTATGTTGGACGCATAATGTAGACCAAATATAGTTCCCCCAGCAAAAGTTAGGATGCTATTAGGCAGTAGTGATAACAAGTGTGTTCACCTCAATTACAGAATAAGCCCCCTGAGATGTAACAGCTCGTTAGAAGCACAAAAACAAGAAAGAAAAAAACCTGAGAAGACTTTCTTTGATTTTTTTCATTCCCAAATTGCATTGTAATGGAAATCCTCAGTGAGACACACGTAAACTTTGTTAATCTCACAGGTTCTTCATACAAATTGAAAAGCAAGATCCAGGAAGCGCATCGATTCTCACGAGGCGCATTAAACTGAACATTAACAGTTCTGTTTAATGAGCAGCAAAAACAAACATTACTGTAAAAAGCTGATCAATATCACTATGGAATCATTCAGATTTCAGGTGCTCCTGCAGTCGCAATCCATTTTCTTTTGTCGACCGATAACAATGGATCAAACAACAATGTGGCAACAGTCTGAAAGGGGTTGCTCACGGTGCAGCAGCAGCAGCAGAGAATTATCAACCTGAATCTGCAGCGCTCCTCGGCTTTGCACAGCTTTAGAGTGAGTTTCAGCTCATTGATTATCTGTCTGACCTCCCCAACTTTACTGAGTCAACAGCTGGTTCACTCTCAGCACTCGGGAGCGCCACAGATTCAAATAGAGGAGCATTTATCAGCCACAGAGACAAATGTGTCTTCACACAGTTAGTGCGAATGTTGGTCTGGTATTCAGAGCAGAGATATTTGTTCTTCTGTCAAAGACACAAACTGAGCTGTCACTGATTGAAACCATATTGACAGAAGTCCTCCAACGTCAGGGAAGCATTTATTTAAACCCAAACTCCCTAAAAAATAAACCAAGTACTTTTTTGTGCCTAAACCAGATTGTGCATGGAGACATTTTCCCTCAGTGAATAGGATTTCATGTTTGTTTATTGACTCTATTCATTTTCATTTAATCTTCTCTTACACTCAGGGAATGTCTGTGCACAGCTCACACGCACGTCACTCACTGTAAACAGTTCACTGACTGTTTGTCGGAAAGCTGTGAAGATACTGATAAGGAAAATGGTTGTAACAAACAGCCTATGTCATTTTCGCGGAGGTTAGTTAACATTTCCAAGTAAAACAGGCTCAGGGAATTCCTTTGGTTGAAAAGCCACTGGATTCTGCAAGATAAACGCAGTCAAATGGACAGAAAATGGTTGCGCTATTAAAGTAAAAACCTGCAATCGACTGCAGTGCTTCCCTCTCTTTTTAATAATTTGGAGAAAAAAAATCTCCAAGGCCACACTCCTCTAACGCACTATTCTGGCATCAAGGCAGAAACTATAAAACTATGTAGACATTTCAAGAACTCAATCTTTCTATAAGTGAGTATTTATTTTGTGCTCCTTGTAGGCAAAGTCTGTTCTCGTAACTTCACAACTTTAACATTTTGCAGATTCATTATTAGAGGCAAAGATTAGACTTGATTAGACTTTGTTAATCCATGGCGGGGGGGGGGGGGATCTCACAGGCTGCCCAGAACCATTTGAAGTAATTAAACTGAGCTCAACCTCTACGTACTGAAGGGATGTATACATTAATGGAATAATAATTATGATTTTAAAAAATTCTATATTCTGAAACAAGCTCTTCTGCAGGATCTCTACTTTTAAAACTGATATAGTGGTGCTAATACTCTTTAATGTTTTTGTATTCTACATTTACTTTTGGTAAGAATCTGTATTTCTATGGTTAGATGAATAGGATAAAATACACAACAAAAAAATGAACTAAAAGAAGTCTGAAATAAGTAAAAAATGATTCATATTAGCAACCTTTTAAAATATTCTGTTAACCTCAGATACACAGGGGTGTTTGATATTTATTATTGTTGGATGTTTAAAAGATTCCACATCATTTTATAATCCCCCTTTCTTTTATAGCAATGGGAATATCCTTCGATTGTTGAGCCATTTTTGTGAACTGTTTAAAAAATATTGTACTTTCAGTATCTTTCTTTTTTTTTAAACTGGAAATGTAGATTTTGTGAATAGATTTTACAGAAAATCTCTCTGTGTGCAATCATCTGCACACAAAAGAGCTGTGAGATATTGTTGAACATATAATGAGACATTCACAATTCACCAGCACCTGCTGCAGAATTCAAGTAATGGAGAGGGAACACGAAGCAAAAGCCAATGAACCAGAGAGCGCATGAATAAAGCAGTAGGGAGATGGATGGAGCAGGGGGGCCGGCGCGGGGCCCCCCCTCCCCTCTCATTTCCTTGGGAGCGGGTCGGGAGGCATCCTTGGCTTTAATCAGGCTCACCTAAGCGCTGCCATGCCACCATGATGGATGGCCTGGAGAAATACCTGTAATGGCGAGCGCTCTGCAGTTTGGAAAACCAGGTGCTCGCTCTCACAAAGTACGACAGTGAACCGAGGAGTGCGCCTCTGCACATTTTTTAATACATCCAATCCGTTAATTATTGCGTCATCCTGGTGTGTTGTTGTATGGACGCAGCTGAGGGGTGCAGGCGCTCGGGGCATCGCTTACATTTCACGGGTTGTACCAAAGAGCAGCAGTAACCGGAGCCATGGCTTTTTGCCTGTGGACAGACATGGTGTAGGGCTGATAGAAAGATGTCTCCTCACGCTGTCCTTAACGATACATTTTGTTCTCTGAGAGGAGCCAAAGGCTCAGTTTAATCTATTCACACACTCTTTGTCATGCTGCTGCCTTGGAGGGCTGACTCTGCTGCTGCACACAGAGCAGGTCTTGTAATTATTATAAATAATGTATGATTAATATGGCTGATTAAACAGTCTGGGAATCCTCTCCCTTTGGGCATCTCTACTTCTAGCAGAATAACAAAGATTACCTCAGAGCTTTCAGCTCCCGTCACACCATTGTCTGATAAGGAGACAGAAAGCGGCTGCAGATCAAACAAACACCTTCATGCAGGATGTTCACTTTAAGCCCGAATGTCCTGTGGTTTACAGATGGCTGCTATCACACGGTGAATAGTTTGCTGCTGCTTCACTGAAATATGTGCTGGGAAATAGATGGTAATGCACATTTATTTTACCCAAAGATACTTTGATTTTTTCCACAATCCCCAGCCCTATCTACTGCAAATTACCTTAACGCCAATCCCCCCCACCCACCCCCCGCTGGTCATTGGGCTAAGGCGTGGAACGTAGAAAAGGATGAGTACCTTCACTCCATTTTATTCATCTGCTTACTTTCTTCATCCTTATTTCCTGTCATCACTCTAAATCAGGTGTAAAATGCTACCCAAACAATCAAAAGCAATCAAACCTGATTACAGTTATGTGCAACAGTTGTTTTGGGACGAGGTGGAATTCAGAGTGAATCATGTCTAATATCAGTGGGAACATAAAAGCCTGATTTACATTCATGGTAATGTTCAAGCACTCAGAGCGATTCGCAAAGGTTAAGGAAAGATCGTGCTCGTGCCTGGATATATTGAAAAAGTCAAGGTGATTGAATTTGTTATTACAATTATTGCTTTTGTTTTCCACAAGCTGTTAGCTCCACTCAGGGCTCCGACTGCAGAAACAGTGTTAGACCGTTCAAACTGAGCAGCCTCACGGGACCTGCGCAAACCTTTTCAGATACAAGCCACACAGGAATGATGTTGCTGTGAAAACAACTGGCTCATGTAAGTGGAAGGACACCCCCCCCCCTATGCTATTGAGATCAGATCAAATGTCACCAGTTCATAGATATTAGCATTGAACATGTGCCCATTATTTTCAGAAAGATCTGCACTATTGTTTGAGAAGCTGACAAAAATGTTGAAAATATTAAAAAACAAATCCGCAGTCTCCTTGGACAGAATCCGCCTGGACCTAACGGACACACCTGCATCACCAGGTGAACGCTGTCACCGTGGAGCTTTTTAATTTTTATAATCAATGTAATACTGCTACTGTATTTTGGCCAATGCATAATCATGAAATTGAAGTGTGGGCTCCTTCCCTGCTTTCCATCCACTCTGCATACACTCACTTCCATTTGTGTTTCAGGAGCAGTACTAGAGAAAAACCTTTTTGTTCAGCCTGTGTTAAAACCACCTGCTGGGAAATTACATTTAGCCACTGCACCCAAGGTCTGCCGCCTCCAAACCTTGAGTCACCCCTTTCCTCTGCTTTGGCCTTCTCCCCACGCCAGTAACACATCATCATTACTTGCTAAGGTGCAAATAATAATAATAATAAACTTGGCCTCCATTTTTCCTTTTGAGTAATTTCTTTGTCGGGTGTGTGGAGTGCCGCGCTCTGAGGACCATTCAACAGTCGGCGCAGAGCATGAAAAATGACATCTCCTCTCTGTTAGCTCACCGAAACTTTTCAGCAATAAATTCTCTTTTAATGTCCACGGACTTTGGACAAGGTCATAATCTTTGTCTGAGAACATGCCCCTGATGCATGAGGAGGAAATGCAGCTTACCTGCTTCTGAGGAGGAGGCTCTGTCCTTGCACTTCGGATAATATCCAGAACCTAATGGAAGTGGTAGCACAAGCAGTCAAGCTAGAGTAGAAATGGCATATTCCTAATGTAACTGCCAACATCTTTGACAGAGACTGACCTTTGTTGGACGGAGGTCCTTAGGCACTATTACAGGGTTTTGGGTGGAAATAGAAGTCATTTAGCCTCGTGCCTGGCACAGGCACTCACTGCATCCAATAAAGGAGAAGGTTACAGGCTGTCCATTTAAATCTGCTGGGGAGCACTCAAAGAAACACTTGCTAAGTGCTGTGTGTTACCTTGTTGGGGCTGCAGGAAAACTCAAACTGATCTGACAGGCCGGAATAGGAAACCAGCAGCTTGATTCACTGGAGGAGGGATTTGAATGAGCTCAGACACGTTCATTTGTAAGACAGCGTTGAAAGTAACCAGGCTGGTGAGGTTGACTGAGCGCTGAGCACATTCACAATCAAAAGGTGACAAACTCAAATATATATATATATATATATATATATATATGCCAATAACATTATGCTTCAAGAAGCTCGGGCCCATCTGCGGTGTTGTTAAGTTGGCCTGAACATCCACACAGTGAACAGCAACTATGGAATCCTTTTTACATCATAACTCTGCCCTTTGGGCTAAAAGAAACCCTACAGCAGCCAACTTCACAAGGTCTTTTCATCCAAGTTTAAAGCTGACATCAAGCACACAAGCATACACTATGACTCATGGTGTTTGTTCACTGTTGAGATGTACATTTGAGAACAGTTTGAGAGCAGTTGGATGCTGTGTTGCTTCTCCACTGTGCCTCTCACGGCTTGATGGGGAGTTGGCTGGTCTTAAAACAAAGCACACTCAATATGCGCATGCTGCCTATAAAGGTCTGCGTGGGAGGCACTCCGGGATTCATCAGGATGTTAAGACGGAGGGAGTGAGTGGATAAATAAACTCTGAAATCCTGCAGACATCTTGGCATTTTGCAACAATACAAAATGACCGAGGAGAAGACAAGAGGACATGAGGGATGGCTGTGATGATATTTAGCTAATTCCAGTTGAATGTATTCCAACGTGCGCTGGCGAAGGCTTCATCAGTGCTGCAAGTCACACACACACACACACACACACACACACACACGGCTGTTTCCAATATGAATGACATGACATGCATGTGTTTGGAGAACATCCAAGAGATATCCACACCCGAGGTAAAAATATGCAAATGTGCTAAGAACTGAACCACTGCTGATTTTCACACAAACTCAAAATACTGAAGCTTAACTGTGATATATTTTAACAGCTCGTCCTGTTGCAGAAAAAAAAGAGTTAAAATTCAAACAAAAAATGTAAATTGGCCCTAATGAAGGACAACAACAAGGTTAATGGCCCGGCGTGCTTTATGGAGGGTGGGGGGGGGGGGGGGGGGTCCAATATGAATGACATGACATGCATGTGTTTGGAGAACATCCAAGAGATATCCACACCCGAGATAAAAATATGCAAATGTGCTAAGAACTGAACCACTGCTGATTTTCACACAAACTCAAAATACTGAAGCTTAACTGTGATATATTTTAACAGCTCGTCCTGTTGCAGAAAAAAAAGAGTTAAAATTCAAACAAAAAATGTAAATTGGCCCTAATGAAGGACAACAACAAGGTTAATGGCCCGGCGTGCTTTATGGAGGGTGGGGGGGGGGTGATTACTTTTCGTGGTAATTTCCTGGTTATAGGAAGAGAAAAGCCTATAAATACTGCAGCCTTGTGGAGTGACAATGTGATTATGGCTTTGGCAAGTCAAGATAAGAAAATCGTGTTGCTCTAAATAAAAGCTTGCTTGGGATTCATTTTCCTTGACCTAGAAAGTTCAGTCTCTCCCACTCATCCACACAGTTACTTCCCCTGGGGATGGTTTGAAAAGTCAGTCAGTCTCCGAGGCGGCGGGTCCGACGCTGTCCACGAGCAACCTGAGTCCTCACTGGCCCTCACGGCACCAGTCGTTCACAGACTGGGCTGATTATTGTGTTTAAAACAGAATTTCAGTCTAAAAGAAGAGAATTAGAGCACACATTCATGTCTCCCTGAGGATAAGCTGTAATTACATTGGTGATTTCCTCACTAGGAATATTAACAGCACCACTCGGTCCTGAGGAGCTAAACTCTGAGTCTAATTGGGTTGGGCCAGGCCGCATTTGACAGCAGAGGAAGGAGAGATTAACTTTGTGTGTCAATATCTCAATACCTTGGAGGACATACAGTATTTCAGGGTATCTGCTCAGACCAAGTGGGACACCGCCATGTCTACAAGAGGGAATAACGGTGTGTTCAGAGGCAACAGGGAGAAGGAGAAGTTCATGCTGCATTCAGCGCCCCAAGCATGTCACAACGTGTTTTCTCCAATGCTTGGTTTAAGTTCCCAAATGTTGCCAGTTCTAGAAAACGTGCTAAACAACAACAAAATCTAAGCTCTCTGCTCAAAGTACTGCAGTACAAGTACAACAGCGCTGCCAGCATGTAGCTATAAACTCTTTGTACAGAGTATTTCGGCTGTGTTCATCACTCAACCAAGTCACCTCCAACGACATGTTGCTCAGGTGTTGTTTGCAAACGATTTGAAGAGAATGAAAAGAACTAAATCACTTCTTTGTACATTTCTCACTTCAGCGTTCTCCACTCTGCTCACTGGAGAAATGGGATGCGCTCAAGTCCAGGATGGTGCTTCATTCATCATGGTGGGAAATCAAGAGCAGCAGGAAAAGGATGAATATGTGAAGAGAGTGACTGATGGCGGAACAAAAGAGTTGACATCATCGTTGGCTTGTTTCTTCATCTATGGCACCCCCTCTTCTTCATCCTGAGATATTTCTAGCCTTCCCCTTTTTCTATGAATTGTCCTGTATTCTCACATGGGCTCACCTTTCTGGACAGTTTGCTCAGAGGAGGCAACAAAAGTTTCGGAAAAGGACCTTGGCAACTGACTTGGACATTTGCATTCTTGCATACAGTCAGATCTTTGAGTCAGTCCCAATCCAGTGCATCAGCTGACGGCAGCAGATCTGTGTACCGGCTAATCTCATCCAGGGTGCAGTATTTAAGCTGTCTGAACCTGACTACCTACAACACGTCGCTTTGCAACCTGCACCCCCCCCTCCCCGACACTTTCTTTTCATGCTGTATCTGACTCAATTATTAGACTCTGCCACCCTCCCTGCCACACGTTACTATAACAGTCTTTGTTCCTGACAAAATAAAAGTGTTCCTGTGAACAGATTTATACGAAGTACATTACAGCAGTACCTATGAATGACGGTTAAATTGGCATGGCAACACGAATTTCAGATCTGGGTTGCCATGCTGCCAATCTGCATGTACATTAAAGAACACAACGGGAATAAAAGGAGGAGAGATGATCACTCATTCGTTCACTGGACTTGCATCTCGTTGGTTCAGTGACAACACAGTCTGGAGAGCTGCTGATACGTTCACTGATGGTGCTGTTTAACGTGTTCGGTGATCGTTTCCCTTCATGTGACAGAACAAAGTTTCAGTGTAAAGTCAAACTTGTAAAAGAGATCAGTGGAGGGATGAGTCATCGTCAGATATTCAGCAAAGAAACTTCAAACATCAGGATTCTGTTTGTGATAAATTCAGCCTGTGCGGTTCTGAAGCTGCGGATGAGACGGAACAGACGCGTCTCAGGGAGTGGATCTACACCGTAAAACGCTTTTGTTGGCATTGCTATGGACGAAATGGACGCTGGACTCTTTATGACATCAAAGCTTCAATCTGATTTGCGTTGGGATTTCTTGTGTTTTGTTGTATATTGTGTGTTTGCTATTGATGTATACTTACCTTTACTGATCGTGTTTTCTAATCGCAGCCATCTCATTCATCCTTATTCAGGGATTTGCCCGTTATCTCTCTCTCTGCGCTGACAACCTGGAGTTGTTACGTGAAAGAGGCTGACCATGGCTGAGGTTTTACAATCAAGCCGGTGCCTTAGGCGAGAAACGCATTAAAAAATCTGCCCAAACAGCAAAGTGGATTCATTCACTCAGCAAAAATGGATCCCCAATGAGCTGAATGATGACTTCTACCCCTTTTTATGTTGATGTTAGATTTTTTGTTCTTTCCATTATATTGTAAATATAAATATGGAAGACTATCATTATCACTAGAGTTACATTAGTTAAGGTACTAATGGAGCAAGGTATCACATCCCTACAGCTAATGGTTTATCCATAGATTATCACTGGACGATGCCCGACTGTTTCAGTCATGACACATTATCCAAATGATCATTATTCATTTACTTGACGGTTTTATATCTCATACAATTTGCATTGGGTATAAAATAAGGAAAATTATAATAAACATTATATATGGTAATTATGACGATTCCTCATTAAATTAAATTAGCAGTCGTGGTGGCATGTACAACATCAGGTTTCTCTGGCTTCCTAAAGACATGCAGATTGGGTTTGGGCTGATTGGAGACTCTAAATTTGTTTCTTGATGTGATGGCAATCTGTGCTGGATGCACCCTGCCTCTCGCCCAATGTCAACTGGGACTGGCTTCCTTCCCCCTGCAACACTCAAAGGATAAGTGGTGTAGATACTGAATGGATGGATTAATCTTTCTGTCAAGTTTATAAAAGGTCAGCAAGTAAATGAAAAAACGCCACAGTGACGTCTTCAAACATCTCGTTTCATGTGCTTCACTTTTATCACTGTAAAGACATGACGACGGCAGAAAGGAGACATGAGAGAAACAGATGTAAGAGCAGCATGAAAGCGCTTAATGAAGCAAACACAAAAAACTACTTGAACTGCCAATTAAGTTCAACAGCCTCTTTCAGTGAGAAGTGGTGCAACAAATTCCGAAACCAAGACAGCGTGCGAATAAAGGCTGTTTTCAAACTTTGCATTTCTGTCCGAGTGGCACTTGCAGTGATGGCTTCTACTTGATGAGAGTGGAGTAATTAGTGTGTCGCCCTGTCGTTGAGTTTTTATCCGTGCGTCTCCCAATCACGGCAGCGAAACGACACCCACAGATGGCGACTGTGTTCCAGAGCTGTTTAATGTGCAATGTGTTGTTTTTATGACCTTGTGTGTAAACCTCCAGTGCTCATCAGAACAGTCTTCTGATGGCACTATGTGGAAACATCCACTGCTGGACCAGCTGCAGTCGTTGCCTGTTTGTGAAGACGCTGGATAATTGAACTCCTATTAATGAGAACCAGAAATCCCACTCTGTGGATGTGTGCCTCCTTCAATTAGCTCAGTTTATATATATATATATATATAAACTCAGATTCAGTTTCAGTTGATCTGTGTGACTAAGTGAATGTTTTTAATAAATTCCCTGAAGGTGTTAGGTTCAAAAGACAAATAAACAGGTTTTGTGACCTTTTACCAAATTGTAATCAGGTCATCCCTGAGCCTCTGTCCACTAAATGTATTGCATTACCAGGAATGTAAGGTAATGGTGACATTGACATCTAACCATTTAAATTGAAGAAAGTCATTCAAGGTGATCTGGAGCTGTGACCTTCACTGTTGACTTGAAACTCTAATAACATTGTCCTTAAATCTACTCGAACATTTACGTTTACAAATATTGACTTTTGAACACCAAAGTCAAATCAGTGCATCGTTGAGTCCAACTGAACATTTGTTCCAAAGTTGAAGAAATGATCTTCAGACGTTCTCGAGATAATGCGTTCAAAAAGGAGGATGATCTCGTGGAGTGGTCCTGGCCTGAATTAATAATAATACTTTCTTTACGCCAACACCAGTGACAGGCAAGTGCTCTCTGCTGTTTTCCTTTGAGTCACTAACTATTTCCTTCGTCTTTGTGGCATTTAAATCTACCCTAATTTCACTCCACGGCTCCGTGAGTCACACAAACTGCTCTCTGTGAAAAAGTCTCATCATTACTCTGAATTCCCACTATCAGTTTGGCTGCTTGCAAATTTAATGATGCAGTCCCTATCATATTTTGCAATGCAGTCATGAGTGAAATGTGAATAGAAGTGAACTAAGGACGCACCCCTGGGGTGCACCTGTGTTCATTAACGTCACAGATGAAGTGAAATCATCTCTTCGCACTGCTTGTTCTGCACCGATGGGAGAAGAGGCCGGAAACTAAGGGAAACAAAGCATCTGCCCGCTGGGATGAAATATATTTTTAAACGTATAATCAATATTGAAATATTCTGCATACCCTTGTTGTATCAAATACTTTTTTCTTTGTTGCTTTAACAACTCTACAATGGAAAACACATGAACGCATCCAGATCCTGTTTTTCAAACTGATCAGCATCTCTCTTTCATTTCCATGATGATGGATAGAAAGTGGCTGAAAAACAGGCTTTTGAAACGTCGACAATAGAAAGATAAGATAATACTGTTTCAATAACACTGACAGGAATACTGATGCTTCTATGGCTCTTGACACTTTTATAGAAGTTTCCACAGTCGAGGGGATGAATTCAAGGATCTTAATGAAACGGAAAACCAGGCATGTTTAGGGGAATGATATTGTGAGGGTGTGAAATGTGGTGCAGCTTATTTCAATTTAAGGAACTTGACTTTTTCCTGTCCTGTTTCTCACTTAAGTGGGTCACAAAGCAAAAAAGTTTGGTGACATGTCGTACATCAAACCTGTAAAAAGTTCCACAGAGCTTCTGTCAGCTAATCCTCAGCTTCACCTGAGTGACTGCATCATCCCGAGCTGTTAATGAACATGTGTTGTCTTCATTTTCATCTTTACCACCCACTTAATGCCGCTCCTCCTTGTTTTCTCCGCTTGTTCCTGGCTGCTTCCCCGCCTCATTTCCACCTCCTCCTCCCGACCAGATGTTGCACCCTCAGCAAAAAGTCTCTGCCACCAAACATCCAGAATTTCCCTGAGAGCCGACTCCAGGTGAACAAGCAGATCAGGTCCCGCGCACAATGATTATGTGGAGCACGCCCAATCTTTTTAATGTCGCTGTTGTTAATGCCAGGAATACTCCACGCTGCAGCTCAAGCTAATGTTGCTCCCGCCTCAGCGCTGGCCTGTTTCCACTTTTACAAAGCTCCTTTTCCCCGAGTATCAACAAACCCGATTTCCACAAGATTCTAAACTGTTCGAAAAATAATGGCAAGAAGAAATGTGTTATTTACCAAACAGCACACGGCTCGAGTCAGTCATTGACCAAACTTTCCAGGGCTCCCCAATCCCTCACCTCCCACAGCAATACCCGGTGCCCCTAATTGGGCAGACTGTGGGCTCATAGCGAGGAACGAGCCAATCAGGATGTCGTCCTCTCCACAGGAGTGGAACTGAGCTCCGGCCGTGGAGCTTGTTAAGGCTCAGTTACTTGTAGCATCATGGGAGCTGCAGCACACACACACACACAGCAGTAACTCAAATCGCCAGCTGTCTGGGGAGCGCCGAGCAGAAATTTTATGTGGAACATTTGAGGAAAGTACACAACATCATAGTCAGACATTTTGTAGTAAATCAGTTCACCTGTCAAGCGGACGACAGCTGGCTCAGGTGAACAGACACATCAGGCCGACTGAAGGACAATGAGACATAATGGAGGAAGTAAAACAGGCACAATTAATCAAACTGCTGGCGTTACGTCACCGACGCGCGTCAATGTTCGAGGGTGCGTGGCGTGAGTGCAGCCTCAGCGGCCTCGAGACGGGCGCTCCGACATAAGTGAGTGACATCCTGTGAAGGGATCACAACACGGGTCACAACCAACGCGACTGTCTGAGAGAAGACAGTGACGGATGGGGGCCTGAGGAAGACCTGTCCGTCACATCAACTACAGGCTGCTTGCTTCATGACGCCTGTGAGTTAACAAGCTCCGAGTCCAGGAGAAGAAAACGATGGAACTCTGCCGATGTTAGATTCAAAGGTCTTTCATAGACAGAATAGGAGTTTTTGTAGAAGGGTTTAAGTTTGCAAAACTCCAGGAGATAGTCCTAACTAATCAAAGCCAACCTCAGCAGGTAAAAACTTTGTTAATTAATTCTATTTAATCATATAGGTTCGAGTCATTTTCATAATATCATAACACTCAGCAGCTGGTACCAGCCTACATATGCTGAGCTGATTAAGGTGGGAGTATTTAGCATAATGCATGACAGCCCTGAAGGCCACAGGGAGGCCAGCTGTGTCTGGTGATGTGGAGGAAAGACCTCAGGCTCCACGATGTTGGACCACTGCAGATCAAAAATAAAAACTACATGACAATATAAACCTGCATTATGCAAAACATGTGGAGCAATCAAAGCTTCCGAATCCATTGGGTCGTTTTTACAGCTTTCAACCACATAATATATATATATACCTTTTTTCAGTCAATGCTGAGTCAAGCCCTGAAGTGAAGTAATCCAACACAAACAGTCACACGGAATTATTTTAAATCGATTTATAGTCCAGGCATCACTTCACCAGATCTAGAGGAGTAAACCTGAAGAGCTGGGCCAAGAAATATTTAAATAAAGCGACAAGGAAACCCTTAGCTGGCCTGTTTCCTGTGAACATCATCAATGCATATTACTCCAAACGTCTAATGAATTATACATTTACCTGATGGTTAGAATTAGATAACATTTTAGATTCAAATTTAGTCAGGAACACACCTCTCACTTGTTCTATTATGATGAAATCCGCAACATTTATACATTTACATATAATGCATCATCCACAAATATACCATCATAATGTCCCTGGGGTCATTCTGCTATTCACAGCTTCTGAATCTGACTTTATTTCCTGTGTGCTTCCCTTCAGTAGTGCATGGACAGGAACCATGAAAAGTTAGACTTGTCTGTCTTCAAAAAAGTGATCCATGCCAGATCTCAGTTTTGAGTCAGTTTTATGTGATGTGATGTGAATAGCAAACGTCGATCTCATCAAAAATGATCCGTCTCGCTCATCCTTTGAGGGTCGCTCAGGCCCAGCTGTCGTTGGGCGAGGGGTGGAGGGCACCCCGCACTGGAGACAAACAACCGTTCACATTCATGTTTTCAGTTTAGACTTTGTCAGTTAACCCGAAGCTGTATGTGTTTCAACAAAGGGAAGAAGCAGAAACCCCCCCAGTCAAGCTGAGAGCATGGACACTCCACGGGGACAGGGGCTCTGAATGAATCCTGAATCCTCAACACTTTATAGAGTATTTGTTGATATCTGTATTTGTTAATATTTAACTTGCATGAAACTTTCAAAACAAGATTTGGGGCTAAACCGAAAAGACGGGTCCCTAATTCCTGAAGTGGCATCATGTTTGTATCTTAGACTACAAGCATCATTAACTTTACAACCCGAGGCTCCTCACTCCATTAAAAACCAGTCGTCATTTGATCCCACCATGACAGTCTGTGCACGATTACACCCTGTATATATGCCCACGACAGAGTTTATTAAATTTCCCAGCGCCAACATTCCGCTGATCTCTCTCTACACAGCATCTGAAATGTAGCATGACCTCTCCGGTCCCATCAGACGGCGAGGCTGTCTGCTTGATGTGTTTGGGTCCACGATGTGTTGACAGGAATCCAGAGGAGGGGCAGAACACAGCCAAATCAGAGGCGTGAGGCTATTTATTTAGATCTGCGCTGTTTTGACAGTTTCCTCCTTCTGCACCTCTCCTCTCAGGCCTGGCTTTAAAATTCTCCTCAGCTTAAATTCTGTGTGACATTGAAGGATCGGTATGTAAAATTTCTGGACTAGTCAGACCCATATCATTTTCTATAAAAACTCATCTCACCTTTGTTCAAAAACAGCAATCTCTGAGGGGCTGGCAGTAATTCTGAATTTCTCCTTTTTTTTTTTTTTTTACTTGTTCTGATATGTGGCACATGAATTGGATCATCAGTATTCAGCCAGCACACCAGTTACAAATGGCCTTGCTTAAGGTTTTATGAATGTAAAGGAAGAACACACTGGATTTTAACTAATTTCACTTTTTAATACTTGGGGCTGATACCCTGCAGGCGATCAGCCCGATCATGGATTATGTAGAGGAGAAAATCCTGGGAAATAAATGTCTGAAAAAGGCTTTATCTTGGGTAGTTTAGGGTAAAAACAATCTACATGTGTGAATTATTAATCAGCTGAATGATAAGGGAAATAAAGGGAATATTGCTCCCTCTTTTTTATCCGCACTGTCTTTCCTTGTGTGATTAAAATCTAATTTGCGTTGATATCTGTCTACATTCACAGCTCTTTACAGGCTCAGGGGGGTGTTTGTCAACCAAATTATTAAATATTTGAGTAAAGAAGAAGAGAAGATCTGCAAAGTAAATGGATTTCATCCCAAAGGAGGGCATGATTGTGTGCATCACCTTTTCTCACTGGAGAGTTGTTGAAACATTTCAATTTTCTAAAGTGACCACAGGGGTGCAGGGATCAGACAATTCATCTTGAACATACACACATCTTATACCGTCATCTGTGTCGTCTGTGTGTATGATGGATATCTGTATTCTTCCGGTTTTGTGCCGGACGCACATTGCAATCTTAATCAACCCGCCCACTCACATGCTCGCCAGCTGAGGATTTTCTGGACATTTTCCTGGTTTATTTTCGCTTAGACATGTTCTGCAGGAAAATGTTCACGCTCACATTCAGCGCCTCCAGCAAACTGAAAGCAGTTGATGTAAATATCATCAAAATTCATGCAGGAGCTGTTGATTTATTTTAGTTCGGACGTGGACTGGCAGACCAACAGTGTGGTACCCTCAGGGCCAAGCTGCTAGCGTGGCTAAAAGTAATTCAGTGAAGGCAATGAACAAGTACTTTTGGGTTAAAATAGGTCAGTGTAGTAAGTAAATACAATTTAAAACAGCAGCAACAAGGAGCCAAGAGAGATCAGGAACCATAGGATTCGGCCTGAGGATCTTTCTATGTGATATCGATCGGCCGCACTCAGACAGAAACTGCGCGATCAGACGTGCGGGTCGCGGCTGCACAGACTCCCATTAGAAATAACCAGACAGGAAGGTTTTCACTTGAGATACATTCTGTGCATTGACCTCTCATCCAAGTCTTCTCCAGCCTCAGCAAACCAAGATCAGAACTAATGTGCATCAACCCACTTCAGGTGTGGAAGATCTCCTCTCCCTGCCTTTACCTGGCATGCTCTCTGCAGCGCTTCTCAACAGCATTTAACCTGCAACCTGGAGTTCAGCAGCCGAGACGGAGCTCAGTTTTCCGTCCGGTTCTGCTGGAGTTCCGGAGGAGCTCCTCTCATTGAGCCATGGCGGCTGAATCAACTTCATTTCTGACTTGGCTCCCTTTCTGAATTTTTTTTAATCTCCCTCATGGACATTCGCTAATCTCTCATTTATATTTAAGTCACAACTTAATGCAGAGTGTCTGGCTCGTGAGGCAAATGAGGCTTGTTACCGTTTCAAGCTCAATTGAACTGAGTGATAGCATGAAGACGCAGGGAAAGCTTATCTTTTAGCGAACGCGGCAACCAAACACTTGAAAGATTCACTGAGAAACCAGCATGTTCCACAAAAGCGCATCATACAAATTCCACACTAAACCCTCCATGTTTGTTCAGGCATCGTTATAAAACAATGACATCACATACACACGTCTTACCACCAATTAAAAAATGAACTCAAATATTCCAGACATACACATCAGGGGTGATACCCAACCAATCAGCTGTCAGCCTCAGCTGTCAATCCCCATGTTTCAATCCGTGAACACGTGAATTGAACAATGTTGTGGAAACTTGTTCTGCATCCTTTTCTTAATCCTGTTGACTGATAAACAAACCAGTGGTAGAGAGGGAAAACCTTTTTAATTATCATCTGAGGACAGCGGTTAATATGATGAAGGGAGAACAATGAAAACAGCTTTTGTGTATTCGCTGTAAACACATTAACCTGCAACAGATTCTTGATTAACCTAATCTAAACCAACCCAGCGTCATTACAGGACAGTGTCTGCGCCGTGGGCTGCAGCTGGTCTCATAAAATAACCTCATATTTCTTGGTTGCTATGCAATCTTGTCGAACAAACAAACCTCGGAATCTCAACAGACGGGCGTCCGAATCGATGCAGACCAGCATGACGACGGATGCTGTGGGCGACACTCGGCTTTCTTCAGATTGAAACCTGTCTGTTTGAAAGGACGCTTTATTGCTCGTCCCTCAATCATCCCATCAACGTTTGTGCCCCGCAGATCATAACAGGCATCTTTGTGTCGGCCTTGGACACAAATGGTGCCCAAATTGCATTCCTTCCCGTGATGTGCGGTGGGTATTGTTTACGAGGCAGAAATTCAATTCTAAAGTGAGTACATTTCAAGTCTGAGCTGCGGTTTTCTCGCCGAGGCAGTTTGTCCGTGTTTGGAATGAGTTGTCATGTTTTCCGGAGCCCTCCCTCCGCAGCGCTCAGTTTCTCTGACAGCTGTACGTGCAACTTGGGGAAGCATCTATTGTTGCTCTGTGAGAGTCTTTTGTCGATTTATAAACACACATGCGACCTGTTCGCCTATTTAGCATTCAAACGAATACAGCTTTGCGGTGGTGCGGCCGCTTTGTCATCGTGCGACGGTTCATTTGAATTCAGTCCGTCTCTCACATCCAGTTAACAGCGATTTCTACACTGCCTGTGCCTCATCACAGTTAAGTGCAGTTAACTGTGATGAGGCGCTACGCCGTTGACTGCAATTTAGATTAATAATATCATGGAAATGAAAGTAATGAGTCAAATGGAACATAAAGAATTCAAACGTTGTGTTGGCAAAGCACAGCTCTGGGTCTGTCAGCCGTGCGGCGAGGGCCTACACTGAGGCTGCAGGATTTACCCAAGGACGAAAACAGCCCTGTAAACAAGCGCAGCTGAAATTGCCCTGGTGCTGTAGGTTATGGCGTGTCAGAGTAATAATCCTGTTAGATATGTTAGCCAGGAATCCATGAATACAAAGAGGGCACTTGCTTTGATTCCGCGTGCGCTGGAATTACAGGGATAAAAACTGTCTGAAATTTCAATATCTAAGACCTTGTCGATGTGGTCTAATTTGTCTCATTAAGTGCAGTCGCAGGCAGGGCCTTTACAGCCCCACACTGGGGTGCGCTCCACTCTGAATTTGCATCTCTTGGCTTCTCACTGGAGCGGCTGGGGACTGACCTGAGACGCGCCCGAAAACCAAATCCTGCAGAGCTTAATGAGGCGCGCTGTTGATTTAACAATTCCTTTAAATATTAGCAGGAGTCTTCTGGAGCAATTTGATGTGATTAGACCTGAAGAGCTGTTTGTTGCGTGGCGTATTCTTGATGCTATAACAGCATATTAAGGTTATTCTATTCTCGACTTTTACGCAATTTCCCTCTTGTCCCTCCGTGAGTTGTAGACGCAGAGCGATGAGCGGGGAAAAGGTTAAAGTACGGACTTTCAAAATCTCAGCGACCTCATTCCATCAGAGTTTAAAACCTCAGAAACACTCCGGGCGGAGAATCGCTGTATAATTAACGGCAGCTGTTCTGACGGAAAATCGTGAATCGGATATTTTGCTCTCCTCCTCTGCAAAAGAAGCGATTACAGTTTTTAAACGGCTCATTAAGGTTGAGTGAGAGTCTTTGTTTCGTGTCGGCATCAGCGTCTCGGCTTGACTGCCAGTCTCGGCTGTCAATCATCCTGACAGCGCCTTAACTGATAACTCATGGAATCAAATTCAAAAATGAACACTTGACCTTACTCGTGCAAAACCTCATCTAATTTGACCTGAGATCAATTAGGTTTTGAAGCTTTCTCCACATCCCAGTAGTCAACATAGAGGAGCCAGACTTTAGGACCTCACCAGTGTGGTGCAGCCTAAAGAAAAACGGCAGAGCAGCGGCTTGGAAAAGGCTTGAAAGAACCTGCTGGGTAATATGTAGTATTAACAAACCATGTTCCCTCCACTGTCTGACAGAAAACCACCAGAATGGAAAGAGCTCTAACAGGAATCCATCTGCATTAACACACAGTGTATGAGAGCAGCAGGAGCATCCACACAGCCAGTAGGTTCTGACCCGGTCTTGATTATTTCTGCCTCTCATCTTCTCGGCTGTGTATATATTTGCCAGAATACGGCTGAGATATTTTTATTTGCTGATAAGAAATAGAAGCAGCGTGATAAACATCAAGGTGCTCCTCGGCTAATAAAGAATAAAGCAAAGAGGGATGAAACTCGTTGCCTTACATAAGAACACAGGGAGGCTGGATATCAGTATGCTCCGACGCCGCCGTCATGCTGCTGCTGCTCTGTGGGAGAATTATTTATCCCTCGCTCTATTCCTGGGAGGATGCTGCTGACAGCGTCTCATCTCACTGTCTGAGCAACACCAGCCTCCATTAAGAGCCCCGGAATTGCAGTGTGATGTCTTTGCGGGAGGTTCCGCCGGCCGCGCGGCGTCTAAGAGCTCGGGAAGCACGAGTGATACTGAGGCAAAGAAAGAAAACATTTATTGTTTATGAATGTGGTGTCACACAGGTCCTGTTGGAAAAGAGAACAGGGAGGTGAGGTCTTGGTTTGAGGTCTGTGAAGTATTCCTGCCTCCGCTCCACGGCTCCGCCTCAGCGGGCAGCCGGACTTTGGAACAGTTCCTGTTAAAGAACAATCAGCACGTTTGTGTAAAAGCGGAAAAAACGTTTTGCAATTGCAAAAAACCGACATTCTAACATTCCACACGACGACTAGGATTTTTTTTTTCTTGTTTTACATTTGTGACGTTGGTATCGTTATAAAATTTTACAGAATAACATTTTTGTGTCTCAGTGCAAAAGATATATTTCAGAAAAGAATTTCAGAAAAGCCGTGCCCTTGATAGATGTGCCCCACGCCCACCCTGACGCCCCCCCCCCCGTGCCCCCGACAGTAAAGTAACCCGGCCCTTTAACGAGACCACCAATAAATAACCAACAGAAGCAGTTTTACAGTCACCGTCAGATAGCAGCAGTGTTTCAGCTTTGACTTTAAATACATATTCACAAACAACAGTGTGTCACTGTACACCCACGACTCATCAGAACAACTTCACCTATATAGTATAATAATTACAGCTGTTTCCATAGCAATTACAAGTACAACAGAAAGGAAAGGAACTCAGTGTGTAAGTATTTACAGTACTTTTTCAAGTTCTGTGGCTTAATTTCCCGTGTGTGAGTTCCCCAAGTAAAAGAAGGCAATGACGTGTCTCTAAGGTCAAAGGCTGAGAGGCTGAGCATCAGCTGGTGCAGATGCTGTTGATGGAGATGATGGCGGGGTCCACCAGGCCCAGCTCCTCGTGCTCGTTCACGCACAGCTGATAGCCGCAGCCTCGCCTGCGCTTCAGCGGCGTCACCTTGGCGTCGGGCTTGGCGCGGGGAGGCAGGAGGAAGCCCACGCTCCCGGCGATCAGCATGTGCCAGATGCTGTGGATGTAGAAGTAGTTCTCCTCCGTCTCCACGAAGGCGTAGAGGGCCACGGCGGACGTGGCGATCATGGTGCCCGGGAAGAGGAAGAACACCCAGCGCTTCCAGGTGGGAGGGTAGCAACGCCGCCGGCGGATGGTGCGCACGGTCTGACGGGCCAACACACACACACACACACACACACACACACACACAAAACGCAAGGTTTAAAATGTTATTTAATGATGGTTTCCTGGAAAAAGCTGGTGAAGGTTTAAGGTTCAGCCACTCGAAGGGGTTAAATGTTTGCACATTTCAGTTTGCAGATGGAATCGTTCTCGGAAAGAGTTTAAACTTGACGACGTAAAGGAGCAACAGTATAAAAATGCCTTGAGAGGAGTTCAGTTTCCTCTGCTCAGCTGGAGGCTGGCCTGTGGCGGAGCTTTGCTGAGACGTACGGCTGCACTGAGAGAGAAGTGGAAGAAAACCTTTTGACAGGATGTTGAACTTCCTTGAAGTGCAGGTCAGCGCCATATCTGCGCTGCGGAGACGTGGGAGGAGCTCGGTTCACACCGGGGCCTCTGTGAGCCGCTGCCTGTGGTTCTGCCTCCGCCTTCACTCAGCTCCAAAACCCTCTCTCTCCTGTCTTTGTCTTAAAGAAACTGGTAGCATCACTTTCAAAGAAATTAACGTAATGAGCCGCAAATACACTCCGAATGTCATTCTAGAAATGTATTAGGAGCCATTAAAAACACTTCATGGTTTATTCCGATTAAATAATTAGAGTGGGAGGCTCCAAACAAAGAGCAGTGGGATTTCAGCACTTTGACTGCTCATGAATCTCGACTGGTTCTAACGTCTGAATTATTATGTTTTAACGGCAGAGCCCATCACAGTGATGCAAATCAGCCGATGGAGGTTTTAAATCGCTCATTGAATCATTTGCTTGCGGCACCTCAAGTGTCTTCATTGGCTGAATCCAGGTCATTTCCTTTTTCTGTTTGGCCCAAATTCTGTTGTCACTGATCACGGATTTTCCAGCCCTGATCAACTCATTAGAGAAAAATAATTACACATTTTTGATGTCACTGTTCTGCATACATTTTAAGGTTAGAGACCAGCAATCATTAACAAGTGGAAAGCCTTATTTGTCTATTTATTTGGACAAACAGCTCCAGAACTGAAGGCTTTTCATTCACTTTCGGAGAATTAAGGACATTTAGCGGTGGAAATTTGAGCTCCTTCACTCCTCTCCTCACCGCTCATGACAGCCCCTGCAAAGCAGCAGCAGCAGCAGCAGCAGCTCTGTGCCCTCCGCTTGACTGATCTAATTCGGTTTGTGTCTGGGAACATTCAAAATGCCAGGCTTTGCAGAAACATGACAAGTTGAAATGAAAGGGCTCTTGTCGGGAATGTGCGGCACTCAAACTCGGGAGCTACAGAGGCCGGGGGTTGGGGTGGGGGGGGGGCAGGGGGGCGGCTGGTGTGTTCAGATCCACACTGTTGAACAGCTGATAAATTATGGAGCAATCAAAGCGTGAGTGCAGGTTGATTCTACAGAATTGTTGCAGAGATGAGATCCAAGAGGACGCCGCGCTAACTGCAGCTTTTTATTGAAAAGCAGCAGCAGCTGCTGCGAGGAGCTCGGTGTCGGAGATCTCCTGCCTGCATCAGTGCACGTGCATATCTCCAGTCTATAGGCGTTACACCAGACAAATGTTAAATAACAGATTTCAATGGGCCGCCCATGATTGGATCCCCAAAGAAAAGCAGCCACGGTGGCTTCATGTGAATCTGCGTGTCCTCACTCTGAATGAGGCCGCTGCTGAATTCTGAAGAGCTGCTGTTCGAGAAGAAGCTCATCTGTGGTTAAACATGCAGTCTCCTGTATTTGCTGCTAAAGGCAGAGGGGGGACATGGTGGAATTCAGCAGGACTTCATCCCCCACAGTTCTCTCTCTCTGTATAGGATCCCGCGGCTCGCCGGGAGATAACTCACAGCTACGACTCCCACGCCGCGTTTTAATGCAAAGCTTTCTCCCAGGAAGCCACGAACCATGTTTTCAAACTCATGTCGGCGGTTTGGTGTTAAAGGCTTCGTCTTCTTCTTCTTCTTCTTTTTTTTCCAAAACGTTGCCAGAAAGACTATTATTTTTTATCTTCTCAGTTCAGGGAGCACATTATGACTCGACGAAGAGTCACTGAAAGTACAAGCTGACTTATAATGGAACTACAGCCCATGACTAATACCCACAGGCTGCAAAACTTTTAAAGCCCCTTCCATGCTAATGTAAAGAAGCTTCGCCGGTCAGGAACCCCTCGGTTTTTACCGCCCGTGCACATGTTCCAGTCCCGGGTTAGCTTAAATGAAGGATTATGTTTTGTTTAACACCCGCCCAAACGAGGAACAATAGAGAGACGTGTTTCATCTTCATGTTTGAACAAGCTTGTTCACGAACGCCCAACGCACGAGGCGCATGAGAAGAATCATATTCCATCCAGTTTGAGGCATCTCCAGGATTATGTGACAGTATTTCACCCTCAGACGATTACAAATAATGGCTGTTAAAGGTTAATCCATCTGTGTAGTATCTTCACACATCGTTGAGCTCTACTGCATTTAAAACACAGTAACAACCATGCTGCGTTTTACTTTACACAGTTTACTTGTTTCCTTATCTGTTGTGCTGCTGTGAAGCCAACTCTTAAAATCAATAATCTCTTATCCTTTATGATGAAACCAACTTTTTGTTTTTCTGCTGTGTTAGGTGTGCGTCTCTCACCCAGGCTACAGCCATGATGCCCAGAGCGAACAGGCTGGGTCCCAGCAGGTTCCACAGACCGTGACGGTCCAGCTGCAGCGCCATGGACAGAGACATCGCCCCCAGCAGATACAGCACCTGGCGAAAAAAAAAAAGGAAAAACACGCCGATCAATAAGTGACAACAGCACCTACATCCCAAAATAAAAATGTGCGCAATAACTTGGAGACCTCTGTCCATGTTGGAGATATTGTGACAGAATCTTTGGGGATGCGTCGTAAATCTTGATCGGTGCGCTCTAAACCACCGGGACGTGATTTGTATGTGTTCGATACTTTCATTTTTCTCCCGTGTTTTGCACCTGTGTCCTGTTTTTTTTTTTTTGGGCTGCGGGAGTTTGTGCTTTGCTCCTACAATAGCTGCTGCCATCGGAGGTAAGAGAAAGAGAAAGAGAAAGGCTTCAATTTCGTTCACTTTAGGTTTGGAAAAGAAAAGGAAAATATCTTGTCCATGAGCGATGATGCGTTCTAAAAAAAAACGGCTATCGCTTGGGATTTTTCTAAATGTGTCCTTAAGGACGTCATCCGTATTCATCTTCAACTGCTTGTCCATCACTGGGTCGGAGGAAACCAACGCAAGCACAGCAAGAACATGCAAACTCCACACAGAAAGGCTCCTGGGTAATCGAACACAGGACCTTCTTATTGTGTGGCAACTTATGTTTATGGTGCAGACTCGAATAAAACTCCTGTGAACAAACGAAATAACCACACTGAAGAGGCCTCATAGGTCAGAGCGACACAACCAGACACACAGCAGCGACGAGACAAAAAAAAAAGAACTGCAGCCATTAATCCACTGCTGGAAACAGTCCCCAGCAAATGCACCGTGTACTGCTGCTTTTATACAAGCGGGCGCAATAACAAAAACTGCTGTGTGTTATTTTAAGAGATTAACCTTTTTTAAAAGAACGCTCTTTAGAGCCGAGTGCATCCGAGCAGGTGACTCAGAGCATCACCGAGAGCTGTCTGAATCACTGTTATTTAGTCTTTTCATGTGTTGATGGTAAAACAACTCCAAAGTGGCGCAGCCCGATTTTGTAATGTCAACATCCACTGGGAGGATTGTCTGTAACCAACAGCGTGAGGCAGAGCAGATAAAAGCCGGCCGATATGTAAACATGCCATTAATTTGAAATCAGTGGGAAATGGTGTGTTCACAAAATAACTTTTAGATTTTAAAATGCTTCCAACAGAGCCGGAGAACAATAGAGACCAAGCCCACGCATAAAGCCAGTTTAATTTTATATTTCTTTGCCAAGCTCACAATTTGACACAAAGCCACGGGATATAAAAGAGATAAAGCAAGAGGGAGAAAAATCAATAAGCTGTGCTGCACATGCGTTAAGGGAACTTAAGCCTGTCCAGGATGCCTGGGGTCTGCATTCGTCCGTCTGCTGGAGGAGCGCGAGGAGAAATTGGGGGATTTTCCAGCAGGGGAGTCGATGACCCGCCTGCAGAGGAACAGGACTGATTGGCACAAACCGAGGAGAGGAGGAGCAGCGCGGTGCAGCCAGAGGACTCTGTGCAGCAACAGTCATCAGTCATACGCTGCACCACTCCTGAATCGCGCCGCAGCTCCCAGGCATGCGTGTGCACATGCGTTGTGTGTGAATTGCACGGACGCTCGCGGGCAGAGGTTTCGCCGTAATTAATCATTATGTGCCACTGTGATGGACGAGCAGGTAGGAGTTACTGTAAAGGGCCTATTTTTATCAGCATTTTCATGCTCTCCAACTCGCAGAAGCGCAGACGACCAAAACACGCGCAGATCCCAACAACACGGCCGTGACGGGCGGGTTTACAAGGGCCAGACCGAGCCTCCCTGAAATTATGAATAATTTCAGACTTGGTCGTTCATTCTTGACCTTTTAGAAGCAGTGAAGAGGATCTAAACTCAAGGATGTGCTTATTGTGTTTTGGAGCTTTCAGACACATCTCAGGGTCATAAATATTAAACCTTGGCACTTCACTCGATTCGGCTTATAAGAAAAAAAAAAATCTCATTCATTAATGTTGAAAGCTTCTGAGCTTCGGCTTTATCACCAGCGCTTTCACAGCTCTGATTCTGAAGGTCTGATGCTGCTGGTGACAACATTTTTGAAATAAGTGAGATAAATATACGTTTTATTGCCACTCTGAGGCTGTCACAACACGTGTGCGGAGTAAACAGACGAGGGTCCTCGATTTTACCCACAGCTCTAAAATAAGTTTGAAGACGGCAAAAACGAAATGACACTCGATGAATCCCTCTCAGTATGAATTCTGATTCAAATTCTTGAGAAGAACAGATCTCTGAAGCTCTTTCTCTACATGATCCAAGCAAACACCTGCGAGATGTTCTGACTCTTCGTGTGCGACTTTAAGACCTTCAGAGGTCTAAGCTCTGGTGATGGACTTCAAAAAAAAAAAAAAACAGCATTACATATGCAAAGAAACAAACACACACGATTTACTACACACACACACACACGGAGTTCCTCCAGCCCGTCCTGACGTTCAATTTGATTAGTGACTGCGTACTGCAGCGCTCAGCAAAAATGAAAACTCTAGAGGACAGCAGATGTTCGTGTACACTCCCCTTCTCCCTCCCTCCCTCTCACTCTCCCCTCCCCTTCTCCTCCTCCTCCCGTTTATGAACACGGACACGCACACACGCACGCGTGCTTTCCCTTGACTCCACTCCACGTTGGTGTGCAGCCAGGGCAGTGACCCGTGGAGAAGGTGCACCTGTTCGTGTTTCCTGTCATTTCCTGTCATCTACCGCAATGTGTCAACAAGCACATCATTTAGCACCAGGCATCTTTGGTCCTCGCACATTGATCTTTTAATTTGCCACTAAAAATTGAGGCGTCTGCGCACTCCTCGTTTGTCGCTCTCTTACTCGGCTCCGCAGCTCCTCATCCTCTAATCCCTCTTTGACTCGGGGCTCGTCTCAAGTTGTCGCCCACTAACAAGGAGCTTTGGTCTGAACGCTGGCAGACGGCAACACGTGACAGCGGACACGCGCCGCTGCCGACATCTAACTTTTGTGTCAAAGAAATCAAACGGCTCTGGAGTTGGTCTTGGAGGGATGACAGAGCCTCTGCTTACAGGAGACTCAGCCAGTCACAGAGTTGAGGCTGCGCCACGTGGAGGAGGCGATTTGGTAAACTTCAAATCGTTCCTCAGCGTTGGCAGCATTGTCCCTTTTGGATTCAGCCAAAACCGGACAATTTACTAGAGCAAATCAAGCTGGCCACTCACTTTCTCTCAGAGTGGGGCCATAACTTAGAGAATGAACATCATGCTGTGTTAGAGAAAAGCTGAAACTAGCGATTAAGACCATAAACTTCTTCTTCTGATGTTTTAAGGGTACTTTCCTCATAGATGTCTATAGAAACAACCAGTGGAGTCGCCCTCTGTTGGGCAATCAAGAGAATGCGGGTGTCAGGCACCTCCACATTAGCTTTTATAAACTATTCACAGTGTGTGTGTGTGGGGGGGGGGGGAGTACCTGTTTTATGATGGACTTCAGCCTCGCCATGGCGATGACAGTGACCCACACAGACATGAGCGACCCGAGGAAGTCACAGAACTGCAGGACGTCGTACTCCATGATGCAGAACACCACGACGCCCGGCTGGTCACAGGCGTGGTAGAACTGTCAGGAGGATAAGAAAAGGTCTAGACCAAGTAACAGGAAAAGACGGGTGAAGGGAAATGTATTGTTTACCCAACAACAGCTCGCTGGTTTGGTCTAAATTTACTCTATTGTGGATAATCTATTTTAATCCATGTCTTGCCAGCCCAGGACCAATTTCCTGTTCTTGTTCTCTGAAAATTGTTGTCCCTTTTCCAAAGTAATTATTTTCAACCAAAAACAAATAAACATTAATTGGTTTGTGAGTCAACCAACTGCAACATATCCATCCCTAAATATCAGTACATTTGGATTTCATTGAACCTTTCTTTGGAAATGATATGACTTAAACTACATCTCAGATAAATCCTTGTGGAGTGTTCCTGTTAAAACTGGACTGCAGAGGGGTCCAGATGGTCCAGATTGAAAGAGAAGGGATTGATATCTCTGTACGATTCGGGCCTGACTGAATCTAAAGGGACTGTCTGGGCCTTCAAGGAAAGATGAGTCGCTCTATCGCTGCTCTCATGTGTTTTGAGAAACGGCAGCTGCAGGGGAAGCAGTAAAGCTACTTTCTGGTTGTTCTTTTTTGCCTTTTCAACAACCCCAAAATATTTTATAGGTCAGCAACAACATGCACGTCACTCACAGTGGAGAAGAACATGGTGAAGATGTAGACCGACGCCTCCAGCAGGTAGTGGCTGCGGATGGCGATGGCCACGGGCGGAACGAACATCAGGTTACTGAGACAGAGCAGCAGCGTGGAGAGGAGCTGGAAGCTGTAGGAGTAGGCCTCCGTGTTGTCTGTGCAGCCCCAGCCGTCCCAACCTAACACACACCACACACACACAGTCAGTACTGGAGGTCGATCTAAGAACACAAAGATTCAAGAGAGAAGATAGCATTTGTGTTTGCAGGTTTTATATGCTGTTAATAAAAATGGCGTCAAAGCGGTGTGTGTGACATTCTTAAGCCCTATATAAACTAAACTTATAAAAGTCCCCTTAAATCTGTCGAGAGGATGAGCAGAGACTCGACTCCACATAAATCAGTTTCCTTCAAAAGATCATCCCCTCAGAATTTACAGAATCTCTTGAAATGGAAGAAAAACATGTTTATCTCTCACAAGTCAAAGGTTCGATCAGCCCTTTGTTCCGGTACGGGCATTTCGCCACGAAAACCATCAAGAACTGACGCGAGCGCACAACAGATCCGCCTCTGACGTTCCAATCCCCCGCTTTGCAACTTGATCTGGATCCTCATCGAGCCGGCGATTGGAGGAGACGGCGCGTGAATTAAATATTTGTGAGCGCTGTTGAACGGAAGCTCTGCGGCGCGAGGCAGTGCGACGGGCGAGGGCTGAATGCAAACGCGTGCCAGGAAGCAGTCACACATATGAAGTATGACAATGAGTTGAACCGCAGAGAAAGCAGCTCCGATTAAAGGAAGATCAAAGCAGGACTTAGAACAAGCCTCGGAGGGCGCGCTTTGTTTAGCTTCATAAGCTCATCTTTTATTAAAAAGCTGTTCGTAATTAGGAGTGTGTGTTATTGTCTTATCAGAAGGGCTTATATTAGAAGATTAATACCAGGCCACTGCATGACTCATTAGAAAGTGGCATCTACGATTTAATGGCGGCAGCGAGGGTTCAGTGCTGGCAGATGACCCAAGCACGCCCCCACCCTCCACCCCCCCCACCCCCACCCCCACCTTGCTCGGCAGCCGTTTCCCTGTCACTCTGCCTGATGTATTCTCCTGCAAATTAAAGATGCTCTGCAGCAGTGATGACCCAATTTCCTCACAAAAAAAACTTTTATCTTATCTTGTATGCAAAAAAGCTCTTGACTGCTGAAAATCACATCCAATTATTAATTCATGGTAATGCCTTTTTGCTAATTATCAATTACTGATTAATAACTAAAGCCCCTGCATATTAAAACAATTATTTCCCCACTTGAATCAAACAACTGGTGTTGTTGCGTTAGTGACGGGGCTGCCACAGCTTAGTGAGTGAACTTTGAACAGAGCCCCTTATCTGGGCTGAGTGCTTCTTCGTTGTGCAGGTGGAGGCTGGAGAATAAACTGACAATGCAAAGCTTCAGAGTGGATTTGTGCGGCGAGCTCTTTACCTGCTTTGCATTCACATGCAGCGTAAAGGTAGTTGTTGGTGCGCAGCAGTTTGCACTGTCCATATGTGCCACAGTCGTTGATGCAGGGCGTCAGGTACGAGCGCATGTACACCTCGGCTGTAACGTTGGTGCACGCCTCGAATCTGGAAAAGTCAAAGACAGACAGACGGTGAAGAAATGAACAGCAGAACCGCTGGTAAATTCAGGTCCTTGCGTCCCCAACATCAAGTGTTTCACCTGCTAACGGAATTCAACTGATGTGTTTTTTTGGGGGTAGCAGCTTTTGGACTCTCAAGGTTCGCCGTAGTCAAAACTTAACTCAACAGCCTTCAGATCGATTTCCAGATTTTTAGCATTGAGGTTAGCATAGCATTCTAACCTCAAGCATTTTGTTAAAGTGCAGTGCATCAACAAAAAAAAAGAAACAGAAGGCTTGTCTCTACTTCCTCCTACTGCATTTAAAATCATTTGAGACCATTGAGACCTAAACCAATCAGGAGTCAGTCTTCGCGGTCAAAAACTTTTTTGTAAAAAAAAAGTCAAAATTTTGATGTTTCACCTGCTCATTATCCCACCTGCTAACATGGAGGAGGCAGTGTTTATGACCAATACCACGGAGTCTGACAAAAGCCTCTTTCAATTCCTTCACTGGCTTGTTTCTGCTTGACAATCTAATTGCTAATTCTGACGATCAATCGCAGAGAATAAAACTCCAGGAGGTAGCAAGTGTGTTTCTTCGCCAGAGGCCATGTATTTAATCGACACATCTGCTTACTTTTCTATTTTTAACTCCTATCAATCAACATCGTGTCACTCATGCCCCTTCTCTCTTTAACAACACCGGGCATTAGCATGTGTTGCTGCGCAGAAATCAGGAGCGTTGTTAGGGTTCTCCACGTTTTCATACCTCAGCACTGCTTCTCATGTGAGGACGTGAGTTTGTGTCTCACCCCATCTGTTAGTTTCTGTTATTCTAATTCAATGGGAACTCCCAGGAGAGCCAGAAATAGAAAAATCTGCTTAATTTCATTCAGTTCACATTTTCATGCCATTAAGGATTCGGCAAAACAGCTCAATCTGCTGAATATATATTATGGTTATGCATAACTTATGAAAAACAGAGTTGGGCAGGTTAATAGAATCATTTCTTTCTCCTTCCCTTTCCTACATTTCTCCCAGTGATTTTACACGAGCCCGAGAACGAGCGAGTTGTTATCGCCCTCATCTGTGGATGAAGCTTTACACGAAGGTGCAGAGAACAGTGGAGATTACAAGACGTTTGCCGGTGGAGAGAAGATGGGAGCTGTGCCCTTTATGAGAACAAAATAAGGCTTGTCTGTATATATTAATATCTACGGACGGAAAACCAAAGCCTCTGCCTCGATACAACGAAATCTTGTCGCTGTGGATACTGACAGGCCGATAACAGGAACAAAGAGATGAGGAAATTCACTTTTCATTCACCGAATCAAACAGATGACATGGATTCAAACTTAGCTGCCGCTCAGGATAATGTAAAAATGGGAATGTGATTTTAAACCTCGGGATGGAAGCCCCTATCCTGTCGTATGCTAGGTGTGCAGCAGGAGCGCTCTGACGAAGCCAGTTCCAAATTAATTTGCTGGGTGACAGATGGGAAAGGATGTGGGAGGCTGCCCCGTTTAAACGATGAGGATGTTGTCTTCATTAGAGCACTGAATTATTAATTCAGGTACATAAACTAGTGATGGTTATTTGAATATGATCTTAAAGAAATATTGAATGTCCCCATTTGAAATTGTCCTCCTGTAATCGACAGCAAATATTGTCTCGTGTAGATTGATGTGGGGCACTGGGACAAAGCCAAAGCACTAATAATGAGACTGTCAAACATTTATGAGCCGCAGGCATTCAACTGGCTTCAGAGGAATTTCACATGTTTTGGAGAATTTCTAGGCCGAACAACGCCTTGAAAGTTTTTGTCGGTGAAAACCTAAATTTTCCATCCTGACCCTGAGCGGCACGAGCAGATGGGAGCCGCAGCGAATAGCTCACTTGCTTTGTGCCTATCAAGTGAAATAAATTACACTACAAAGGTTTTTTCAAACTGTACAACCAAAATTTGATAATAATAAACTTTGTTTTTGGAAGTCGACCACATCAGACCACAAAATATCAATTTAATTCACGTTAAACACAAGTGATGTGTTGATTTATGAACTTTTTTGTGGCAGCAGGACTACACACAAAGACACCTAATGGATTTCCACAATAAGGGCAGGATGGGAAATTGTTGTTGTTGACATTTTCGCAATTTTTCCAGGCAATTTGTTGCAGCCTGATTGAATTTAATGGGACTGGGTGAAGTTCCTCCAGGGGCAAAAACACAACCGCAGCGGCCGGCTGTCTCACCCGTGTTCAGTGGCACACAGAGAGCGCAGGCTGAGGTACCAGGTTCCCGTCTGTGGGTAGGGAATCCTCAGCTTGGTGATATTAGCAGAAGCGTTTACAGAGAGGAAGAACCCAGACACCGACTCTGCATCAGAATAAAAACAAGAAACGAGTTAAACTGACGGGAACAATGGAGGGACGAAAAGAGAAGTGGAAGGTTCACTGGTTCTCAGAGGATGTGGAGATGATGGTTGAAATTGAAGGAAAACAGTCGTACATTTTGCGAGCAGCGGCACCTTTGTATTAAATTCATCCCGGGAAACCAACAGTTAACCAACTTGTGACTGTTCTTTGAGTCAGATTGGATTTACCTGATTCACATTTCAGTGATGAGTTGCCTCGTAAGAAGAGAGGCGTCCCGTGATTCAAGCAGCCAAACACCGTGACATTAGCTCCTCTCAGCACCGTCTGCGGGAGGAAACACAAACAAACGTCATTCATCCGTCCAGCCGGGCCATCAACCATCTGCTGCCATCACGCCTGCGAGCTAACGCCGCCCATGATTACCTGCAGCTCTCATTTCCCCTCCGCTGTGAGACAGTAAACTTTAAAGCTAACAAATCAAGCAGAAGTGCTCTCCCACTGTCGGCCCCGGGCACCTCAATAGAGACGTTGGCAGTTTATCTCCTTAAAGCATCAATTATACATTAACACGCTCATGCATTAAAAGAAAAAAAAGTTCCTGGAGAGGAGTAGTGGAGCGTGGAGAAGTGTATGTGCTTAAAGACAGCAGCAGTGAGGGGAACAGAGGCAGCCGCAGTCCAATTTGGTCTTGGTGGAAGAACAACAGGGATACAAATAGCAGCAATAAATACTGGATGGGTTCATGCACTATTTATTGCTGCATCCAGTGAAATTTGACACTTTATAAGTAGGGAAATTCTCTCCAATTTATTCACAGTGCATCTGCACTGTTGGGAACGAGGAGCGGGAGCAGCCGAGCAATGAAATGTTCTACAACCGGAGTGTGAGGGAAGTGTCCAAATAAGTTGCAGAGTCTGAAACCGCAGCTTCTGTTCTTTCCTTTCATCCGTTCGCTTTGCTGCCGATCGCGTGTCAGACTTCCACAGCGGCTTCGGCCCTAAAAAGCTCTTCAACGTCTCCGCCTTTTCACAGCTGAGATCTCTGTTTGCGTCTTCATCGTCCCCTCATCCCACCCGGAGACGTTCGTATCCTCCCACTTTCTCCTCCCTCCTCCTCCTCCTCCTCACCTTCATGCTTCTCCTCCGCGCAGCTTCAAACTGGAAGCTTCACGTAATAAGATTCAGCACAGGTATTTGCTGCGAGTCCAAAGGGACACACAAGTGGTGTGGATAACTTAAGGCAATTATTTTCTGAATAAATAAGATTTGTGTCGCCCCCCCCCCCAGCACAGAATGTTTACGCAGTGGGAGTTGGCAAAGTTGTTGATGCAATAACTTCAACACTTTGCCAGGTGCTGAGATTTCAAGCTTCCTAAACTCACCATCTGGCCGATCCTCTCCTGGAAGTGCGATAATGCCCACTGGCATTTCAAGATAGTGTCCTCCTCCCCCCTTTTGTCCCCACTCTCCCCGACGGTTTGAAGATGAAGGATTAAGAAAGAAACCCTCGTGGTCGCTGAATGAGACGCACCGGGGACGATATCAAGTGAAACTCATCAACGTTTCTGGTTGGCAAATCAAAGAGCTCGGTTAAAAAGTGGAAATGGTTTGAGCCATGCAAGCAGCATGATGGCGTCTTTCATCTGTCCCATGTGGACCTATTGAAGGCCTTTGATTCAGTCGGACTCTTTGTGTTTCTCTCATCTTGTTGTTTTCATGCGCTTGGTTTTGAGATATGCATCTCTGTCGTTTGCTCCTCGCGTTGAATGATGTTATTTTCCCTTTTCTTTCATATTTAATGAGTTCCCGTTTTATTTTGTTTGTATTTCAGAGTTCTAAAGTCTCTCCTTGTATTCATCATGTAGATTTTAAACCAGGCTTTGTCTTTTGACCATTCCCGTTTGCTTGAATGTAGGTGTCTCAAGATTTCACAAACACAAATGAGAAGATTGGGGGGGGCGGATCCTTCCTTCAGCTTCTTTAACAGTGCAAGATTTGACATTTTTGTGAATCCTTAAAAAAAGCAATTGAGAGAAGCAGGCATATTTATGGGACTGATATGGCTGAGCGTGATTCATGGGGCCGGTGATGAATCGAAGGGGACTGTGGGGCCTTGGCAGAGGCTCTGCCGAGCGCTATTCTAGTTTTGGGATGTGCCTGAGCCGTCATCTGAACCATTCACGCTGTGTAGAGACCAAGGAAACTCCTTTGTTTCTGCTCCTGACTGCGCGGAGCTGCAGTTAAGATTTTGCTGACAAATTTCTGGACAGTAATCCTTCTTCCAGCTCCATGGGCCCTGGAGCCGGAGCCATTCCTCAGCAGCATCTTATCTGTGCTGTGCCGTGCTTCAACCAGAAAGGGATTTCAATCACTTACCAAAATACAGTTGTGTTGTCGAGGCTGGGCGGTTTTGGTTTATGTTCAGTTCTTGTTGTGCTGGCCGTTTTTTTTTTTTTATTTGTTTGCACAATTTGAAATGGATGTTAATTTTGCTTGGGCTTTTATTTATTGCTTTAACTTGTAAACCACTTTGTACTTTTGCTGCGAACACTGCGCCATTAATCACATTTAATATTGCGATTAATGCGCCTGATCCATTATGCAGCTGTTAGTTAATATTAAGGGATGTGAGTGGCAGCGGCGTAATTCAATCAGGTGCGAACAATGCGGAGCTCAAGGTGACTGTGGTGGAGTACTGGAGGAAAAACCTCCGAGTACACAATCCCTTCTGAAGGATTAGTACAACATCACACATACTTTAACTGTGAGTGCGAAGACGCCGCAGAGGGAAACAACTTTCCGTGGATTCCAGTTTGTCTCTGTTGTCGTCGCCGTCTCGCTTTTGATTTGCGGAATTTCCCCCGAGTGATGTTGGTGACATTTGCCAGACAGGATACAATGCCAACTGAGGCAAGAGCATGAATGGAGCTGGTGAGTGTTGCTATATGTTGCACATCCCACTGCCCAAGATAATTAACATAAACTCCTTGATGAGTTTTCAAATGGCTCAGTGAGATATTTTCTTTTTCTTTTTTTTTTACTCGTATTTTTCATCATGAGCACAAACCACTGCTGCTTAGCAACAGAAACCATCAACATTTCTTTCTCTTGGCATCAGTTCATTATTTTCCAAATCAAATCCTTTTTTTTTTTTTTTCAACAATAACTTCTCATCATTGGGCCTGAGAAGAGAAACAAACAAATTAATTAATTATGACAAATACATAAAAATAAATAAATCAAGACAGGAAGAATAAAGAAATATATTGAAGGGCAATGAATAAATAAAGATACCATATCTTTTTAAAATATTTATTTCTGATTGTTTAATTACCACATTAATACTTGGGTTGTATATAGGAATGTTATACATATAATCCATATGTGGGTGATGGATAGTCCATGCATCCACCAAGGTTGATTTTATTAGATAATTTCATAAGTACCCATTAGTTTATTATATAATTTTGTTGCAGCCTGCATTCCTCTAAGATCCCCTTCTGCAAGCACGTCGGCGATGAGTGCAAGAGATGCAGAAGAAAGAGGGTGCGACACACTAAAGCTTATTAACGCTTCACTGATAGTGTATCAAGTGTTTATCGTCATGCTTATAATTCCTTTCTCTGCATTGGCCCTGATGTAAAGAATGTCAGGAATGATGTAAAGTGATCATCTTCCTGTGGAAATAAAAGTCATATGCATTAAATTCACACTCCCTCACAGAGAGAGAGCGATAAGAGGCGGACGAGCCGTTCCCCTGAAAATGTCTCTATAAGCCCTGCAAATCAGTCACAGTCCCCCACTGGCAGCAGCTGACTGGATTCTGTGCCTGAGACAAGCAAGTGACAGATCATCACCGTGGGGGGAGGAATCTGTCCATAGAATAATATAGCATGACAGTCTCTCTCGTGGCTCACACAGAAATCAAAGCGACCTGGCACCGCAGCAGAATGCCGATGAGACGCACGTGGGACTGGGACGTTCTGGGCTGGAAGTCGCTTTTGCGAGACGAAACACAGATGCACGTGTCGTGCCGGCCGGACTGAGGGATGACACGAGGATGTCACTGGACAGCAATCAATGAGAACATTAATGGTATTTTCCTTATGTGTCAACTATTTATGTTTTTTTTTCTCACATACTGGGGGAAATATGTCTGCTGGCAGTCTCACCAGGGGCTGGATGAGAAAATCAATGATCAATTTCATCTCTGCGTTCGGTGGAGGTGAAAGATGCGTTCAGGGCCTGCTTATCGCGAAATGTGGGAGCGGAGGAGACCCAGCATGGAAGATACATCTCAGCAACTTCCATCCCGTCGTAATGAGATGTGGGACGATGAAGAAATGTTATTACGATCAATTAAACAAATCCTTTTCTTGATGTATTAAAAAAAAGTCTCATTTCTTTCTGTTTTTCTGTGAAACCTGCCCTGCTTGTATCCCACCTCTCGCCCACTGTCAGCTTTGGCTCCAGATTCACCGGCGACCGTCAATGAATAAGCCGTAGATTATGGATGAATAGCAGGAATCTTATTATCTCTAATTCCATTAGGGAAAATCCATCTGCTGATTGGAAGCTGTGTAAAACCGGCTGGTAGAACCTTGTGATTGTCTTGTTAAATGTTGAAACCCAAGGTTGTGTTTTCCTTGTTGTTGAAGGCCACCTGTTTGCTCCTGCCTCCTCTTTCTGTGCACAGCCACAGACGCTGCTGGCCAAAGATTCCCCTGATAAATATCTTTTTTTCTGCATGCGGAGAAATAAAACTGATTCCAATCTAACTTCCTGTGAAGACAGAGGAAATGTCAAGATATTTCTTTTTGAGCTGGTTTATCAAAGACATCTGTGAGGGGGTTTTATGCTTCCTCCCTCACTTATTTCCACACTGACTGGCCTGCGTTTCCATTAGAAGTGAAATATCTAAAAAAGCCCATCTGCCAGCTCCGAGCTCTCCCAGTCCTGGCACCCCATCGGCCTCCAACGCCGCTGCAGGTGGATTTCTAATGCCGTTAAAGGGCTGCGCAATGAAGACTTACCAATTCCAGCTTGTTTTTTTTTTTTTTTATATATTTTGCTCGCTCCAATTTGAAACATATGTCGCACCCCAAATATTGGCGTCTGTTTCAGCTCCCACAGCAAATCCTGCAACCATATGAGCATCCAAATTTAGCTGCAGCCAGACACTGTGAGCCCAATTATTCACCTTCTGTAAATGGAGACTTTCACTTCGCTAACTGGTGCATATTTACTCTCCGAACAACAGTCTCATCCTTCTCAACAGCGCAACACAGCAGGTGGAGATGAGGCTGCTGACGGAGCCGGAGTCCAACATATTCAACGAGACCTGTTCAGGGGTGATGTAGCAGGAGCTCGGTTTCTCATATTTCCACTGATTTTAAGGGAACTAGTTGATGCAGGGATGTTTATGGGACTAATATCTTCTGAAGTGTGCAACCTGGTGCAAAAATCCAGATCACTAGGAGGCTGTGGGGTCTTGGTGGAGGAACATGCTCAACAAGCGCCATTCTAGTTTAAAGATATACCGTAAGATATTGCATTGGAAAAGGTTTTCTTAGGAACTCACCACGTTGAGCTTGAGCTCCATGTTGAGGACTCCTCCACTGTCCAAAACTGGCATCAGGTTGATGGCGAACACAGCGGCCCGGTCCGGTGGGATCGATATGTTTGGCCCAAAGAAGACGTAGAAGTGCACGGAGAAGGTGTCCAGCTCGTTGCGCAGGGTCGGGCGGATGGGCCAGCACTTGTTGGTGCCGGCTGGGGGCGCGAGGTAAACAACGCTGTCCTCGGAGGTGTGCAGGTGGCTGTCGTTCTGCAACAGGCTGGGCAGCATCGCCACGGAGAGCGTCTCGGACAGCGAGAAACCCATCGCCACACCGAAAGACTGCGGCATGTTCATGGAGGAGCCGGGCTGAGCTCGGTCCTTAGACAGACCGGGCTTGGAGCAATCTGTTTGGAAAACAAAGACACAGAATTCCCAAAGGAGAGAAATCAGCTCAGCATTCTGGTGCACTTTAACAACTGTGTGTAATCCCCTTCGTTAAATCAAACGACCAATCAGCAGGAAACCTCAAACCAACGGGAAATAACCAAGTCAGGGTTTTACTTGTGTCATTATGCATGTTATGCAAGTAAGTCTTTTGCAAATGTTTGAGACGATCCCCTCCGGCTGGCTTCCCGAATGCAAACAGCGAGGTTCGGCGCGGTATCATGCTTTTTAATGAGATAAAGATCCGCAGTAATTGCAAACACTGTGCGCTCGCTCGACACAAAGACTGTCGCTGCAAAGATGGTCATTGATGGCAACTGGCAAAGTACCATCAAATGCTGTCAGTCCCCACGGGGAGCACGTTTCAAAAGGCTGTTCTGGCACAGCCTTGTTTGCATAGCGTTGTCGCTGAAAGGGTTTGAAGTATTTTGACATCTGCTCAGGCAACTGGAGCACTCCTAAAAATACTGAAACACTAAATAGTGCACTGGCTGGAGGCAAATGTAAGTTTGGTTGGAAACAAGGAAAATCTGTGTAAAATCTGACAAGAGCCAATTATATAGCATATGTTTATGCATGTAGTGTATACGTGTGGGAGGCAGGGAGAGGACGGGGGTTGTGTTATCGTAGTTGTTCATTATCCCAAGAATCGGATTCTTTCTGCTTTCATCCAAAGCCCAACACGTAAACGCTGCCCACATCCACCGAGGGCAAGACACCACAAACAATCGTGATAAATAATAAAGTGCAACCTAGTTCTGCCGTCCTCTGTCTCGCCAGCAGCTGCGACACCTGTAAATTGGACGGAGGCGCTTTCCTGAGAGCCTTCATAACAATAACACCCAACGAGGACGAGAGAGAGAGAGCGCACGGGAGAAGGTGAGCGCTCCAGATGGTCTTTCCCCTGAACCGGAGGTGTTCCTCAATCTACATCCACACAAGGTCAAGTAAGAGCTGCCTGGCAGGCAGGAGGAGAGGCAGTGTGAATAATTAGTAACTGTGTTGCCATGGTAACAAAGTGCTCAGTACAGTGACGGGCAGAGGGAGGGGATCACTACATGGGAGTGGACTTCCCATAGATTTGTGGGCCATCCCTGTGGAGCGTGCATAAAAAAAATTAAAAACAAAATCTCTCAGCTCGCCACAACCCAAAAACAGCATCGAGCACTTAAGCGCGGCTTTTTGGCGCTCGTGCAGGAATCGCCGCCGTTCGGGTTGTTTTCTAGAAAAAGGCTTGGGATGCTCCACCTTTGTCTGGGCTCCATCTCCCATCAAGACGTGAGTCAAACTTCTGTTTCTGTCCCAGACACATGGGCAGCTGGGACACACTGGGACAACCACACAACAGTTGTTTTGTTATGATACAAAAACAAAATTAAACCTAACCCTTCTCTCTAATCCACAGTTATTTTTGAATATTGGTGAGGATTGACTTGGTCTAATATTGGAGTGTTCAGGTTTACAGAGATCAGTCCCGGGGTCGTTTAAATTACACCTCAAATGCAGCAGAAGGGGAAATAATGTACAGCACTGGAACCAAACGGCGGAAAGGTTGTGGAAATGGAAATGGAAATTGAGGATCATGAGAGAAAAGAGAAAATCCAACACGCTCCCTCGATGAGAGCAAAATGCTGCAAGTTATTTTGGGATTAACATGCAGAAAATACCAGCGAGCTGAATTATCATGCCTGCTTTTGAATCATCCGACTAAAAGAGAAATAAAAGGACAATAGATCAGATTTACTGCTTCTTCCTGACGAACGGCGGAATTACATCACAAATAACAGGACACACATATATTGGATTTTCAGTAACCTGGTCAAAGTAAAAGGGCAAAGATCAAAATTATTCTCTGGATTTATGGGAAAACATTAACAGGATAGAGTTTATTTTCTTTCCGGGATTCATGACCACGATCGAGGCACTTTGGCTTTGGGGAGCAGTCATGTCGTCCATCTTTGATGTCCAGACCAGGGCTTTAACATCAGATCAAGCCAAATTACAAAGGCTTATTTTAATAACATGAATATAATGCATGCGTCAAATGTATTATTTGTAAATCTAGCGATGTGGATTTCGAAAGTTAATTGCTTCTTTATGTCAAGGAGGCACAAATCTGATGGAGGCTCTCACCTGTGACCTGCACCCCGATGCGGAAGTAGACATCAGAATTACTCAGGTATCTCTCCACCAGGATGTAGTACCACTGCTCCCAGGCCGGCTCCAGTGTTTCTAATTCACAGGGGTTCCACTCCCTGCAGTCGAGGGCGCTTGAGTTATGAACCGGCGGCGCCCGGGCTCTTATCTTCAGCACCACAGGACAACTGTCGCTGCTCTTATTCTTGGTGCTGCAGTTTACCAGCTGAACCTTCACCTTCGATATATAATTGGGGATGAATACTCTACGCACGCACACACACACACACACACACACACACACACACACACGCTTTAGGCAGGAATAATACTGTGGCGAGGGCTCTTCACAATAAAGCAGGCATGGATAGGTTCATGTTTATTCTGTTTGTTTAAGCTGTGCACTGAATGAATAATGATGCTGCTCTTATATCATTCCTAATATTAAAGGTACTATACAGGTAGACTGGTACTATATGTTACATGTGTGAATGTGTGTGGGAAGACCGACGGATTCAGTACAACAAAGAAACAACCCCAACAATGGACTTTAAAATCAAATATGGAACATAATATTGTACGAGGCCGCTTTTCATCTTTTATGAAGCACTCACCTTAAAGAGAAAAACTGTAAATGTAAAGCGTGTAATAGAAAACAACTCAAACTCGCGATACCGTGGTGACTTTCCAATGACTTAAGGGAGGTTAATAAACTTGTACTCGCACTTGGAAATTGCATCATCAAATCATAACTGGACAGAGAATAATTAATGAAGATTTTAAAAAGAAAATCCTCCCCGCTCAGGCAAAGGACTTACTTATAAAGTGCAGATCTGTTGTGGATGGGGATCATCTGGTCGATGAAGTATCCTGGGTAGAGAACTGAGATCCCGATCAGCCTCTGGACGATGAGCTGAGGCTGGAACAGGTACTGGCATTCTTCAGAGAGACCCTACAGAAGCGACACAGCAGTGACATTAGCTGCTGCTCAATAGTTCTCAAGTGTGGCGGAGGAGGAGGAGGAGGAGGAGGAGGAGGAGGGGACTGGATATGATACAGACTGGCTGAAAATTCCTAATGGACTGTGTGCATATCCTGTCATCCTGCTGGATTAATATCACTCTCTCCTCCCTCGGCCTGCCACACAGTGTAACACGCACCCGCTATTTCAGCCACGTTGTTCTGAACCATTACTGCTCGATGTGCATTACCCTGGGAGATGAGCCGGGCAGACACAGTGACGTGGGGCCAGCCGGCCGTGCGTCCTCTCCACACACGATCTGCTGTGTTTTGGAACGGAGCGAGGCGTCTAGCACCTGATTCTAAAGGACGGGTGTGAATGCCAAATGGGGCTCTTCGTTCCTGTCAAGTGGTCACGGACGCTTCCCGCTCCAGCCACAATTACTCTGGCGTGTCATTAGTCGAGGGGGTGGGGGTGGGGGGTGGCCGAGGTGACCCTTTGATTTATTGCAACCATCACTCAGACCTGCACGTGTGTCTTGTAGAAGCCGTTTTAATTAAGGCTCCACCAGCATGAGATTTTTGAAGGCCAAGGTTTTTACACGGTAAGTGCAGTCATCTTTGATGGTGCTCAATTACTTTAAACACAGCAAGGTGCAACAAGATGCTTCGCAGGAAAATGACATAAATAAAAATGAAATCTGAAATACTGCGTCTCAGACTGACAAAGACATGCTGACGGGCCAAGATCCAGAATTTAGTGGAAGTCTAATATAGTGGAACACCGTGATGTCAAACCCTGATTTAAAGATCATAAAACAGTAACATCCATTTAAATGATAGAGACGTGATAATTAAAGTAAAAAAATTAAACCCTGTAGCGCTGTGAGGAATGTGATTCTCTTTCCTGGCGCTTTGAAGAGGCCTTGAAAGAAGACATATAAATGATTATATTTTACAATTGCATGTTCATATTTTATTTTAGTATTGTTCCGTAAGTATACTCCGAGAGCCTCAAACCTACTGAGGTCACTGTCATTCAGACACGAGATGATTTGTTTGCCCTACACTTTCATTAGGTCGCACCAATAAATGTCTGGAAGCACAAAGACGTCCTTCCACCCATCCATTATCTATACTGCTCATCCTTGAGGGTCACACGGGGGCTGGAGCCAATCACAGAGCCAACAAACAGAGGCCCACAACCAGTCACGCTCACAGCCACATCCATGGATTCCAGTTAACCCCTGCTGCATGTGTTCAGACGCTGGGTGGAAACTGAACGTGAGCTCACCACACGCCAGCTGCCAGGTTCAAACCCACAACCTTGTTACTCTGAGGCGGCGGTGTCAACCGCAGCATAAACATCGTATATCCTTTATTGCTCTTATCATTTCCCATCAGCTTCCTCACCGACTCTGAGCTCTGTGTGAGGGTCATGGTTCAAAGCGTTTACTGTCATAAAAAGAAGTAAACAGCAATTCAGAGAAGAATATAGGGAGATGTAAATGCCGTCACTTCATGGAGCGATACAAGAGGATACTATATGTTACACGGTAAAATGACTAACGTTACAGTATAAGACAACAATGTGTGAGGGTGAGAAGGTCTGAAGGTCACCTCGCAGCGGAAAACCAAGAGGTGAGAGAAAAATGAACAGGTTCAGAAATAGTAGTAGTAGTTTGCGATGTTGCGTGTCATCTTGTTAAACACATAACGAGGTCCAATATGGTCAGAAGAACGGTCAAAGTGCAAAAGGAGCGAACAGGAAATACAGCCTCAAAATTGTTTTGTTGCTAAATCCGTGTACACTTGGATAGATTTTTCTTTCACTGAGATTGTTCTTGATGCCGAGTGTATTCCCCTGTGGAAATACTTCAGCCCAATGTCTCCCCTCTGAACAGAAAACAACAGAAAACAAGGAAATTACTTTCGGCGGAAGAATTTGGAAAACGAATGTGAAGCACGGAAGCCGATCAGCATCCTCTGCCGCTGCCCCCGAAGCACACCCCATCCCTCTGAACATGAAATGGCGACGGCAACTTTTGATGGTCGTTTGTGATTGTTGTGTATTCCAAGCGCGTCTGCCAGCCAGTGGAAACCAGAAAGGGAAAAAGCACAACAAATAAAGTGCCTGAAATGGAAATCAGCAGGTGTTTATGCAGCCAAACGGCAGAACATGATAAGATGAAGAAAGCCTCCCTGACATTGTTCTGCTTCTTTAAGCTCTGCAGCACAAACTGGAATACTAATCCCGACCAGGACTGACATCAGTTTGATTTGATTTCTCCTCCCATCATGATGTGAAGTTAAGCACCCATGAGGAGAATATTTTAGATTTAGATCACACTGCAATCTAATTACATAACACATTAGCACAAGTAAGCTTCTGTGTTACCAGGCTCCATTAGCGGGTGATGCAGAACACAACAGCCATTCAAGCTTTTCATTGACTGCGCCGAGGCAGATGCTGAATGAGATTTGCTCTATATGGTTCTCAGGATGGGCGAGCTGGGGGACGGTGGGTCGGTCGACGCGTCCGCCTCTGAGGCTGCAGCCTGAAACATCCCAACAACTCCAGGAAGGATTGTCCTGACAGCATTATCGTTCCTGACTTTCAAACTAAAACATCCTCTTCCTTCCTAACCCGTAACGCCTCCTTCCACCAGTCATCATGGTAATCTGTCAGGTAGTTTCTGCAAACTAACAACAAACAAACACAGAACATTCATCTAGTTCCAGCGACGCGCTGCCGGGTACGCTGGCTCTGGCTTGTTATTAGTTTCACCTGCGTTCTCCCCGCTGCGCCAGGTCAGAAACAACAGAGTAATCAATGTCGGCATGAAATCCGCTGACAGCACAACAACCCACAGGTTGGAAAATGAAACATGAGACTAAGACGTCTGCGTGTGATGAATGACCGCGCTCACCTTCACTGAGATCTTGCCTTCATCCTTGGGTAAATGTGCTGCGAGGAACCAGTCCCCGGGGAGCGGGCTGGTCACGTTGAAGGCTCCTGTAGTACGGTTGGGGAGGGTCCAGGTCAGAGTCACAGCGAAGGATCCTGGGACGACCGTGTCCCGTGGGAAGCGGGTGTACAGGGGGTTGATTACTGGCGGAGCGCCGGACCTGAAGTACCTATTAATCACAGAGGCAGAATTCAATCCCTGTTAGGGCCCAATATTTCACGAACAACACAGCCAAGTGTGAAATGAATCCAGAGGAACAGTCGACAGAAAGAGAGCACCCATTTGAAATATGGGAAATTCCAATCTAGAATCTGAATATTCATGTGTTCGCATGTTAGAATCACAGGGACACAGGAGGAGTTTAAAATAGGCAGGAGGAATGAAAGCTTCATGCTTTACCAGCCGCTGCTCCATATGTCCAGGCTGCACAAATAGCTGACAATGCTCAGGGCTAACCAGCTGCTCTAACCTTCCCCTCCCTGAGGTGAAGTAATTAAGATACTTCTTATTATTATCTACACCCCGCAGGAGGAGCAGACTTTAGCTTCTTAACTTTGGGAGAAGAAAAAACCAAAAAGGCTGTCAGCTAAAACGCCAGCAACTTCGGGACGGGTTGTTGTGACAGCGGCGCAGCCTTACACGGTCACGTTGCGGTTCGGGCAGCTGTCGCCGAACGTGCCGCCCTGCTCCTTGAAGGTGATGAGGTTCCATACGGCCATCATGGTGTCGTCAGGCACATTGAAGTGAAACAGCTCCACGCTGGCGAACGAGTTGAAAGCATTCAGTTTGCGAGGCGTTCGGGTGAAGTATTCCGTCACAAAAAGGCAATCTGCGGAGAGAAGAAGAAGAACAACGCGCATTTGTTCGTAATTAGCATCTTTGTTTAGCACGTTAGCACACGTGTCCTTAGCGTCATTGGTTCCACAGCTGTTCCAGCATTGTGCACATACAAAGATGGACGACACGATGGCGTCCCTCCTCTCTGTGAGTGGATGGGACATGGACAAAACGTCGTCTCACACCGTCTCAAGCCATGATATTTGACAATACAAGTGGAAATGTGACCTAAGGATAAAAGACACGAACATCTTTAGAATTCATCCTCTGGGAACCATGAAATCTGCCAAACCATCCAACAGCTGACAAGAGATTTCAAATCGTCGGACCAATCGACCGACAAATTGCCATCGACAGCCATGCCTGTCCAGACTGAATCCCAAATACGAGGCGTCTTCAAACTCTGCAGCACCATGGCACTTGTAAATCGAGCGGAGGCGGACGCAGCCTCTCTGACTTAAGTCCATAATAACACGCTCCTCCTTGAACCCAGAAAACTGAGACTTGTAATCACAGACTTGAACTGCTTTTAGATCCACGGGGGGGGGGGGGGGGGGGGGGGGGGTTTTTTTGGGGGGGGGCCCCCGCCGC
>JAFBJW010000137.1:0-160427 GCA_016785235.1 Pseudorhombus dupliciocellatus | reverse complement strand
GTGAGGGGAGGGGGGGGAGGGGGGGGGAGGGAGGGGGGATTCATGTATGCAGGCGCACTCACGGCCTGCCTCGTGTCAAATCCTGGGATTACATCCACCGGAGGCTCTGCATATAAAAGCAGCAGAACAAACGACAGGTGTAATCTGCCATATTACCTGCGTGAGCTGTGCTGGCAGCCAGCACACCCAGCGGGGGGTGGGAGGTGGGGGGGGGGGGGGGGGGGGGAGGGGGGGGGGGGGGGGGGGGGGGGGGGGGTAATTGCTGCACTAGAACATATTGCATGTCTTAGCTGAGGTATAAATACAAACATGAGTAGATAGCAAAGCAGGCAGCTGTATTTCAGGGGAATAACGTCACGACTCCGCGATGTTTCACTGGAGCAGAAGGTTTTCCATTTGCAGCTCACCCCCCAATTGTCTCCGTGCACGTCAGCCCGTTCGGCCATCTGTACCTGGGATACTTACTTTATGTCTGCATCCTCGCCTCTCTTCTTTCTTTCTGGGAGCGTAATTTATTCCCTGTGCCATTGGTACAAAAGCTATGTCACTCTGAGAGCCTCTTAGTCAGCACCGGCCCATTTCATTTGAGTGGTGGCAGCGAGGAAGCTCGCAGGACTGACGCTGTCGTGTTTTGCGCTTCTGCTTCATTTCACCTTGAGGAGGACAATGCGAAGTAAAGAAAAACCAAGTGTCCCTCGGCCGCGATGAGATGTTGAGGCGTGGGCGGCGCGCGCACACTGCTCCCTCACCTATGGAGGCAGTCTAAAATACCATGCAGAATAAGGAGGCAGAAACTGGAAGGAGTGAATCAGGCTGGCTGTCGGGAGCTCCAGCAGAAACCCAGACAAAGCTCCCAGCCTCTGGTCGGCTGTATGACGCCTCTTTATATTAAATATTAAATGCCATTTTGCTGTTTTATTACATGGACACGGCTGAGGCTGCAAGGGAGCCGGTCACAGACCGAAGTGTTGAGTAGATGAAATGCAGCACGAACACGTTTGGAGTGTGTAGGAGGAAAAGATCGCAACAAAAACCAGAGGAAGTTCATGAGATGATTCTTCCCAGTGTTGAAAGAGAAACAAGTCAGTAACTTTGAATATCTGGATATTAAAGCCCCTGTAAGACTTTAAATCATCACAAGCTGTGATGGGACCCATGGAATCAAATCACTGCGACACAACAATGTTTATTTTTTCTCCAGTCTTTGCTTTTTAGCCCTTTTCCCTCTTCAGCATGAAAAAAGAGTCACACACTCTTCACGTTACCCATGTGTTCGCCCTCGGACGTCTCTGTGTATCGCAGGGTCATGGAGAAGAAGAATTTCAGTGCCCAATTGTTTAAATACAATCCTTGATAGAGGTGGTGGAAGAATGCTTTCATTTACTTATTATAAATGTCAGTGGATTGTAAATATTCTGAACTGGGGAACATTTCAACGCAAGGTGATCCATGATTGTTTGACTGTCAGCAACTGAACGTCATTTACTGATCTGTGACTCCCACACAACCAGATCTCCTTTAACTCCACGTTCAATTCGAAGCTGCAAGCGTGCGACAAAATCGAAATGTGCGTGTTTGTGTGTCAGCTAAATAAAGACGTTTCATTTGGGGATGAAAGCAGCAGACTGCTCACAGGCTTTCTCCCAGCACAGCTCCAACCTGAGTAATCTCCTCAATGAGCGCCTCCCAACCACTGTTTTACTCTGTGAGAGGCTTAATATAGACATAATCCCGCTTTCTGTCGTCTCAACCGCTGATTTATCCTCGAATGCTTAGCTGGATCATCTTCAAACTTTATTCACCCTCGCAGGTGAAAGGCTGCTCATTATTTCTGAAGGATTTTCACATTTCTGTTGCTGTTGAAGAGTATCCAGCTCCAATAAAAAAAAAAAATCGAGAAAAGAAATAGAATTTAGGTTCTCGCTTGCAAGAAAAAAAAAACAAAGAATTAAATGCTCTGAACAGCCGCAAAGATCAGCAGACCCTTAACCCTCCACGGGCCTCAAGGACGCCAACACCCGGAGAAAAGAAACATTCACAGAGCCCTCAACCTTCATCCAGCGGACCAACCAGGCAAGTAAACATCTATTACTTCATGAGGACAAACATTTAGCTGCTGTCTCCTGAATCCAACACACACCCCGAACAAAGCAGAGGGCGAAGGTAAAGTGGTGAACTGAACCCTCTCTTCAGCCAAGTGGAGACATTGACTGAAAGTGATGGAGTGAAGCAGCAACAAGTCTGTCAGGGGACGGAGGGATCCACCTCACACACACACACACACCTGACCACAGCTGGATCAGTGTGAGCTGGGGGTGGGGGGTATGGATTCATTGTTGTCACACTACTGAGCAGGCAGGTGTTTGTTCAGCAGCATCGTCTCAAAGCAACAAAGAAAAACAAACACAAGGAAGATGCTCGAGAAAAGACACATGAATAATAAAGGACTTGGGCTTTTGGGGAATTTTCAGATTGAGTGACTGAGCTTTGAAATTGCCAAATTATCCAATTACATCTGATCAATGTTCAATTAGGACGCCTTCCAATCTGGAAATTACATGATCCGACCTGAAACCTTGAAACCTGAGATGGTTTGACTGCAAGTCTTAACTTGTCTTCTTCAACAAAGCAAAACAAAGAAATACACAGAACAACCAAAGGCACCCAGCCTAATGTGTGTGTGTGTGTGTGTGTGTGTGTGTGTGTTCTCCAGCTCTCAGGATCACAGCCAATATAAAACCTATGGAGCCAAAAACCCGTCACTGACATACATGCAGCAGCACCATTCCCCCTGAGCCTCCCGGAGCTGCAGCCAGTGTGGGAGCACTGGGAGCCGGAGCTGAGGCTGTGAGGCTGGAGTCAACCCGCACCGGGAGCGGAAAGATGCTGCTGCTGCTGGAGAAGGAGGAGGAGGAGGAGGAGGATGCTGATGCTGGGTTTCAGCACCCCTATGGAAGCGGACAGTGAATGGGAGCACCGCACCGTGGATGCAGGAGCACTCACCTCCGAGAGCGCAGAGAGCGGAGTAAACAAGCCAGAGGAGCCGCGGAGGGCTGCGTCCCGAGCCCAGACGCTCCAGCGGCCACATGGTGGGAGGCTTACGGCGGAGGGAGGCGGCTGCAGCCCGGGTGCGGGTCTCGGTCTCAGTCGCTCTGCTGCTGGTTCACATCTTCTCTCCTGCACATCTCTCTCTCTCTCTCTCTCTCTCTCTTTTTTGTCTTTGCCAACGACCAGCTGTTTGTGCATGACGTCATTGAGACGACGTACGGCCGGCCCCTCCCCTCCGGCTTTGATTTGACAACCTCGGCATGTCGAGTGATCTCATTGGACCCCGCCGCCTGTCACTCATCGAGCACCGTGCACACGACCACTGCACCGCAGAGAGAGCGCGTCACCTCGGACCAACCACACGCACACGGGCACGCACACACATACATACATATGCACTAACATACACACGTATATTAAAAACACGCACACATACATGCACAAATACATACATGCATGCACACACACGTACTGCACACACGTACTACACACACATACAAAACGTACACTAACATACATTGATGCGCACGCGCACAGGGCCAAGTGAGGACTACAAAGGCTGCAGCCTTGGGCCTGGGGTTCATTTGAGGCAGGGGTGGGGGTGAAGTCACCACCAATCGTGGGTGTATTTTAATTTTTGTAGCTCCATGCTGACTGTAGTTTTATGTTCATACTGAGTATTCCTATTTATTTGACTATTGCATATTATATTTTATTCTCTAACTTTCACCATGATACCGATCACACACAAAGTTCCCTCCAGACTGAAGGCTGACATTGGTTACGTGGCTCTCATGCTCAGCAGGAGCCGTGCAGGGGAGAATGTATAATGGAAGTGTTCACCAGTGTCTGGATCAGTCAATAATCCATCTCCCTCCAGGAGCTGGACGTTAAGGCTGACTCAAAGCCGCAGTCGTGATTATTTTTAGGCTGCGGGGTGAGACTTCACCATGAGTCATAACTGTCCAGGCAGATCTGTCAGAGCGTGAATGAGCTCCTGAATCAGGTCACGGATAATTTACAATATTCGACAAAATGAATCAGAGATGGAACACTGGCACCGATTTCAGAGCAAATGTCCGACTGAATACATTTTAAACTGGCATATGTGTCGCTGGTCACAAACAAACAAGCCAAAGAACTTAACTTTAGTGTTTAAGGTCAATTAGTTGTCTGTCTGGGCATTGTTTTTTATTTATATGATTTTAATTGAAGGGGGAAATCATCCCCCTCCCGTCCTCCATGGGGCTCAGAGAACACAATGAACCCGGCTCTTCAGTTTGGGGGAACCAGAGACGCGGAAGAACGTGGTACGTGAAAAACAAGTTTAAAATCTGATCACTAATGAATCGAATGAACAGCTAAAACATACTCACCCCTTTCAGCAGTTGAGGATTTCAGAAAGACCCCGACCAATGCCCATGCTTATGGGCTCTTTCACACCTGGTGGTCATGTGATCAGTTTGGACAGGTTAGCAGTCACATGGAAGACAAATCAATTCAGAGCATCTGAAGACCAAGGGACCCATATCATATTCTAAAAACATGAGATTCAGGAGAAACAAACAGATCCTGCCTCTTTGGTGAGGGTGTGAGACAAAGCCTGAGACGACGCTCGTCTTTAATGTGACCATATAACAACCAACACTGTTGGGTGCAGTGGAAGTTCGCTCTGAAATTTTCCTTGGCAGTTGCAAAGATTGCCCTGGATACCACAGCCCACGCACAGCAGCCCATCGAGTCTGAGGCTGGATTCTCCATTTAACAGTGCAACAATCAGCCCAGCGACAGAGCGCAGCCTCACTGCGTCGGACTGCAACAGCCCGGACTCTGTTTGCTCCATAATACAAAGGTCCTGAAGGTTTCACACATAGCCGGTTTAAGGTTATCTCTTTGGTTTTGTGGGGTGTGTGCGTGAGCCTCTTTGTGTTTGGATGCACGTGGACGTTAATGAGAACATCTGTGTGTGTGTGTGTGTGTGTGTGTGTGTGTGTGTGTGCATGGTCACCTGCCCTGATCGCCTTTTAATTCACTGTAACGCTGGGACCTCTAGGTTTTAAAGCATTGCACAACCTCAAAACCAAAATACTCGACACCAGATGGAAACCTCGTTAGATATTCTCCCCGGACCCGAAGGACATCCTCGTCCTCCTGTCAGAGCAGACCTGGAAGCCACCCAATCATTATTACCGTCATTAAGCGCGGTCCGCCAGCATCTGATCGATTCTGACAGACAGAGGGACAGAGTGACGATAAATCATCATGGTTTCCACAGATTGATTAAAATACTACAATTCCCTGCTCGCTTTCTTTTCATCTCTTTACACATCTTGGGGAGAAAAATCCATAAAGACTGTTCCTCTGGCAAGCCTTGCTTATTTGATTACATTTTTTTTTTTTTTTTAACTGTGGTTCATGCTGTTCGCTTGGGCCTCCCACGGTGATGTTTGGTGGAAAGAGGATGCAGACAAAACCTGAGAACCAGTTTTTAAAAAAATGTTGCTATAGGAGATAGTGGAGTATGTATGTGTGTTGGGGGGAGGCATATACAAATCCATCATGGCAGGAGTTATTTCTGCTCTCGGTGTAAGCAGCCACACAGTCGCACACAGAGGAGCATGAAGAGCCTCCAGTTCAGCGTTTTATCCAGCGGGCTTCACGGGAACACATTCGCACATTCACTTCCACCACTGCAACTAATCCTTGGCCTCAGAAGATTGGATGAATTAAAAAAAAAAAAAAAAAGGACAGAAAATAGTTGCCAGAGTAAATTCACATGTGCTCCACCAACAGAGAACCGACACGTGACACAGAGATAAGTCAGCAAACTGCAGGAGGAAGAGGGGGAAAAGTTAGAGGGTGGCCAGCTGAGGAAGTTAAGCTCTCTTCCCCTGTAGCTTAGCTCCAGCACACAGCACACTCTGTCTCCAGCATCCTATCTATTAAGACCACGTCCTACTCCTGCCCGCCATAACATGACATTCGCACAATAACAAACAAAGAAATGTGCACGTTACAGACAACTTTCTTCAAGTGTGAGTCCCCATCTGTAAAAACTCAACACACCAGGAAAATGTTATCCAAAGTGTGAACGTGAACTTTAACAGGTGAGATATTCATGGCTGAACAGCGCCCCCTTATGATCACTGGTTCTCTCATACTCATCTTCCAGCTCCTGAATAAAACAACAGAACACTTCAATTTAGATTATCACATTTTTTAATTCCCCATTTACAGTATATGACCAAATAAACAGCAAAACCCACCAAAAGAGATGAATAACTAGAGTTGCATTTACACTGGTGGGGTAACAGTAAGGCACAACCTGACAGTGGGAATGTCTCGCCATCGTCCACGTCGTGTGATTCCACTCAGCTGAGATTTTTCTTTAGTGTTTTAATATTTTTCTATCTTTGTTAATCTGGTGACACATCAACATAAAAACTACAAAAAGGACTATAGCTACAGTACAAGTCTGTTCGATCCGAGGTCTTCACCTGCACACGTTACATCCTGAACACTCCGAAGCGCGTCTTCTTCGTTGGTGCGTTCAGCGCCGCGCTGAGACTCAGCCCCAACACCAGACGAGTGTCAGCCGGATCGATAATCCCGTCATCCCACAGTCTGTGAAAAGACACGCTTCAGTTTGTTAGATGGCACATTTCACCTTCCTCGCCTGACGCTGTCTGTCGGACCCGTCAGTCAACTGTCAGACATTATGATTTATCTCATTTAAAAAATATCATCCACACGGTCGGGAAAGAGTTTTGTCACAGAGACTCTGAAATCAAGTTCAATCTTTAGAATGAGCTTTTTGAATCTTGAATACCGCTCATTCTCTTTATACTTCACCTCATTTCTTGTATGTGTAAAAGGTGTAGAAGAAGAAGGTGTTTTAAGACCAGCACACAGAAGAGGGGACAAACCGTGACTGCGTCGTGACTAACCTGGCACTGGAGAAGTATGGGCTGCCTTCTGCTTCAAACCTCCGCACTATGGGTTCCTTCATGGCCGCCTCCTGCTCGGCTGTGAACTGTGAAGAAACGAGTTAAAAGTTTGCTAGAAAACAGTGGATGATAGAAAACATTTTAATTTAAGCGTTGATTATCTCCTCGTTTGTTTGATGACTCAATCACAGAAGTGAAACTGTCCCACAGCTCATTCACTTGGTTTGTTTTGAATGGTATCATCCACAGAAAGCTCTGTAAAGACAACTGGAATTGAATTAGCTAAAAAAAGCGCCATAACTTTTTTTTAAATAACCTTTTCAGTCATTTTAATGCTTCATATTGTTGAACCATCCGAAGCCCTGATTGAAGCGCCTGCCACCAGGCACGGATACGAGGTGTCATCCTGACGCTATTAATGCAGTGTTAATACACCCATAACAGGGTACCTGCCACAGTTTAATTACATCCATTTGATGAGTGCAGTATTCCGGGTGAGTCATCACTGTAACACTTCCCACTCATATAATATTATCCTTGCATTAAGTGCCGTGTCAAACCATTACTGAAGGAAAAGTGTCTTTTAGAATCTTTATGCTTTTGGCAGCAAAAAGCCTCCAAAGCTCGTTTTGGTCGTTCCAGTGACGTGCTGACAGGATGACTCATGGGAATCATTACCTCCTTTCCCTCGCGCGCCCTCTGATCCTTAGTGATGGTGGCGAGGACAGTGGCCGCCTGCTCGCCGCCCATAACGGAGATTCGAGAATTTGGCCACATGTAGAGGAAGCGAGGGCTGAGGGAGGAGAAAAAGAGAGTGTTCATTAACTTTTCTCATCAAACTTAGAACAGACAGATAAATAAAAAAAAAAAACATTAGCTTGAATGATATGGACTGTAGGGGGCCAGTGCCCACACAGGTGATAAATATGGAGTGAAAATGAATGAATTCATAGAAAAGGAAGGTCTGACACCAAACGAGAACAAACAACAGCTTCACCTGCTCAGAACTGTTCAGAAGAGTCCAAATAAAAGGTAAGAGGATAAGTTTTCCACAAAGTGAACTCATCTGTGCTTGTTTGAAAATTTCTTTCCAACATTTCTAAACACATTCAAATTGAGGGAGACAGATGGGAAATCACAATGTTTGAGTCAAACAACAGCTTGTATGTGAGCTTTGAAGTAATTTTTCTAACATATATTTTGCAAAGAAATGAACGAGGGCGCAAAGAAAAGATCCGTTTAAAGCACTCTCCATTGATTATACACGTTACAGCTTGTTCACGGTTCACAGGGAGTACAACGGCATTTGTTAAGAGATCACGCCGGATGTTTGTGGGTGTACAGGGAACTGAGTCGCAGGGTCTGTTTGCCTGATGATTAAAATCTAGAAATTATAGAAACACCTCTGCAGTGCTGTCATCTCTTTCTTTTTCAAACTGTCCATTGAGAGTCCAGCGATGTTCCAGGAGTCTTTGGTTAAACTGGTAGAGTACCATCCCCTCAGTCTGTGTCCTCTTGTTTTTAGAATAATGCTAGGGGGCATTCACATAAGTGAGGGGTGGTGGAGAGAGTGAGATTAACATGATTCTATTCTTCAGCTTCTGAACTCAAGAACCACCTTGAATGAGGTGAAATATCAACCGCAGTCCCCCAGCATTCAGCTCCTCTAGACAACACTCCCCCCGAGGACTGAGACTCTTCACAGAATTCAAATGGATTTCCTGTGAAACCTGTTCATTTGCCCTGGAAGCCTCTTCTCCTGCTGCTAGCAAAAGGTCACCTGCACCCAGATGTGAAAATACAAAGAGCACAATGTGGTTTTACACTCCACTTATTCACAATTAAGACACAGCTAATGGCCGTTGCCAAGGCAGCTGCTTTTCCTCCGTGGTGCCCGGCGCTGTCAGCGAGCGCACATTAACCTTTAACCATACCTGTATGCTCTGCCACACATGCCGTAGTTCCCTGCGCCGTAGGAGCCTCCGATGATGACGGTAATCTTGGGTACATTTGCACAGGCGACTGCGGTTACCATCTTGGCTCCATCCTTGGCAATCCCTCCGGCTTCATACTCCCTCCCCACCATGAACCCTGAGACGGAGCCGACAGAGGTCGCACATAAGGAGCGTGTGTGTTGACTATGCAAGTGTGCGTTTGTTGTTCTCTCCAGGGAGAAAGCCTGAGCGTGTTAAAAATAAATGTTTAATGAGGAACAAGTAAAAGTGAGAGACTGCTGACAAAGATTTGTACACCGGGCCACGTGAACTGATGATGATGATGATACCCAGCATTGTATTGTGTTACATGCAAGGACCACTGGGTGCCTCAGAACCCATTAAAAACCACAACACTTGCTCAGTTGTTTCACCCATTAGATAACAACGACCTCCACCAGCAAGGTTAGGATCTCCACGGCACCATTTCGGTGCATATTCAAATCCAGGAATCATTTTCCCATGGATCCTGAGGAGGACTACTCTCTGTGAGTGTGTGAACTTGGTGCAGATCAAACACAAAACTACATGAGTTGAAATGTTGATGGTGGGCGTTGGCGGGGGTGTGCGCTCGCTGTTACTATCGTATGTCAACTCTTGGAACATCGCACAGCGTGAACTCCCACTGACCTGTTATGTTTTGTAGAAAAATGAGTGGAATGTTTCTCTGGCAACATAACTCGATGAAATGCGTCCCCTGAAAAGAAAAGACAAATATTCATTATTAAGTGAAGGGGATAGTAATGACTGATGTTTCTTCATAAATGAACTCCCCGAAGAAACGGCAGCGTAAACATGTGGATTAAATATGCAGGAGGAACGTCAACAGAGCTGCTCGAGGAGATAACACTAAACTAAATATCTATCTCCATTAATTGTGGATATTTTGATTTCAAACATAGAACACTCGGTGACCACAGTGCATTTTCGTAATATCTTAAAAAATCTCAGCTGCTCTGATCTCAGTCCAGCGTCCCCTGTGATCAGTCGGCCTCGTCTCGTTCATCGTCCTCCTCGTGACCAGGCAGGACAGAAAGTGATCAGGCTGAGATGGACGTCGTCTGGCGGCGCCCTTTCTTTGTGTTGTATTTGCCAGACTTTACTTTGAAATGAAAGCCCTGAATGGCTTTTCAGTCGGCACAGCACACAGCTGCCAGGAGCTATTGCAGCACAGGCACAAAGGCCCGGTGCACTGTGCGGAGAGACGCCTCATCTCCATACACTTTGTGTTGCTGAATTACTCAGCTGTTTTTCTTTATTTTGGCATTTACCACGACCGTCTTTCTTCCGGCGGCGCGGCCCGCCTCGCATCGCAAAGTGTAAACAGAGGCTGGAGACAATGTGGGAGACGGCTGCCCATTAGAAACTGTCACTCGGTGAAAAATGATCCATCAGCCGGCTCCCTGATGTGTGCACAACAACACAAATCTAATCTTTTCTCTGCCACCTCTCCCTCTCAGCAGCTCCCAAACCTGGGGAAAAGCTTTTCAATTTTTACAGTTAGCATAACAGAAGCCTGGCATGTCTTAAGTAATGTCGGCGTGTCTGAAAATACAGGTGCTGAATTGATTTTTCCCATCTGAAGCACAGACTCCGTCTCTCTGCACAGTAATTGCGTGATGAGATAACCGGGGTGCATACCGTCATATTGAGACCTCTCAGAAATAAATCAAAGAAACCCCCTCCCCCATACCGGCTTATAATCTAATTCAAAATGTGTTAGAAAAACTTATTAGTCTATAATCACAAATCTAGCTCCTCGTCTTTGCTGAGGCTGAGCAAAGTTCAGGTCTGTTCACGGCCGATTGGCTTGTAAATTAACTGATTTATATGAAATGAAAATTAGGATTGTGCCTCGTCCACGGTCTCTAAATGCTGTGTTATTACAACGCCATTCATCAGCGCACTCGGGAGATGTTCCAGACAAGTGCAATTTGAGAGCTTATTGTAGGAGATAAACTCGTCGCCTCGACAACGAAGGGTCATGACGAACCAGCCACCAGCACTAAAGCTCCCTCGCAGGAGAAATATTGATATTTAGCAAATCCCTGTGGAGAATTTCATCTGAACTGCTTCACTATTAACATTCCAGAGGCACACACCAGCAGCATGTTCGGAAAACTCAACGTTTTAAGGTTTTTACAGGTGATTCGTATCTCATCCATACTGGGGAAATATTACGATTGCTGCTTCACAGATTAAACTTGGTGTAGTGAGACAAAACTGACCTTTTACCATTTCAGTCTTAAGTAGAGATTTACCTTTTTTGCAGATTCTGAAAACAAGACTCCGTTGTTGCCAATGATTCCGACCGGGTAACCAAATATTCTTGAAAAACCTGCGGACAGATGTGAGTTCAAATTCCAGAGTCCTTTTAGATGAGATGAGTTTTAGGAAGTGACTTGTGGTTACCTGTAACTAGTGTGTCTCCGTAGAAAGCTTTGAACTCATCGAATTTGCTGCCGTCTACAACTCTGGCAATGACCTGCACACAAATATATGTATATATAAGTTAGAAAAGCCACAAGAAAGACCTGTAACAAAAATCCTATTTTTCCTATTTTTATATGTATGGTCTGACATTATCCCAACACTTTTAAAAACGCTGGTTCTCCAACCCAAGTGATTTGACTTCAGTGATTTAACGCCATCTCTCGTTGAAAAGGCGATTACACTGGAACTCCTGTAACGACGAGCATTCAGTTGAGTTTGCAAACTAAATGTGCTGTCAATGTGTTCCACACTTTGACCCCCTGAGGGTGAGCAGTAATTCACACTCCTGGATCTCCATCAACAATCAAAGACAAAGCTTTAAAACAAATGAGATCATCTGGCAAGCACCGGCCAGAGAGAGAGCAAAAACACAAGATTGATGCCAGTCGGCCATTATCGACTTCACTCCAGAAAGAGAGACCTGACAGCTAAGTAGTGTTTAAAGTGCGTCCTGGGCCCATGAATGATAGGTTTATCTACAAGACCCGAGTCTGTGTTCCATGAATCTTGTTTTCTGATGGAAATATTATGGCAAATCAATTTAATTAATGGCAAACCATAAAATTAACCAACAGGCTGTCAGAAGCCATAAAGAACTTAAATTTAGAGCTTTGTGAGACATGCTTGATGCTGAATTAAAAAGACAAAGCTTGTGATGAAAACACATTAAAATGTACTTGTTCCAAGTACGCACAATTATGCTGGATATTTAATTATATATATATAATAATACTTAGTTAAATACTGGCCTTTGGTTTGATAACAAAAAAATTAAAATAAAAATAAAAAAACTTTTCAAGGACCTGCAGCCATGATAACAGGCCAAATAATTTCAGATAATTACGTGTTATTTGATTAAATACCTTGTATTAGATTATCAAAAAATAGTGTAGTGTTGCCAGGTTCAAATGACAAAGTAATGATCCTGATGTACGGCCTAAACAATATTTCCTATTCCTAAGGAGTGTGAAGGAAAGCAGAGGTCTACCTCTCTGATGTCAAAGTTGCGTTTCAAGTTATCGCCAACTATGCCGTAAAGTTCATCTGCAGGGTACAGAGGAGCCTCGGTGGGTTCTGTGGTGACCTGGAAAACATCACACAGGCTCCGTTTCAACAGGAAGCTCAAGCAGGAGGACTGGGTAAATTATTAAACATCAATAGTTGGTTTTTTTTTGGACTGACCTCGATATTTTTCCTGTAGTTGAGGCTTCGCACCGCCTTTCTTGCCAAATGAAGCGCGTGATTATCGTCCAAAGCATAGTGATCCGTCACACCGGATTTCCTGGAAAATATACGACTGATCAATCACCTGGAATTTATCATCACAGCACATACATCAATACTTTAAATGATGACACCGATGGGAGCGTGACTATTTGTTTTGGAAAAAATAATAAGTAAATATAAACCAGATGATACATACTGATTTTACTGCGTAAAATTATCTGTGTTTGAGATTTCAAACAACGCATCACAATGCCACAATTGTAAAATTATATTAATTTCATACTTGCAATGAAGATCGGCGCCGCCCAGATCCTCGGCAGAAACTTCTTCACCTGTGGCAGCTTTGACCTGTCAAAAAAAAAAAAAAAACAGATATTCTTAATGAAACAACAAAAAACTAAATATGTTTAATCACAGTGTTATTTATTAATGATCAATGAAATGATGGCAGGTCATGAGAAGGGATCATATAGGTTTGTTGTAATAGCTCCTGGCAAAATCACTTGAGTTTAACAGGTAAATCTGACGATGGAAGTTATTGTACGAGTACGTTTAACCATTAACTGACAACAGTATCTGTTAACCTGACTCTCCTCTCTACATACAAAAAGCAGGATGTAAAAATGAGCAAACCAGTGGAGGTCCTCCAAGGAAGATGGTTCCTTGCTTCTGCACAATGATGCTCTCGTCTGCCATGGCCGGTACATAAGCTCCTCCAGCGGTGCAGGAGCCCATCACGACAGCGATCTGAGGGGGCCCAGACAAATAACATGCACAACATTGAGAATGATCAGAAGGCAATTGCCAGTAATGTTATGGGCGCTTGCAACTGGGATTTTAAAATGTTAACATTTAAGACCTCCAAGAGACAAATCCTTGAAAGTCAAACAATGTTCGTCACTGATGGACAGAATGTGGACGAATTAATGGGAAATAAGATTAAAAGCATGGTGTCTATCACTCCTGGGTGAATTGGAAATCCACTGCATCCCTCAGCTCTCACCTTGGTCCGACTTGTTTTTGTTTTGTTACTAAAAAGAAGGATGTCTCTTCAAAACAAAAATCAAAAGTAAGATGGATCTGAGTGGCCTACAGACAAATCAAAGATGAATGAGCAACAACCGTGCAGATTTATGGTATCTGCTGCCTGGCTGAAGTTTTCAGACATCCTTTTTAACTTTCAAAGAAATGAAGAGGAATGAGAGTCCTGGCCTTTTTGGCCAGCCTATAGGCAAGACTTTTAAAAAGCATGAAAAGGATGCAATCCAAGATAGCAACAGTGGACGAGAGGAGACATGGAATTACAAAGTAGGTTGTTTTAATCCTCTTCTCTTGTGAAATACAAAGAGCCTCACCTGTGCTATTCCCTCTGAAGACAGCCTGGCCTGGTTGTAGAAGATGCGTCCAAAATGGTCTCTGTCAGGAAAGACGTCGGCCTGTCTGGGCAGGTTGGCTCCTCCAGAATCCACTGAAGGAAACAAGAACACCAGCATGTTTTTCAAACTAACAGATCATTATCATCCAGCTCCTAAACGGCATCTGAACTAAACATAAAACATACAAAACTTATTTAAATGCTGAGCTCAATCAAACTCATTCCGAAGCTTTAAGGTTAAGGAGTTGCTTCAAGCCTACAGATTTGGCCCCTGGGATCCTCAGACTGTGGAACTGTACTTCTCTGTTTCAAGCATGACCTCAAAAAGAAAAAATTAAATGTTTTACAAACCCTTACAGAAACACTCACCTAAGTAGATGCATGGCAAATGGTTCTGTTGGGCTATTTCTTGTGCACGGAGATGCTTCTTCACAGTAATTGGATAATACGTTCCTCCTTTAACTGTGGCATCATTGGCAACAATTACACATTCCACCCTGTGAGCAATTAAAATAAGATTACAATAACACGTTTTTGAGAAGTTATCATAAGAGAGAGGCTTAAAATCCAGATTTCATTTCTAAAGTCGCTCAAATCAAAATTTGCGTTCTCGCACAGATAGATGAAAAGCTAGTGAGGAATATTCAAAGGGACAATATTTCCATTTTTCCATCAAGTCCAAAAATGAACATCCATCTTTGATGGAAATGTGTTTCTACATGTTGCAGCTTGTATGAGTAAGAGTCACTCTTCCCTCATCAGGAGCCCTGCACATCCGCTGCCTGTAATGTGTGAATAATTACATTACTGCAGATTAGCTGATACACACAAAAGGAGGTCGTTATGATTACCCCGACACACGTCCAATCCCGGTAATTATGCCGCCTGCTGGGACTTCCTCCTTCCCATACAACTCATTGGCTGCAAACTGTGAGAATTCCAAAAACGGGGACCTGCAGGAAGAAAACCAAACGTCACTGAGATTCTGCTAACTCCCTTTTGACCAACTCAGGCATCAGTTTAGTTTGTAAATTATGTTTCATTCAGTGTTAATGCATTTTCAGCTCATTTGAAAATTCCACTACATATTCGATGGGTCTGGTTGCTCGATATGAATGAGCCATAAATTTTGAATCCATCAAAGCTGAAGATGGAAGTTAATGCATTACCCTGGATCCAGGAGTCGGTCTATACGCTCTCTGGGAAGGAGTTTCCCTCGAGACGTATGAAGCCTTCTGGCTTTTTCTCCTCCGCCTGAATCGATTCAAATAAGAAAATACATCGACAAATAATTCAGCAACACTTAAATAATCCAGTGTTGGTTTTTATCGAGTAAACATTCATAGATCCTTACCGAAAAAACAATCATATAAACAACACCCCGCAGGTAATGTTCAAACTAAGATGATACAACTTTGATGACACATACATTTCAATATTATTATTAGATATTCAATATCTACCTAATGTTAGATTCATTAAGAATATAGATATAACAAATGGCAAATGTGAATAAAGATTTACAGTTTTGACCTTTTAGTTGTAATTATTCACATTAGGGAAGAACAGAGCCTTACATTAAAAATAGTATAGAACTGAATGACTGACAGATATAAAAAGTTATGCTCACACACCCAGTTTAATCCTCTCTGTCCGGCTTTTCAGTTCATCAACAAGAACCTGCATTCTTTCATAATTCTCCTGTAAAACAGAAACAGCACACAGAACATTCCTTCACTTATCGTCTTATATAACGCTGAGTATCATGTAAAGCGCTTTAAATATATATAAGATTTCAAGATGGCGCTGCCCCAGCAGCTGCTGGTTACAGTAGCTATTCTATTCTATAAACAATATATATGAATAATTAATGACAGAAACACAATTTATTTCAAACACCCCTTTTAGTAATAAAAAACCTACTGAGCTGTCAGAATCGGAAACAATACTTTCACCTGGAGAACCTGTCACCTCCTAATATCACCTCCATCTTCTGCCTGGTTCTCTCATTAGACAATAGGAAGTGTTATATGATTATGGAGCTAATTAAATTGTGTTTACTATCCTCTCGACACTCAGTCGTCTAACTGAGTCAAGAGGAAATAAAAAAGGGTCAAAAGCAGGGAGCTGGAGTGAAAATGTTGGAGTGTGAGACACGATGACATCAGAACCAAAGTTTGTGCAAATAATCAGAGAGTGAGTCCGCAGCGCCCTCCAGTGGACGTTCATGGTGCTGCAGCAGTGAGGTTGAATCAGTTGATGGTGGGGAATGTGGACATAATGAATTGATGATCACATTGACAACTACTGGTACACTTAAACTTGCTGTACCATGAGTTTACAGGCTATTTTAATCAAATACACAACTCCTGGCTTTAATACTGAGTTACTTTCAGTCGCCTTATAATTTAAATATTTGTATTCCCAACACATATATATTCTTTACATTTTTGTTAGTAGTACTTGTAGTGACACTTTTATTCTGATATTATTATATTCATTAACCTTTTATAATTTGAATTTGACTGTTTAAATTAAAGATGGATACCTACATTTCCCTCTGGCTCAATAAAGTATTCATCGATCTACCTACTATGTATTAATATAGTTATTTTGTAAATTACTCTTTGAAAACACATTCTCTATTAAACACACGATAATAAAGATTCTGAACTTGGAGGATACTTATATAAGAAGATCATGCGTTTGTGTCCAGTTTTGTTTTTTTTGTTTTTTTGTTTTATCCTAAACGGTTTAGCAGAAAAAACACAAATCAGCTCATCGTAAAAAAAAAAAAAAGTTCTTTCATATTTTACACCTGGAATTGTTTAGAGAGGAACAGTTAAGTGAAGGACTCAGCCGTTGTATCCTTCATGTCCTGCAGTGGACAGATGTGTCCACAGTGGGACCAATGACAGCTGATGACCTCCTGCAGCTGGAGCACGAGCTTCACTTCGCTTTTGGTCAGATATTCATTTAAACATGAGCCGACATTAACGCGTGTACAGTCTGTATGTGTTGGCGTGACCTCGCAGCTTTAGCAACAGATGTTAGCACCGAGTACATTTTCAATGTGACAGTGTGGCTAGCTGCCGCTAGCTGCAGGCTAACCTACCTGGTAAACAGCGGAGTGTTTATCCGGCTCGGAGCCGAGTCGAGCCACTTTGTCCGCATAGTAGGGCCTGGATGAAGACAGAGGCAGCGCTCTGCAGCGGAGCAGCCACGGCCTGACTCTCTGCAGAAGCATGTTTCAACTCACGTCTGGGCAAACGTGAGATTCACAGCTGCTAGCTTTGTGGCTAACCTAGCAGTGCTCTTCTTCTATGAGATTAGTGGCAGCGTTGCCGACGTGTCTCGTGCCCAGTGTCTACGTTGCCACCTACTGTTCATATACAGTACCTGCATGCAGAAAAAGCCATCCTTTTGCTGTTTAAACACTTTAAACCTGATAACAATACTTATTAGGGGTCCAAGCAGCGAAGCTGAGGGAACCCTATTGTATTTACTCGGTTTTTTATTATTATTATTCTTTTCACCCCTCATTTGCCGGGTAAAAGTGATGCTACAGGCTAAACGATAATTATTTCTGATGAGATATTTGACATGCTGATATGGTACGGGTGCCCCTCCTCACAAACCTGAAATGACAATATTGTACCTATAGGTGGCGCTATAACAGGCTGTAACGCGTTTTGACTTATATCTCATAAACCGCGTGACTTTTTTCTATCATTCTTTTTTCCTCTGATTTTGGCCCCGCCCATTTCCGCCTAATTAGTTTTTTTTTCTACATTTGATTAAGTGCTAAACCTTCAAATGGGCGGCCTGTCCACAATTTTTGATGAATATGGATGAAAACTCACACAGACCAAACCTGACAAGTAGTATTTCACTTGAATCAATATTTTGGCATTTCTGTCTGTTACAGCCAATCAAAATCCTTTGCTGCTCTCTCAAAAAGGAAGTGACCTCATATCTTGGCTAGGCTTATTTGCATTGACACCAATCATCATACACTACGTCTGGACATGATAAAGAGTGACCACACCAATTTTGAACTTTCTCTGTTTCTCGCCGACTGCCAAACAGGAAGTCAGCTCATATCTCATCAATGGTCTTTTGCATTGATACCAGAATTCATACAATATTTTTGCACATGCTAATGACTGAGTGCACCAATTTTTGCTTCATTCGTGCACAATTTAGATTTTTTATGAATTTTTTGGTGGTTTTGCCTTTTCTGCTGTACACCAAATTGACCAGTAGATGGCTGTCTCTCAAACCCTGCCATTACTTCCCCACAATAAGTCACAACCTTGTCACTGATCTGCAGATATATTCACTTCTATTAAGGTGTCACACTTCCACTAACTTCTCACTAGTCAAATTAAATAATGCACTGATACACTTATACAATCCATGCAGACTCACACAAGCATTCATATTTGAAACCATTCATTTAAACCATTCTAAACGGCACTAACAATCACTCCATAAATAATAATTACTAATAATAATTAATTTAATAATAATTACATTTCATACATGTTCCAGAATCTAATTCCCCTGCCCATGCACATTTAAGCCTATTTTATTGTTTACTACACCAAATAAACCTACAGGTCTCACTGTTGTCTCATTTTACAGCTAGTTATCTTATTAATGTACAACTCTAAACCTGTTAAAACTTGAAACAACCGCAAAATGCCCATGGGACGCCTTGCACCATGCCCCTAATTGCCATATACCCAAAATTGCTCCATACCTTGATTTGCTCCCTACCCTGAATTGCTCCATACCCCGACCGCGCTGCTTGGACCCCGTTCATACCTGCGAGCAGGTCTAGGTTATTATTATTTGCTTGTTGATTATTATCAATAATAATCATCATCATCATCATCATCATAATACTTGGCTTTTTCTGGATCCATGATTATTAATGAAATTGGACAACAAATATACCAAGTAGAAATATAAGTATAAGAAGTATAAGGTGCTGAGATTATCCTCTGTTGTCTTTAATTTGAAATATCATAGATGAAGGTGTGAACGGTCCTCACTCTCCTACATGCTGGAAGGTTCTGACTGACATTTTTCAGTTTGGGCTTTTCCAGTCGATTAAAAAGCGCAGAGGAACAGAGACACTTTAAACTGCAGCTGAAACCGACGCAGACAAAAGGCCCGGTCTCACATAGAAATGGGAACTAAAGTTGGTTTTAAGTGGGGCTCAGAGTTAGCCTAAAAGCTTCAAAAAAACATCCTTTCTGACCCGCGTGCTTTATTCAAGGCAGAGTACATTTGCCAGAGTATTGGTTGAAGAGCATTCAAACCAAGAGCTTTTAGTTCATTTAGTTTGGAGAGGCCATTCTCCTCCAACGCTTCCACCTATTCTAACAGCATGCATCGAAATGTCCATGACCTCCACTCAGATGGCTGCTCCTGTTTTCTTAGGAAATATACACTCCTCCACTCTGTGTGTGACCTCACACCCTCTCACTCATCCAGTTCCCTCCACTCTGCCGTGACCAGTGAACTCTTCTCGCTGCCGCACTGGTGAAGTGACAGAATAGATGTAGAAGCATGAAAAGCCTCTTATGAGTAAAAAAGAGAGAGAGAGAGAGAGAGAGAGAGAAAGGAAAAATTATATTTAATAAAATATTTTGATGACTGGGAGTTGAGGGCGGGGAAGTGGTTGAAGCACATATAGGTTGGATGAGTAAAGAAATAATAAGGTACACAGGCTAAGGCTAAGGTTCTATAGTGTGTTCTATAGCGTAACCATCACAACTGTCTGTCTAACCCAAGTGTGTAAGATTTATGTGAAAGGGATTCACTCAGCTTATAAATATAAAATAATCATAGCGATGTTTCAATGAGTGTGTTCCATCTAAATTGTATAGATTGTTATTTTCTTGACACTTGAAAACAAAATGTACATTCTATATTTATTTTTTATTGAATATTTTTTATTTTTCCTCCTTTACATGCAGTACACACACACACACACACACGTAGTACATACTTTCATCCCTTTTCTCTAAAGGAGCTGAAACCTCTGATCTTTCCCTTTTTTTTGGAAGAGATGATAAAATGTGTTTCACAGCTACAGTCAATGCTACAGAATAGTCACAACCCGATCTGCTCATCAGTGCTTCCTGTGAGAGGGCAGGAAATGTTGTGCAGCTTTGGATGTTGGGATACTGGTAAAGAAAGTCCCTTTGAATTGTACATATGTGTAAAGCTCCTTACAAATATTTCATCTCTTCACAGGATCACTGATTGATATTCTCCCTATTCACCATTATCCCCATTATCCAGCCCCCCGTCACTGATGGGATGGGACTGGGAGCGGTGGAAAATGGGAGCAGGTGAAAATGAGTGAAGTCATATATGACAGGGACGGATCTGAGAGAGTTCAAACACAGTGCACGACCATAAATTAATGCTATAAGCTTTAAAGCTGAGGTATAATCCCATTAAAATGACACTTCAGTACAAAAGAACCGTAGCTGGTTCCAGAGATGAAAACCGACCAATGAGTCTGTGTCCAGATGTTGAGGAGACCTCTGTCTGTCTCTATCTGTGACTGTGGGACAGGCAGCTGGAGCGGAAAGATATTTAGTGGAAGTATCTCTCAACTGATCTTTGCTAGCTGAAGAAAACAACCTTTCAGTGTAAACGAAAAAAAAAAATCAAGTATTCTCTGTATCTATGAGCATTCGTGACATTTCATCATAAATAGTAGAAATGAAAAGAGGAGTGCGGCGGTTGCATTAAATGTCGGAACGCTTGACCCGACCACCTTGGCCTCGCAGCATACTTCATTCCACACATGCAGAAACCTCTCCACTGTTGTCAACCCTCGCCTTTTCTTTGCGTGGCTACATCGTTAATGTTCCGATGGTTTCCTTAGCAATCGGATGTGGCCGCTTTTCTTTTTCAACCGCAGAATGATCCTGCACGAAGAGTCCGTCTCTTCAGCGCTGCGTCTGTCGGAGTCTTCGTTTCTGTTCCAGACCCAGTACAGCAAAAACAGATTGTTGTCTTTCGCTGTGTTTACGTTTCTGCCCTCAGCTTGTGCAGCTCTTACTGACCTCATGTACCAACCTGCCTTTCGTTCTTTCTTGATGCCTGAAGAGTCCACACTGTCATCCATGTATCTACTTACCTTTCTCCCCTCCTTTGTATCATTCTTTCTTTCTCTTTTGAAATTCTTTAACTAATCTGGAATTTGCATTCATCAACCATGCATTCATCCATTTACCTTTCTATCTCTGTATTTTTCTTCTCGTGTCCTTCAATTCCCCCCCCCCAAAAAACCTTAGAAACCCTTCACAGCCACTAAATAACAATGAAATCAGCGGTGTGTGACATGAACAACCTGACTATGACAGTATCTGTCACAATAACCCGTCTGTGTTGAAGGGTGGCGTGACAAAACTTTTATGCCAAAAACAGCTCTGGACTGTGACTCACGGCGGCGGCGGTGCCTCCACATGTATGTTAAATGAGCAGCGAGAAACAAGGGTTTAAGTGTTTTTTAGTGCAAGCTGACAGGTCAGTGCGAGTCTGAACCAACCGCCCATTGTGAACGTGCTGTGTTCACGGCGAGCACGGCGCTGGACGGTTGAAGTGGATTAAGTGATCTAAGTGAGGGCTGTGGAGGAGGACGCTGCGCCATTACGCTGAATGATAGCTACTCCTGCTGCGGCTCTCCAACCGGCACTTCTCGCCGCCCGGAGAGGGAGAGAAGGAGGAAAGGTGGGGATGCAACGCGGGAACGAGCCACCCTACTTCAGCGTTTCGCACTGAGAGCCCTTGCGGCCTGCAAATTGCCCACTTTCCTGACAGACAGAGACGTTGGATTAAACAAACAGGCCACAGCAGCGGCGAGAAGGCATCAGCGCGCACATGTTGGGTCCCGGTGCTGATGCGGCGGATTTTCGTCACATTTAAACGACCTCTGCTGTCAGATCCATCATCCTCCAAAACACTAAACGGCCATGTTAACTTCCTGACTGTCGGCTCGCATAATGTTTGCTAAGTGCCACTTTACAGAATCGTGCGCGATACAGTTCTCTGCCGGCCCGGCTCTTATTTAATTCACTGCACCAGAGGCAGTGACTCCGGAGGAGGATTACAAATGCAACCGAGAGTTCCAAACAAGGTGAGCGAAGCTGCGATACGATGCTGATTTGATCTGATTCGATACAGTTTGAAGATGGGGACAAAATAAATAAATGACAATAGGCGATAAAACGAAGTGTATGATCTATTATTCACCATCTGTGGCTTTAACAGAGAACAAGGCTCAGCCAAAATTGTCCACACAATAATTTATTCACTCACAGACTAGAAAAAAGAGCAAAGGCATTTTGTAACTGGAGAAAAAAAAAGAACTCAACTAGCAACAGGAAATTTCACCGTAAGCTTGAATTATTACATGTCTACAGTATATTTATAACCTTCATGAGTCCCGTCGAGCTCAACGCTCAACACAACAATATTCACAGGTCGTGTTAGCCAGCTAACGGTTGGAATGATCGTTTATATTTTTATATTATTGATGAGAACAAAGGTTTTAGAGCGTTAGATACAGAACATGATGTTATGATTCTGATGGAGAAGGGAATGAACTGTATTAATTTGAAAACATGGCCAAGAATGGAAAAAGTGAAGGAGCGATCCAGGAACGAACAAACGAAAGAAGGAAGTCAAATATCATGAGGCCAAGAAACAACTACCACGAGCAGTCTTTTGGATTTACAGTGTCTGTCTGGAAAACAGTGAATTAGACGCCATTAAACCCCACTGTAAAATGTACATTGACACCAGTGCAGTAACTCTCAGTACTTTTCTAAATCATGTGCATATTTGTACATACTGTATGTGTCATGTCCCATAAAGCCTCAGTGCAGATTCCGCCACAGCTGCTGCTGCTGCAACACTACTGTGAAGACATTTTAACACAACGATGAACAAACAACTTTCTTGTTTCTCGTGCAATAAAAGAAGGAATAACTGATCTGATGCACATTTGGTTTTCTGTGAGGATTTAATCCTTTTCTTATATTTATATTCCAGATGGACATCTCAGGAAGATTAGCAACAAGAAGGATTTTCTTTCCCATTCGTTTGCACTTTAAAACTATTTTTTGGTCATGGCCACCGTCATATTTACCTTCTAAGACAGATGGTTCTGTCAGATACATGCTGCCGTACTTCAGACGAGCTCCTCATACTGATCCCCTGAATGTGTTTCTTTATTTGATTTTCTTTTGCAAGGGGCTCGAAATGGAAGTCAAAACCCGCCCGTCTGTACATTTCTAACAACAAAATCTCAGAAGCATCTGGTGCCTAAACCAGGGTTTGGGCTCATTAAATTAGTAAAACTTGGAGATTGGGCCTTGAGATATTTGAGTGAGAACATTTGCTTGTTAAGTTAACATCGAAGATAGTGGACATTAGTTCTTAATGGACCGTGTGTTTTTGCTGTGCACCACAGAGACAGCAGAAAGAAGGAGAGAGTAGAGCAATAACAAACCAAAATAAATAACAAATTCAAAAACGTCCGGTGAACAGCACCATGCTTCAAACAATCAGACTGACGCAGCGGTGGTCGTGAGTGGTGTATTTGACGCGCACATGTTCAGCACAGCAGGAGACACAAGGAAAGCTGGGTCCCAATTTGGGGGCCGCATCGTTCAGGAAGATGCACCTGAAGAGCAATTTTGTCATAGCAGCGCATCTGGAGTAAGGCTGTCCCATCCGAAGGACTCCTTCAAACGTGGCTTCCTCCAATTCCCGAGCAAGAGAGGGTCCGATGGGCAGAGCCGATCTCGTATGCTTGGCAGTGGTGTAGCTGGCTAGCAAGCGACGTGGGTGGCCGGTGGAAGGTAAGGGCAGGATGAGCCGGGGATGCGATGGGAAATCCTCCGTAGGCTGACTCCTCCAAAGGATGCAGCCACCGAACTGGGACTAAAACGAAGTTGGTCCTGGTTAAAAAGGAGGGTGTTACTGATCGATGATCATCGTCCTTCATGTTCCAGCTCTTGGTGCAGGTGAACACTCAGCAGAACAACATGGAGTCAGAAGCGTTATAAAGGCACTGTGTTATTTCTACAAGCCGACAGAAGAGAAATCACAACCATAATGTCGATCACTTGCTTTTCAAACAAATGCTCAAAAGTTGACAGGAAACCTGGGCAGGAAACGGCCGCTCGACCCCCCCACCTGACACCAACCAGTTTCACCGGAATCTGAATCCAGAGAGAGGCCGGAGGAGGCCGAAGATCAGGGGCAGAATCAAATGCAAAGGTCAGTCTGTGGTGAGGGCAGATGCCCAAAGGGTCGAAACACAAACACAATAAATAAAAACGTTTAAGAAACCAAGGCAGAAAATAAACGTCAGAGGCAACAGACACAAACCTTAAAATGGAACCATTAATCCTTCCGATTGTGTCTTTGGAACATCTTCAAAAGTGAACGCTTCACGTGTGCAACGTGAAATCAAGCAGAGTTGGTGCCATTAACTTTACATTAATGCTGTTGTGATCCCCACATTTCAAAGCGGTAAAGGTGCAGAATCGGAAGTTCTCTTGGACGAGGTTTTCTGGATTCTGGTTCCGATCAGGCAACTGAACCTCTTGAGACGCAGGCGAAATAGTGCATGTGTCACAACTGCTTGTGTTCATGTTGGAAAAGGTGATACTTAAAAAAGGGAATGTTATTTTGCCAACAACAGATGCATTTGTTTGATGCAGATTTAGTGCATGTGGACATTCAGCCATTCTCACAGCAGCAAAAAGACACTTTTTAAAAACATCTCTGTGCTTGGTTCTGCTTCTTCCTTTTGATCTGTGACCCTGCCAGGAGGTCAGAAGGTCAAGGTCCGAGAAATACCTCTTTGTTCCATTCAAACACATTTTTAGAAAATGTACACCGCTGACTGTCCGGATGGCCTTGTAGCGTGACGGCCGCGGCCTCTCAGTAGATGACCTCGTAGACTGTCGCTTTCTTATCTCCTGAGCCCGTCACGATGTACTTATCATCTATGGAGATGTCGCAGCTCAGCACAGAGGACGACTCCTTCGACTGTAAGAGCGAGAAAAGGCCAGTGAAAGAGTAGAAAATGTGTTCAACACAACAGCGATAAAGGGCGGCTGTGTGACGGACGAGTGCATGCGCTTACCTGGAAGATGCTGGCACCGTACGGAGTTCTCCAGGCGTTGAGCAGATTGTCTTTTCCTGTGCTCACGAACCACTTCCCTGCAGAGGAGTAGGACAAATCAAGACAAAAAAAAATCCCTCCTCAATTTCCTCCTTCTACGACTAAATCAAAAGACAGATTCTTACCGCAGTGAGCAAATCTGAGCGACAGCACGCAGCTTTCGTGCAGGTGGAGCTGGTACTTGTCCGGTTTGGTGACATGCAGGACCTCCACGTTGCTGTTCTCCATCCCGACCGCCAGCCACTCGCCCGTCGGACAGTATCCCAGGGAGAAGATCTACAAACGCCACAGGTATGGCAGATAAGCAGGTTTCCATCCCTGACCCTTGGTCGGTTGGTTTTCATGATTGTGCGTGAGCAACAGCACAGATTTCCACAAAATTGCATCCAGGATATATTCATTCTTTTACATGATCTTGAGTATTTTTAATTTGTTTGTTTCAGTTTCTAAAATCAAACTGAGTTCGCAGCAACTCCTCCACCAGGAAGAAGAAATTTCCTTCCCCTGAGTCAAACCAAAACACTTTTGTCCCATGTGACACGTTGAGTTGAGCTTAGAACAGAAAGCATCGGAGGGCATTAGCATTCTATCAGCTGCATGTCGCTCCCTGCGTCCGGCCCTCTCTTAGCTCTCGTTAAATGCCCCCCCTCCTCCTCCTCCTCTGCACACTGAGACGGTGAAATTGGTCTTTTCAGGAAAATTGCAGTAATGGTCTCTTATTGCTGCTCTGCCCCCTCTGCCAGCAGTATTAATGTTAAAGGTATCTGAGGACAGGCCGGAAACACGGAGCTCACTCTGACCTTTAATGGCTGCTTAAGTGTTCGGAGCTGAGCTTGAAAATGACGGCCTGAGCGGTGTGATTACACAAACCGCAAATAGCCGTTATTTGTTCTGCGAGCCACGGATCAAATCTGCATGTTGGTGTCACCACATAACAATAAAAGTAGAACCTACAGCTACTGAAGAATAAAAGTGTAAATTCATACAGTAGGAATAGGATTAAAAGATCCAAAAGTAGATCAATACCACAGCAATAAAAATATGAAGTAATATTGCTGTGTGTGTGTGTGTGTGTGTGTGTACCTGGGAGGTGAAGTCGTGCTGTTGCAGCTGCCGTCCCTCTCTCAGGTCCCAGGACCGGACCGTGTTGTCCAGCCCTCCAGTCCACAGTTTGGTCCCATCGTTAGAGATGTCGATACAGCTGGCCCCATCAGTGTGGCCCTGGAACTGCCTGCAGGAAGAAAACCCAAGGGTCAGACAAACCCAAACAGGCACGGGCCGCCCCCTGTCCCCGTCCCCCAGCTCCGTACCTGACCAGGGTCTGGTTGTGAAGATCCCACACCGCGATGTTCCCATCGGAGCAGCAGGAGAAGCAGACCTTGGAGTCGGGGCTGATGGCCAGAGCGTAACACGCGGGCGCCGACGACGTTAGCTCAGCCTTTATCCGAGGAGTAGGCGTGGCCAAATCCCAGATTGACAAGGTACTGGCCTCGCCCCCGACTATGAGGGTCCGCCCGTCGGGAAGCAGGCGACAGGAGCGGATGTAGTTGTCTCTGTTCTGATGCGACAGAAACACACACACGAGTCGATTTTGCATCAATGCATGAATGAATCTGTGTTTGCATTCACGATGTAAAGTTTGATGTCATGTCAGGGGCCATGCAGCTCACTCACGAGGCAGTCCAGCTGGGAGACAGGGGTCTTGTTGCCCGGGTGACTGATGTCCCACACTTTGACGCAGCCCTTGCCGCCAGTGTAGACGTGACGCGTGGGGTTACTGATGGTGACGGCGCACACCACCTCCCCGTGGCCGAGAGTATTGATCTGGCGTGCGTGGCGCGGGATGCCGGGGCCGATCAGCGCGTCTGGAGGGAAAGGCACGGGCTGCATTTGTCCGTCAGCGCTCACGTGGAAGGAGTAGGCCCTGACAGGGGGAGGAAAAAAGGAGGGTGAGACGTGGGGAAGCAAAAAAGAGGAAACGAAGGTGACGGCTGAGAGCGAGGAGGAGGAAGCGTACGGTTTTCCACCAGGAATGCCTGACAGGTTGGGAGGAAGCCCAGGCACACGTATGTGGTGGTGAGGATCAAATCCCACCTGCAGGAGATGAGAGGGCGAGTTTAAAACCAACTAGACCTGAAATGATACAACAGATCTGGTTTTAAGATGCAAGTTTCGGTCGGATTAAGAAATGAAACATGAGCCTCTCACTGAGGGAAGAAAGAAAGCCCGCAAGTCCAGTGGGCATTGCTCTCGGGATAAAACCAGTATAAGAGCCGTTACCACTTGTGTCCGTCCGTAGGCCGCCACCGCAGCCGCCGCCACCGCGCTCATCTGTGGGGAGATGTTGTGCAGGCCGGTGTACGCGGCCCCCGCCCCGCTCAGCTCTCCGTTCATACCCGGGTGAGGAACCATTCCGAACGGCCCGGGGTACGAGCAGGGCACTGCAAGAGGCGTACGGAGACCCGGAGCTACGGGGACAGAACGGCGTCAGATGAAAGTTCAGGTTTTTCACTCTTCTTCTTCTCATATGATCTGCCTTTTTTTAAGTCTTAGAGGCCTTAAATCTCATATGTCATATTCAGTTACAGAGAGCGGTGAACGGGACCCTCACCCAGGGACTCCAGACCCGCCGGTTTCGTGGGTACGGATCTCACGCCGGGGGTGGAGGCGCTGCTGGGTGTTGGGGCATCAGAGCGTGATGTGGGGGTGCTGGACTTGGACACGGGAGTTGTGGACTTCTCATTCTGCAACGCACACAAAGTGAAGTAATCAGACAGACTTGATGCCAGACTTTACTTAAAATGTCCTGTCCAGGAGATTTCCCCCTGTATTCTTTTCTTTACCTTTAATTCTGACCTTTTCCTGAATGTCTAAATATGGAAAATACTGAAAACACAAGACCACGAAACCCCACAGGACTCACCAGGTTAATCTCTTTGGACTTGGACGACGGCGTGCTGCTGGAGGAGGCGATGGAGGAGGGACTCAGGGGGACGTCCTTCTTCAACAGGCGATTTTTGTCCACCCCGTTCTCTCGAGGAGAATGGGCGGGGCTTCCTCGAGGAGACGTGGGGTCCTGAGGTGGGCGGGATGGACAAGACGAGGACGAGCGAGTTAGATGGGTTTATTTCTTTGAGCTAACAGGAAAGACCGAAAACCGTTTTCACCTCGTTGGAGACGTCGACGACCAAGTTGTCATCGCTCTTCTCTCCATCACTCTCCTGGCACGGACACAGACACGGAGCACAGACATTATTACAGACACTGCTGGTATAATGTTTTATTTGGGCTAAAACAAAACCATCGGCCTCTATTAATGGTGGAGAAAAACACTTATAATAACACTGTTCATTTCATATTCGATACATAATGCTGATAATGAAACTGGATTATCATAGCATCATGGATTTCATCAAATCATAAATTACGTTCATTCAATTTTTTTTTTTATTTGTACTTTTTCTACAAAGTCTAAAACCAGATGTCATTCATCTGTCCCTCAACAGTCGAGACCCCAGCCTTGACCCCAACCACCTCATTCATTCTGAACTGTTTTTTGTTTTGTTTTTTTGCTTTTCTTCCACTCGGAAAGTGTGTCTTTCTACAGCTTCACTAACATAGCGCGTGGAGGTCAGCTCCTTGTCATCTGTCTTCTGCTTCTTGCTGTCGGAGGAGTAATCGCTCGAACTGCGGTGCTTCTCTCCGGAGCGGAAACTGGCCGAGGGAGACACGGACGAGCTCTGGAAGGAACAAGCCAACAAGCAAACTGATCAGAATCATCCAGAAAACCACCAGGTTTGTTCCAAAAGACATCGACGATGCACCGGCAGAAATATCCACGGTCCTCAGCCGGTCTGGGTGGAGATGAGCAGATCTGTTTCTCTGTTTCCAAAATGACCATAGATGGTGCTGAATGCAATATGTGCATCACATTACAGAAGCCAGTGAGCACATCTTGGTCTGTGGACGATCAAAAGATAAGGCCGCATCCTTTCCCTGTGGATTTTCTAAATATCAGTGAGGACAAAATACAGAAACCCCAGCGATGGAAATCTCCCAACCTACACAAACATATCCAGAGCTATCTGCATGACTCATAGACTCATAAAAAGAGATGGATGGGGCCTCTCCACTTCTTCAAAAGATGAAGCCAAAAGATCCCAGGGTGCGGCCATGTTGCATTTTAAATGCAAGCTGGAGCCAGAGAGCTGAGTCTGAACCGTGATACGAAGTCTGGGTCACAACTTGATACCAGCAGAGATTCCATAGACAGGGAAAGTATTTCTAACTTTTGTTCTATCCCTTCTACCCTTTAACACCAAATGAGCAGCAGTCGTCTAAATGTGGGTCAACTAATCATCTTCCAGGGTGACTTGTACTCAGCGGGGAGCTCACGGCAGAAAGACAGGACTGTGCAAATCAAATTAAAAGTGAAGGCTAACACCTTGTAAGTGTTTACACGCCGACACTGTCCATGGACGCAGAAAACAAATTCAAAGAAATTCCAAGTGGGCTATAGATGACTGTGGGCAGAGCTGAGGAAAAAGAAAAATCTCAAGGCGAAAGTTTAGACTTTGATAGATTGAAGGAAATTACTCTTTTTATACCCCGCACAGGGCGCGAGGCAAAATATAAGCTCTGTCTTCTTTTCAGAAAGAAAAAAAAAAAAAAAAAAAAAACTGGAATGTGTCAAGACTGCTCCAGGGCCACGAAATAAGGACAAATCTGGCAGCGAGCGTGCAGCCAGTCATCGGTGCAAACAGAAAGACAAAGACGAACGACGCAGACACATAACGACTGCCTGATCCGCTCCACGGCTGGATTTCCACATCACTTTAAAACTCCTCTGCCTGTCAAAGCCATTTCATTACACACTGCATCACGCAACGCAGGAGCGGCGCCGCATCCTTGACAGTTTGACTCCGCCAGCGTGGCGTGAACCCGCCGCCATTATTTCAGATCTGTGGGAGGAGTTGCCCCCCCCCCATTGATGTCTCTGTTTTTGTAATCAAATCTGGCGTCCTTTGAATTACAATTAGTGCAGGATTAATCCTCTTTGAGAAGCGGAGATCAAAATAAGGTCAGCGAAACATTTCCCCCTCTTGCTCTGCCTGTCCCCGCTGATCTGGCTCTCATTGGGAGGCGCTCCTTACGCCGGCACACGATGGACGGAGGGAGGGAAAATAAAGCAGGACCTTTAACTCGACCTTTCCACTAACTCACGCTTGTAACCTTTCCGCTGCCCTTTGCCGTGCTGCAAGTGTTGATGACAAAGATTCAGGGGGGGAGGAGTAAGGGTTCGGTGTGTGTGTATGTGTGTGTGTGTGGTCGGGCAGCACTTGTACCTGTTTTGATTTTAGCACCACGCACAGTGTGCAAACACGGTTGAGACGCCTGAGCATGTACAGGTGCTAGTCTCTTTCAGCGACACAGCAAGCTGACCCCACCACACACACACGCTCCCCCTTTCTCTTTTCAGACTGATTAGATTAATTAGCCTGCAAATTAGCTCTTTCAAAAACATCAAGGCAAATTAATTTCGCTGCAGAGACAAATGGAGGCTCCGCCGGCGGCAGCCTGGCCTCTGTGAGTGTGAGGAACCGTGTTGCTGGGTGAACGTGTTCGTGTACGAGCACATCAGAATGTTATCCGCCTCCCCATTTCAAATTGATTCTACAGGTCCTGATAAGGAAGCTCTAACCTCTACACGTGCCTTTTTTTATTTCAGCTGAACAAACAAAAGCTCGACTCAGAGACGTAAACACATTGTCTTATTTTAAAACTTGGGTATTAGAAAACACCATGGAAGACGTTCTTTTGTCATTGTCCAGCGACAGGCAGCAACAGAGATGCTTCAAGTTGTCGGAAAAAGGTGCAAATGTGAGAAATGCACAAGACATAACTGAGTCAACACAAAAGAATTTAACTGAACATGTTCCCTAAAGCTGTCAAACGACTTTTGTATTGAGACTGAATTCTTTAAAAAAAAATGTATAATTTGAACAGATTGGATGCAAAATCAGCCATTGTTTCAAATCGTCACTGGATGCAGCGACTGCGACAGTTTGAAACCTTGAATCTTTTGTTCGGTTTCTCCCCTCTGTTCTTCCACCCGCCCTGTTTTCTGTCATTCTTTCCCGGGAACATGACTGGTGTGTGTGTCCACTATTTGTAAATCCTGTGTCTCATCCCCATTTGTGGCTCCGTTCGCGCCATCTCTGATCTTTTGTGTTCCACGCTATTTGTTTCTTATTCTGCAGCCAACCCAGCATGGCCCCGCTGAACATTTGGAAAAAGAAAATCCAACCATTAACAATGAGAAGCAGAAAAAAGACTGTAACTGAAAGAAGAAGAAGAAGACGTGCGACAGCACTCACAACAAGCTGCAGCGTGTTTACTGCAACAGGTGATTCACCGTAAAGGTCAGTCTGAACGTGAAAGCAGCCTCATTAAGAAATTACTTCTTTTTTTCCTGCACGGCAAAATCAAAGACGATTTTATTTAAGGTCTTTTTTTTTTTTTTAAAGTGAACACTCGAGTCCATGCGTCACCTTTCAGCGGAGAAAGAAAAACAGCAGCCGCAAAAATCAATGGCCACTGATACAGTAACTGAACCAACAATTAGCTTAATTTGATAAGTGCACTCGATCCCACCGACGTCGACAACAACAGGCCTGAGGAGAAGCAGTCCCCCAACACACACACACACACACACACACACACACACACACACACATCTTTGTGAGCGTGTGTGGTCGCCAAGGACGTTAAGCCACAGATGTTCATAGATGTTCATGCAATTCACACACACCCTGTGTGTGCCCTGTGGACTGTTGCCAAGGCAACTGTAGACCACTGACAAGGGGCTTATTGGTTTCATGAAGTGACTGTTGGCCGCCATGTCAAAGAGCAGCTCTGTGCGTGTGCTCACGCTCCTGTGTGGGCTCATGAAGGGCATTCATCATCCTGCTCACTCTATCTTTATCACTGATTCCTGACAAACAGAGGCAGCGCACGCACACACACACACACACAGCTAATCACTCCCATCATGGTGCCTACAGCTCTGAGTGTAAGTGTGGAGGAGGATATACAACATGGGGGGCAGGAGATAACATATTAAAACATTCCTCCTGTCTGAACTGATTCCAAAACACCAGAGAACACACACACACAAGCCACAGAACTTATTCGTGTGTGTGTGTGTGTGTGTGTGTGTGTGCTGGGGCTGCTTGAATAAAGAAATGCTAATCTTCTCATTGAGTATTCAACAAACCAAATGTTTGCCTTGGGAAAAAAGCTCTGCTTAAGGGACTAATTACTGCAAGCGCTGGTTGTTACATTGATCTGTTTCGCTGCCTCGTTCTGCTCCCTCCTTCCTTCCCTAACCAGACTTCTTTTTTTTTTTTTCTCCACTCATCTTGGGGTCTCTCTTTCATCCAGTTTTCCTTCCTATTTGGCACCATTTTCACGTATCAGATATTTTAAATACGTGGTTATTCAGCGCAGCACAGTGGTGGAATACAAAAGACATAAAGTTCATACAGGGGTTTAAAGCAGATTCATGTCTCATCATGACTCATTTATATATCCGTGTCATGATCTACATTTTAAAAGAACATTTGTTTTTATTTTTACATTTTCTGTATTATGGCTGAAATTCCATTACGGCTCTGAGTGAGTTAAATGAAGGTTTAATGTGGGTTAAAAACAACAAACAATTCCGTTACCTGTTTCAAAAAAAAAAAAATAAGACACTCACCTTGACTGAGTCTCTGTCTGAAAGAAAAGAGAGAAACTGATTGAAATATTTTGTCTGATTTAAAAAGGCAAACACACAGACACAGACCAAATAATAAAAATAAATATTATATCTCCCCCGATAAGATATAAGAAATGAAGGATATACAAAATAGATCGAATAAAACCTCGTCTCACTCGCTCTCAGCTTGACTGAGCTCCTCCTGACTGTGATACCTGAGTTAGCAGCTGTTAGCTTCACTGCAGCTACAGGGCAAGGTTAACTACTCTGCTGCACTTTCAAATCCCTCACTGCTACAGAGTAATCACACGCACACACAGCAGGGTAATTAAATGCTCGAGTCAGTGCGGAGAAGATTTAGACGCGTTACTTATGTGCGAGAGAAAAGAGGCATCGCGGCGGTTGTGCGCGGCTCCAGGTTAGGCCAATTAAAACGGCATAATGACAAATCAGCCTTTAATTGCTCTAACTGCTGTTCATTCAGAGCTCTTACAACTGAGTACTGGTACGAGTGGAGGCATAATTGAGGACTGAAAATTCCAGACGCGTGAAATTATTTGTGGTCGTTAACAGAAGGAATGATAAAAGCATCAGAGTCTCATTCTGTTAAACATGTTTCAAATAAATCAAATAAAGCAGCACAAGTCTGAGCAATGTGTTTTCAATGTGGTGGGACATAAGGGGGTGTTGATGTTTTTTTAGAAGTTATAGTTTCTATTTTATAAATGAAACATCAACAGACACATTTTTAATTCTAGAATATGATGTGAATTTTAACGATGAAAAACATTTTGTTAGAGTTCTGACATCTCAGCCACATTTAAATCTAAATATATATGTTTAAATTAAAATGCCGTAATCAAATAAAGATGCATGAGTCAAACCCAAACATCACTTGAGAGCAGGCCTCACCTCTCGGGTGTTCACTGTTGCTGTCGTGGTGTTTCCTCTCGTCTTTGACCGGCAGCTGGTGGCTCAGCGCAGACGACAGCGCCAGCAGGCTCGCCGTGCTGGCCCCGGGGGGCAGCGGCGGCTGGAGGCCGGCGGGGTGCGGCGTGAGCGGCACGGGGATGGCGTGGCCGTGGGTGAGGTGCTGAGCCTGGAGCTGCTGCTGCTGAAGCACACACAGAACCACTGATCAACGCCACGGCTTCCACTCGAGAAGGAAGGAAGGGGCGGACGAAATGAAAGCAAAGAAGGGAGAAGAATAAATATCGGCGACATGTGCAACACCCACCCCGATGACGGCGTTGAGCTCAGCCATGGTGACCTGCTTGGCCCTCTCCACCGCCTGCACCACCTGCTGCTGGTGCTGAGAGGGGGTGGGGGAGAGAGAGAGAGAGGAATTGCAACATCAATTTTCGATGTTCCTCTTGTAGCATTAAATAAAGATGCATTAAAAATCTATTGCAAAGCACAGATCAGCTCTGTGTCCACCTGTGATCTCTCTTCTCTAACGCGGCTGAACTCCTCGTATCTCAGCCAGCGAGGCGTCATGGGGCCTTCTCGTTAAAGCAGGAACAGAGTGAGACCTCTGGATCTGACTGTACTTTGATCCGGACGTTCTGTCGCCCACCAGTTTCACCGCGTCGCAGAAAAAGCTCCGACCACATCGATGTGAAATACCATCAGACGAGGAGCAGACACACTTCTCAGTCACCTCTGAAGTTTTGCTCTTTATCTAAAACGAGCGCTCTTCCTCCTCCTCTTCCTCACGGGCTGACGCTCACCAGGGTGTTCATTGTTCACATGTGCAGCTAATTACGGCCGACTAGCTGCACCTACACAGGCCAGTTCATTTCCATCCTCTCTGGAGCTGAATTCAAACAGAAGGAGGCAGGAGGGAACGGCTCAGAAGAATAACTAACTAATGTCTGTATCAACTCCTACAGTATCTTATGGAGCGGCCCAGTGTGTCGCGACACGCTTGACAGGGCTCTTTGTTTGTTCTCTCCGTGTCTGCGCGGGTTTACTACATCGACTTCCTTCCAGAGAAGGTTTGGTTTCTCGTTTGACCAACGCTGTTCGAGCTGGTGCCATGAGACGCGAGACTCTTTGATAGCTGCTAACAGAGATTCATAATGAGACAATAGCCGACGCCATGCACCAGGATCAGGGTCAGCTTCAGTGGAGAAACAGTTGTTTGTCTCTCTGCTGACCCTGAGATTCACCGTGGACCCGTCTCTCACCCTGCTAATAAATGATGGATGGATGGACAGATGAGACACAATCATGCATATAGAGCAACAGATATGTTTTGAGAGAGAGACAATCACCCAGAGAGACAGACATGTTGAAAGAGGGACAGACGGGTAAGATGGCAAAGTCATCCAGAGGGTACAGAGAAAGAGAGAGAGAGAGAGAGAGACAGATCCAGACGGTGAGCGCAAGCAACATCAAAGTAAAGTCAGAGATGAAAGAGTTTATCAGGTGTGGAAATGAACCTGAGCTCCGACACACACACACACACACACACACACGGTGTAAAGGTATAGAGTTGAGGCTGAATATGATTAACAGTAGATTTTCATCTAATTTACACTGATTCAAAACAAGAGTCTAAATATCACATGCTCCTTGTCACTCTTTATCAAAACATTATTGAAATTATCTTCTGAAATATCTTTGTCTTCTAAAGGACGGTTAAAGAATGACCATGATGAAAATACTTCCCAGGATTTAATGTGTATATATATATATATATATATATTCATGTATGTATATTCAGTGTGTTAGCTGCTGCATCATCAGTCATCACCAACATTATCGATCAACTATATGAGAGAAAACAAAGATCTTAAAAAGACAGACATGTGCACGCACAGAGGATGTGAGAGCAGCGTGTTAATAACATGATTGTTTTACATTTCACGTGCACGCTCTCGAAGCGAGGCCGTGCATGGAAACAAAGCGAAGTAAACGCCGCCTCCTCTCCCTGCCTCCCCTCTCTGCGGGCCTCGGGCCTGTGTAGCAGCACCGCAGCCTAATGCCATTATTCCTAATCCACCCTAAACCCTCCTAATCCATGGCTAATCTGGAGGAGAGCTTTGGCGCTCACACTCACTCCTTCCCGCTGCTCCCATCCTGACACACACACACACACGTTCAACTCCACCAGAGTATGGTTTTATCACCTACACACACACTGAGACACAACAACACACGTCTTTACACCCACCACTGTGTGAACATGCTTACAGTGTATTTAACACAATTTTAATGTGCATTCAGATGTGGACACACACACACACACACACACACACACACACACACTCCTGCATATGTTAGTGGGAGACATTTAATAAGTTCAGAGCATATCTGCCTATCCTGAGCAGTGAGGATTAGCCCAGGATAATCTGACTCTGTGTGTGTGTGTGTGTGTACGTGCACGTGCATTGCCTCACAACCCACCCCACGCTTCTTCTCCCCCCCTCCATGGTTCCCATCCATCTTCTTGCCTCTCTCTCTCTCTCTCTCTCTCTCTCTCTCACACCCACCTCAGTCTTAACTCCTGCTGACAGACGTTTCTGAGTCTTACCTCTTGAGAGAGGAAGGGGATGACTTGGGCGCAGATCGCGTTCAGCCGCTTGACGATCTCCGCCTGCGAGACAGAGGGGTGGGCGCAGAAAACACACACAAACACATTCGTGTTCAAATTCACCAGCAGGGAGAGAAACTGTCGGCACGCAGACCTACAGCTGCTCACGTCAGTCACAGTTTAGGGAGAGATAAACTGGCGTAGATCAATTATTTTCACATCAATATGTGCAGGGTCGGCTCACTTAAAACAATGATGACATAAATCCGGAGCAGTCGCTGTTAAAACTAAAAACGACTCTTCTGGGAAAAAAGGACAAATCTCTTGGCTCGAAGGAGGGTGTGCATTTTAAGTTGCAGAACATGTGGTTAATGAGGAGAGCGTGAGCAGAAATAACAAAAGAGACTTTATCTAAAGTTCCTCCGCACTGGTTGATGGAGAGATGATCTAAGAGCCACAGCACAGAGCACAAATCTTTCTCTGGGTGTCCACAAGTATCAGCCAAGAAGTCTAAAGACTGGGATTTAAAAAGTGTTGTATCCTCAGTAACAATGATCACAGAACATGTCAATCGATCTTAATATTTCCAATATTTCCTTTTTCTCCAGCAGTGTGTGGATGCAAATGTTCAAGTGAGGGCCTGCTGAGTTGATGCAGTCTTTCTCTCTCCACTTCGCTAATTGGCGTAAAGTCCATTGGAGCCGATGTGAGAACGCAGCAGGAGATCATGAGCTGACGAGGCTTCTGACACGACGTGAAAATGAAAAAAAAGACAAGTGAAAAAACTGCCTGTGAAGATTCTCTGTCACTCAGGTCGTGGCAAAAAGGCAACTGGACGTGGTTAGAATTCAAAGACGTTTCGCCTCTCGTCCGAGAGGCTTCTTCAGTTCTGTTTGACTGGTGGAGAGTCTGGGACTGATAAACTCAGCTAATCAGTCTCATCGTATAAAGACCATGTGTACGCTTTGGGGAGTGAAAAAACTGATCCATGTACACAACAGAGACCCAGACGACGAGGTTGGTGTTGTGAACGCGACCACCTCAAACAATGGAATCCATCAGGCTACGCTGCTCATCCTTCAGAATCTCTTCAAGTTTACTTTACAGCTTCCTGAGAATCAATCAGCCTGATGGATGATTTGTGAATACAGAACCCAGGACTTGAGATCTGAGAAGAGCTCCGGGAGAGACTGCCGAAGGAAAACACGAGACACTTGAGATCGCAGTCGACTGCATCTGCTAAATAAAGAGCCAATGGAGAACCATACACACGGAGAAGGAGCTGCATGTCTAACGTTGTCAGGTGTATGTCTCATCTCTACAACCTTGACAGAGGTGAACTCTGCTTCGGTATCAGCGCTAACAGAAGACCCCAGAGGCCATGAGAAGCAAACCCACTGATACAAACCCTTCAAACGGCGGCAGGAGCAGCACTGCAGCAGGATGCCACACACGTAAACACACACACACACCTCCACAGCCTCCTCTGTATTCATCAGATGTTTTTACTGAACCCAACGGTTGGCTTTTAAAGATTATACAGCACTCTCCTCCCCAACATCAGGAAATTGCCTGATCCACTGTCCCAGAGGGAGTGCGAGCAGTGCAGCTCAGACCCAAACACAAACACAGACAAAAGGCTCCGACTCACACAGAAACAAACCGACGGGCACAAAAGAGTCAACATCACCGTCTTCATTTGTAAAACTAAACACAAGCGACCGGGTGTCTTTTCATTCGTCATTGACTGCGATGAACTTTACGGTGTCAGTGCCTGCGGCAGATTCATTTGTGTGGAAATTGCTGCCGGTCGAATTAGCGGTTTCTAAATAACGGCTGCTTTGCTTTACACGTGTTATCGTTGCCTATTCTTATCAACTAACTGCATCGGGGGGTCTCGAGCTCGAGGGTCGATCGCAACGCAACTCAAGTTAGACACCGTGACACGGGTTGAATCCCCAATGCATTTTTAAAAAGATATGTGCTCCATTAGTACATCTGAGTTTAAGCGTATGATTCAATGGTTGTCTGGTCGCTTGGTGGCGCCTCTCTGAAAATAGTTTGTTGTTTGAACGCGATGAGTCACCACAGCCTTGCTGCACCACTGTGACGTCGTAAGTCTCCAGAGGATGCAGCAAGAAACCTGGGACATTCCTACTGCCTGACATCCCTTGTACAAATGTTGGGTATTGATGCTAAGTAAAAAAGACAAAGTGTTTCTAGTCAGCTCCCTTTACAGGTTTTGGGCTAGAAGAGAGGAACACTGCATAAGCTCCACATGTCTCATTTATTATTGAGTATATTGATTTGAAGACCTCAGAGGCCAGACATGTAGAGGATTTTGTAAGACACAGGATGCCTGGGCCATTTAGTGCGGCAGGCGGATGGGGACCCCGAGGGAGGGCCGCAGCTTACCTGTGATTAACTCAGAGCTGCAGCTGCACACACACAACCTAAAACACTGACATTTTCGTTTTATATTTAATGTTTATCCATGGAAGACTTGCTGTGCACACATGCCCTTTTTCAGCTGGTTTCGGAGCCCGTGTACACCAGGGGTATATCAGCCTCTGACAATCTGCGCTGAAGCACTCGGGTGGGGTTTTACGTTCCCTGCTCAGCCTCGGTGTCGGGTGTCGAGGGGGGAAAAGGACAAACTCAGTATTTTCATCAGCTGGCGAGCCTCCATAACGATAACGCCGAAACCCTGCAGCTGGAGAAGCGAATGAAGTGAAAGAACTGTTTTCCTCTGGTCTGGAATAAATAGATGTTCAAGGAGACAGTGAAAGGACAGCAGACAGACGCAGAGGGGGGGATCGTGTTGCCACATCCTGTTGAAGGTAAGAGGGCTGCCAGGCAACCCCACGGTGAGGACGACAACACATATCAATCTGGTTGGGTTAAACAAATTCAGACTGGCACAAAACCATTATCACTTTTCGATCATGACGGCAGGAGGAAATCCTATTATTGTACCATATCAACTTCTTCATTTTATTTATGAGTTCTTTAAGTGAGCCATGAATCGTGAAACGCCATTTTAAAAGTGTAGTATTTTGTCTAGCATCTCAGTTTCTTTTGTAGTAACTATATTTAGAGGAACTGGGGTAGGAGCCTGACTAGAAGCTAACGCTCACCTACACCTGCGAGAGCCACCCATTGGACTGTAACAGCTGTCAATCACATAGCATCCATTCATGCAGCGATTTTGACAAACTGGCAATAAAGCTATATTAAAAAGACTTGAAACTAGAGACTGAGATGGACAGAAATTGTCTACCACCAGTTATACTGGAATTAAATATGTATATTTTTAAGTCTATAATTTAAGTAAAGACCTTTTTCAAGTAAAAGATTTAATGATTTCAGCATCTCAAATTAGGTGGTTGTCTAATTCCTCTGGCATTTAATTTATTATGTGGAGGTTTTTTTAAATTAATTTCTTGAATGTTTTTGGACCAGACCTTAAAAAAACTCAGACATTCAAGACACCGATTACAGACAATAATTTGCAGTTCAGGTACTTGGTCTAAATCATCTGATATAGTAAAGGAACACTACAATGGTTTTATTTAGAAACACGGCATTAGTGCATATATATGAGGATTCCATGGATATGTAGACCAGTGCTAAAGATAGAACCTCCTCTGAACGCAATGTGAGGAGGTGACCCCGGCACACTGGCACACAAACGGAAACAAACGCGCTGGAGCAGAAAGGGAAATGGAGATGCTTTTCCACGAGGCAACACAACCAATTCCAGGTGACATTTTACATCAATGGCAGACAATCGTGACCGTCGGCCAGAGTGCAGGTATGTCAGCCTGTTTGTAAGCGGAACAGGAACTCTCTCAGGAGTCCTTCTCATTTAAAAAAAAAAAGCATTCTTTGGTTTAGGCAAACCTGGAGGATTTGAATTTGACCTGAAACCTGTCACCATTTGGACAGGAAATAAATAGGGATAGTGGCTCCAACTGGGACAATCCTAGATTAGTGGACTCCACAACCACGTAGTGGATGCTGATATATGGTGCAAGGAGAAGTGCAAGAATTACCACCGAATACACTTTCACTCTGTTAGCTTGTTGCAGGACAATGGTCTTCAATGAGCACAATAAAACACTGCAGCAAAAAGCACTTAGCACTAAAAATATTGCCCAAAAGAATTAAAAAAAAAAAAAAAGAAGAAGAAAATCAGCTAAAATGCTCCCACTTCAACTCCTAACAACAAAGAAATTAGATCAGGCAGGAGCCCTGGAGTCAGATTGGGTCAGATAGAAGATCAAATGTCCATCTCCCCTGTGGAGCTTTGTAAGCACCACATCAGCACCACTGTTCACCACCAGCTAATACAACTAATGGACCCGGCTATATAAAGGCTTAATTCCCTTGTGATGGTGTGTGTTTGTGTGTGTGTGAAAGACAGAGCTAGTCAGGTAGGGGGAGACAGGGAGGACAAACAAAAGGCTCTACACACACAAAGCTCCAAACAGCTTCAAGTGAGTGTTTAGTGTGAGGATGGTTTTTTTTTCCGGGGGTAAAACTCTTTGCTAAATTCACTACATTTTTTTTGTCAAAAGAGCTCCTGGCACCAACTTAGTCAAGGAACACATTATACAAGTGGAGTTTTCTTTGAATAACTCGAAAAATCAGAAGGGAGTGAGAGAACATATCCGCCCAAGGCTAATTTGTCCAGCCAGGGTTTCATAATGAACCGAAGAACCATTCTGAGAGCAACAGAAAAGATCTGGCACTGCACACTCGGTAACATTCATCGTTAAAACTGTTGCCGCAGACAGCGAGAGCTCAGTTGCCCTGGAGAGCAACCAATCTGAAAGAGGCTAAAAAGATCCCCAGCTGGAATAAGGAAGCTGCCGGACAGTCACACACAAACAGAAACGAGTGCGGCACACGGCCCTCGTGTCACTTTCACACTTCACGTGTGGCTGCGCCACCAAACAAGACAGAACAGGATGCGGTGAGCTTCAGTGATGCTGGTGCAGACGGCATATTATCTTTGGAAACGTCCAGGCTAGCTTTTCCACCTGCTTTCAGTCTCTATGCTAAGCTCATCTTCTCACGCTCCACAAGAAAGAAAATGTTTCTCCCTGAATGCAAACCTTTCCCTTCAGACCTCTGAGGACCGCTGAGGTCTGGAGTATGGGACCTTTGTGACCCCTCGGTCTGACTCCCAGTGATGACTCACGTTGATTCTTTCATCCACCATTTGCAAACAGGGGGGAAATTTAATGCAAAGTTTAAAGAGAAATTTAGAAATCCTATTGCTATAGAGTTGAAAGGTTCCAATGTGCTTCAGTGTTGTTCTGACGCAATAATACAAAACCAAAATCCAAGGACTGACACAAATGGCTTCTCTTCTGCTGCAGCAAAATGAGTTGTCAGATCTCATTGAAAACGCTGTCATTCCTCTGTATCACAACGTCTTATTACTTCCTTGTCTCACCACTTTCCCCTCCCTCCCTCTCTCGTTTCTCTCCACATCCTTCGCTCGCTTTATTCTTCCCTCAGTCTCGCTAATTTGCAATTGATTATCTGTCCTCTGGCAGCACAGTTCTGCACCCCCCCCCCCCCCCCCCCCTTCTGCCCCCCCCCCCCCCCGTCGTCCTCCCTCTCCTCGCCCCCTCGTTCCTCCCCTCCGTCTACAAGTCAATTTCTCTTTAACGAGCGTTGGTACATTTCATTCCCCGGGCACCGGAGCCCTTCTGTGTAAATAAAACAGAGAGCAGAGCCAAAAATCAATGAGCCTATTACCCTCAGAAAATGCTAAACAAGCAATATTTGCAATTCCCTCGGCGGTAGTGGAGACCGACTGCCTTAAGGCCCCCCCCCGTCAGACCCCCCCCCGTCAGACCACCCCCCACTCGTCAATCACGGCCTCCTCTCAATGAGCCACACGCGTCGTAGCCTCCTATCGAATGGACAGTGGATAGAAAACACACATTAACGCTGATAGGTGCACGCCAGCAGAGCAGGGCACACACACACACACACACACACCATATTTTATCAAACATGTCTGATTAGTGAGCCAGTGAAAAGCTGTGTGTGCAACAATCATGCACACACAAACACACGCACACCCTGGTAAACATCTAAATATAAACAGACATTGCACACAAATGCACAAATCATGCACACAAAGCTAAATAAACAACAACAACGCACACACACAGACACACACTTCGCAAATACAGTATACATACAAGCTGTTGTAGAGTCATCCCACTCATACACTTGTGCACACACAATGAAAAGGACACACACAGTACAGATGCACACAATACACAACCGTGCACAGAGTAAGACAAAGGCCAAGCATATATCACATTCTCTCTCTCTCTCTCTCTCTCTCACACACACACACACACACACACACACTCCATTTCTCAGGAAATGAGTGTGTAGCTCAGTTAGCTGTGGCCCATTTAGCCTGGCAGCTGATGTGTGGTTAACACAGACATTTATGCTAATGACCCTCAGCATTTAAAAAAGGCAGCGGTAACGTAAAGGCTGGCTAAAAGACGAATCCTCACTCACTGCTGTCATTTTTCAGCCCATTTTCTCTCGCAATTAAACTGATGGAATTATTATTCACGTGTAAAAAAAAAAAAAAAAAAAAAAGAGAGAGAGAGAGAGCTCAGCCTCAGCAGACAACAAGACACGCTGGAACAGGAGAAATGAGGAACAGGCGACGAGGCACTGCTCCTTTCCAGTCATTGTCTGTAGTGAAATAGATAATCTGTTACGTATATGCAGGGACACCACAGTCCTCCTGTTGAGGACACCCCGCCAAACGCAGCCTTTTCTTGTTGAACCTGAAGTGAACCGGCACGTCGCCGCCCCGGTGTGTGATCCTGAGACAGCTGATGATACCAGCATGGAGGACTCAGAGGCGTGACGTGTAACACATCAGCTTCAGGTGTCCTATCCCACCTTGGCGGATCTCGGATGGCGAGTCCAGGAATGCAGCCGGGAATAAAGGCAGGAGCACGTCATTTTGTGTTGGTGTCTTTTGTACAGAACAGAGAGGTGCGCTGGTTCAGGCTGCTGCTCTGTATGTGTTGGAAGAATCATTTAATCAGTTCCTCCAACAAACTCATTCAGTAGAACATTAGAAATATAAAATACTCGTGAGAAGCATTGATGCATACAAATACCGATTGCACACTTTTAAATTGTGGTCATAGGTGTTTTCCATCTTTGTTTGGACTATGAAAAACTATAAAAAAAAACCTTTGTCTGTGAAGATCAGGGAAATCGGTCCAAACAACATAAGTTTAATTCCATGGGAAAAGGAAAAAGTCAACGCTGAATCAGAACTAAAACACTTCGGTTTGTGAAAAAGATGTGATCTCTAAAAACATGGCGGGACATTTTATTTTTTCCATTTCAAAGACGGCCTTAAAACCAAAATCTCCTGCTGATCATAACGGCCGTGAACATTCCTCTGACACCTTCTACAGAGGAAACGCTTTTATTTCCTTTTTAAGACTTGAATGTTTCCTACCTGCTTGTGCATCTCGATGTTGAGTCCATATGACATTTCATAGTACTGAAAAAAGAAAAGACACAGATCAAAGTAAGGTCGAAGAAAAATGTCTGTCCGCTCTGTTCCGCTTTTCGCACACAGAAAAAACACGGAGGCGCATTTGCACAATATGAAACTCACCATGACGTAGTGTCTCTGCATCTCCGTTTTCTCACTGGCCAGTTTCTCACACTCCAGCTTCAGACTGCGAGGGAGGAAACACAATCAAATCCAGTCAGTCACCAATCGATCGATCGATGTTCACCATGTGCAGGAGGAAACGCGGAACAATGTAACTGGAGCCATCACTCGCAGGACACTGAGCCTCTTCGCGTCAACACACTTTAAATTTGCATTCCTAAATTTGAGTGAGAGAAGCGTTACATGAATCACACCCGGTTTCCCTGCAGGCGCAGACACTTACTCAGCAGGTACAGTAATTAATGGATCAATGGACGAGCGAGCAAACCTCATCATATATTCTTACAGGGTGAGTGGTGGAGGGACCAAACTGCACCATCGACAAAAAAGTGACCATATAATGAGGATCCATTATAAAAGTGTGGTTACTGAAAAAAGCTCATCTTTCAGATGTTGTGCTTTACTGGAAGTGTGAGGGCTCCATCAGGTGTGTGATGTCATGAGAAATATGGACTGGTGGAGCGGGTCAAAGGTTTGGAGCAATTACAGGTTATCAATTTTTATTCATTTCATTTTTCTAGGAACTTTAATTTAAGGTGGATGCCAATAATTCTTCTAAGCCTAACAGTAAATCAATATTGAAGCTTTTCTGATAAATTAAAAAAATGAAATCTATAAACACAGAAACCCTTCAAAGACGGTGTTGGTACATATTCTGTGCGCGTGTCTGACTCTTGCTCCCTTATTTTACCAAATCAGAGAGTCCCTGCTGTGTGCAGCTCACTGCAGCAGTCTGATCACATACATGCAGCAGATGCTATCCCTGGTTCATCTCCTCCAGCCCCAGGATCCTCCAGCTAACTGGACCCCCGCTTCATCTCACCAGATGACTGGGGGAATAATTACAAGGTGGCCTGAGGTGAGCAATTATTATGCATTGGCATCGCGCTTATGGTTCATCCCCAAGCAATGTATTTCACACTTCATCATGCTGGGTGAAAAAAAACATTTCACACCATTTTCACTTGCAGAGCGAGAGAGAGAGAGAGAGAGAGAGAGAGAGAGAGAGATGGGGTTTGGCAGCATAAGGCCGGACTTGACTGTGGACTCAAACTCTTTCTGAGCTGAACAGAATCATCTCCCGGTGGAAGTTTATCTGACACAGAATGTTATCGTATCACTTTCTGTTTCCGATTCTGTGTTTCCTTGATGTTGTGATCACATTGTATGACCCACACACAACTGGTGCCGGACAGGTCACACAGGTGTACATGTGTATCTTAAGTCACATTTTCAGTCAGGTGACACTATGGTTTTCTCTAATAATCACATTCGCCTGTATGATCCCATAAACGTATTTGAAAGGAAACATTCCCACAGCCCTCATTGGCAATTTAAGACATTTGTTTTGAGTGCGAGAAATCTCTCTTTCACCTTATGCTTAAAGTTTCCACACCTCTGTGCAAACATAGAGAGATGCCTCCATGTCTCACCTGTGGTACTGGGCCTGCAGGAACTGGAACTCCTCCTTGATGCGGTCGCAGGACTCGGTCACAGTGAACTTGAACGGCTGCCCCGGCTGGTGTGGGACCTCAACCCAAAGCAGTCAGCGTGCGAGGGAAGAGAGGAAGAACTGAGCCACTAATGTCAAAGTGGCACGACGCACACGCACGCACACACACACACAGGCAAGACTGGAGATGACAATAGGCCCCTCTGTTTTACACGGGTGGCCTTTTAGTTTCTCTCACTGTCCTTGCACGTTCACCCACGCACACTCAGACACACACACACAAGCAGCTGCAGAAATTCGACAATGAGCGCAATTGTCCGTGCGGACGCGCGCGGTGGCACGGAAACTTATTGCGAACAGATTACGCATCAGACGCGCGGGTCGGACACGCCGCCCTCGGCTTCCACTGCTGCCACACTTACCTGATGCCGAGCCACCGGGTACATCTTGCTCAGATCTCGAATCATTAAGAAGGTTTCGCAAAGTTCATCCACGTAAACAAGCGAACCAGGCGCGTGAGCACAGATCCTTCGCCGTGCGTAAAAGCTCAGTCAGTGGGCAGCTTGAAGGCTGCGTGCAGGGTCCGCGAAGAGAGAAAACATCCTCGGGTCTTTGGATGGTGAGACACAGAACGACGGTGTTTTTAAATAAAGTCCATTCAGAGAGATGCAGAAGCAGCAGAGTTGACCCTCTCCACGATCTCCTGTGCGTTTTTCTGTGCGCGCAAAGCTGTCAAACCTCCCCTCTGCTCCTCTCTAATTCTCCCTGCAAAGCTCTGACTTGTGGCACATCGTGACCTCCACGCCTGAGTGTCTCCGCGCCGTCTCCCCGTCACGAATCTACCGGTTAATTTCCGACAGCCTCCGTGATTGTTGACATCCACATTCGGAAAGAGCGAGCGCCTCAGCAGCTGCCGGAGCCCGTGCCCCCGTCGAGCCAAATTTAGCAGCAGCCAGTCGCCGGAGCGCAATTACATATTCACAACAATTACCGGAGCCCGTGGCGCGAAGCCGGGACGTGTAGTTTGGTTCGTATTAGTCGATAATAAGCACTACAGATGTGCGTCCGCCGTGAAGAACTACAACTTCCCGGCTCCTCCGCGAAGCCAATGGTGTGTGGTCTGAGGGCGGAGCGGCCATTAAAGGCAGCCAGTGGCGGCAGCCGGTGCGCTCCACCTTGCTGCCAGTCATCGGTGGTCCACCCAATCCCCTCCGACAGGATGATGTTTATGCAGACTCCCCACGTGGGGGCTCGGTGTGCTCCTAAAACATGTCACAGGGATTCATCTGGAAACTATCTGTTGGCTTACGTGTGTTTTTAATGGACACTTCCGGCAGGGGAGGACATATGGTCCCTGTTGTCTCCTGTTCTTCCTGTTTTCATTTATTTATTTATTTATTTTTAATTGAATCACCAATTAAAACAATCTGCTATTGTGTCCACGGATCACACCACAACCCTGCAATTAAATTCTCCTTCAGGATGTTAATTATAGCTAAGCAAAAACAGATACCTAATTAGATCCATTTAAAAGAGATTTACCGATACAGAGGTGGTTTATAATAAGGCTGTTTTCCACTGGACAACAATCCCGCTAATGGTTAATGGGCTGTATTTAGATGTCTGAGTTTATCATCCGCTCAAAGTGCTTCACAGCCCAAGTCACAGACATTCATACACATGGACATAAAGAAACCGACAATCTACTGCTATTGTATTCTGATCCATTCATTTAGCCATATGATAATATAATATAGCATCTTTTATGTGTTTAATATGATGTCCACTGGCTGCAGTGCAAGTCATGAACCATGTCTCCTCCATGTTAGCAAGTGTGACCTGGCTCAAACTAAATCTACAAAGTACATGAAAAGAAATATGTTTTTTTCATTTTTTTGCATCTGTGGGTTGCTCACCATGAATCCTCCAGATGATCTCCTGCTGTATTTTGGGGCCTCTAACTCACATATTGTCCCAAAAAGACAGGACTGGAAGTTGTGCTCTGGTATTTGAACCAAATCTTACTCCTTATTGAAGAAATACTCAAACTGTCTCATGTGAAACAATGGGAAAGATTTAAGCACCAAAATCTATTGAGTTTGGTCATATAACTTCATGACTTTTCGCAGTATTTTGTCAAACCTTCCCTAACTGATCCAATTAAAATACTTGTAGTCCGTTAAAGGTTATGCGCTGAAAGTGGAACTCAATCCATCGCATGTGTACACACACGCTCTCATTGAGTGAATCAGTGCATGCACTCTGTCAGCTATTTACCACGATGAGTAGATGTTCAGGGGGCGGATGAAACACACTGTTGCTGGGTCAGCAGCTCGCCAAACCGCTGTGTTAAGTCATTTAGCTGCACTAACTCACCGAGTAATGAAATCTTAATCATCTCAAGCTGCATTACACTTCATATTTCCTCTCTTTCTCTGAATTTATCACCTCTTATACCAGAGTTAGAGTTAGATTTGTTATAATATGTGTGGCTCAGCCATGATAAAGCACGGCATCTATCTACTATGTTATACTATCTATTTTTATTTCATGCTCAAACATACACACAGGCTTACAAACTGTTATCCACTATATGACACCACATCAGTCCCCGTCCGTCCATCTGCCTCTGTCTCGCTGTCCTCCCTGTTGTCTCTGCCTCTCGCTCATACAAACACAGGATTGTGCACACATACACAGCACCCCAGCCATTCAAATACACATCTCTATCTACCGCACATACAAACTAATATCTCAAGTAAGCACAGGGCCTAAAGTGACCTGCTGCCGTGGCGAGTGAATCCACTAAGGCTCTGAAAAGGTAATATCGTGCCCTCCCTCTTTCCCCTCCAAGGGCTGAGCGAGGGGGGGGGGTGCAGAGGTGAGGAAGGGGGGCAGGTGAAGAGGAATAAACAGATTTATTTGCCTGCGCCCCTCTCTGATTATTTTGCCCCTGCCTTTTGTTCCAGACCTTATGAAACCCAAATGTCAAGTGAGGCGAGAGCCTCATATCGAGCCCTGTCAATCTCGACCCTCTGTGCGCCTGAAGCCCTGATGCTGGATTATTGGCTTCAGTACAAGGGCTGCCTTCGCCGCCTGCCACGATGCCTCAGATGATTCGCCAGCCACGTTTTTTTACTCTAAAGAGGAACTTCATTTGGCAGCTGATGCGCAGGAGACTGCACCGCAGCATATTTTGAGGGTAGGTGGGTAGCAGACTGGACCTGTGTGTGTGTAGGGGGCCGAATGTCTTATTGAGGGAGGGGGGGATTAAGGGTGGACGAGGTAGGCTTGTCGCGGGTTGTGTTTGGGAGTGGGTGACGAGAAAACCCGGCTTTAACATCTTGCTCAGCGCACTGATCCCTGCGAGCTATCCCCACCTGTACATATGCCTCCTAATCTCACTGCAGCTCCCTCTTTCTATCCCTCTCTCCTTTTTATACAGTGAAGGGAGGGGGGGGGCTTAAACACAATATCCAGAAAATTATTCAGACAATGTATTTCTTCTGGTTTTCTGCTGTCCCTCACAAAAGATGCCCAAAACAAACACGATATGGACGTTGGGACAGCTCCCCTTGCTCACCCCCTAGTGGCTGGCTGCAGTATAGGTCATAGAAATAAATAAATCATGTCACAGGCACTTCTTCTGCTGTGACAACCCTGGAGACTGAACTGCTGTTGTCCTATAGGTCAGCAGAGGTACAGAGGTATATTTACTATAGCAGAGCACTGTGGTGTTGTCCTTTCGTTGCCTACATGTGGTCTCCTGGGTATATAGAATAATAATATGGAACCTGTCTGTCACTGTGTGAATGTGTGTGTGTGTGATGGGGGATTCAGTGTCCAACTAATCATACTTCAGTGAGCACTAACCACTGGTCTGTGCTCCTAAATCTCCTGTCCTTACAGAAAGCGGCGTCCAAATCCCCCACGGTCGCCCCTTTAACACATCATTAATACCCGGCGGCTGGCCCTTTGAACGGGCAGCTCATGTGAAGGGATAACCAGGCCTCCACAGGCACAGACAGCGAGGCGGAGGCAGCACTGTGCTGGATTTACTCTGCTACCAGCAGGTTAATCCTGCTGCCACACTGAGCATGAGTGAAGGGAGGCGGCGTGTACGTGTGTGTGTGCGTCTGTGTGTGTGGGGAAGTATGTGTCTTTATAGGAGACAGTTAAGGATCGGCTCCATCACAGTAACGACTCTGGGGGAACATCAGCATCTGGTGCTCAAAGTCATCCAGTCCCCTGAAAGGAACATACAGATTGCTGCCATTTCTTTATTAGATTACAAATGGATGAATGCAAGCATTTGTACTGAGAGGGGGGGAAAAAATGAAATTGTGCAGAGTGTCTAGATGACAAACAGGACAAGAAGCTGAGAGCAGAGAGAGGGGGACAGACAGAGATGCAGAGCGATTAATTAATAACCAGGCAAGTGGTGACATCGAGAAGAATGGACGAAACAAAATCCTGAGGGCCCGGATAATGCAGCAAGTTAATCAGAGTTTACAGCAATCACATGCCAGTTCAGCAAGGCACTCTTATTGGCCGACGCATGAGGCAGCTCTGTGTGCACGTAGCTTCGGTGGGACGCCTGCCATGAATCAATCCTACAGGAAAGGTTGGTTGCCTGCACTGGAAATAAAAAAAAAAATGACAAAATGTATATTGAAAAAAACTAGTCTAACATAACATGAGCATAGGTTGTCTATATTACAAGTGATCCAGTTCCTTTCAGTTCAGCACATTCACAGGCAGCAATGATGCTCCAAACGTCTTTATCTATATATTTTTTTAAAAAGGTCATTGCTTTTGTCTGGTGTGCAGAAGACTCTCAGACGTGCAGTTGGCCTTCTAACATTCGGTCTCCTCTTCAGTGTAAAAGACTAATCAGCCACTCGGCAGGGCTCTGGCTGCTAACCAGGACTAATTCTGCCTCCTGCTGGCTGGTGACACACACTGGGACAGCTATGATTGGCTGTTTAGCACCAGGGGGTACACCTCTGATTGTCTGCTTAGCATATTCTCTGCCCCCTATTCTGATGCCACATGCTCGCTCTTACCCTCATTCGCACAGTGCAAAGGAAATGAGGGAGTTGTGGCTGCGTGCTCGAAAGTGTTTGACTGTATGTATTCCGTGCCACAGGAGTGTGTTTGCGAAAAACAGAACCCCCCCCCCCCATTAATCACCAAGCCAAACCTCCCTCCCACACACCCTTTCTCCTTCATTGTTCTCCCCTTCTCATTTTTTATTCCTCTGTTCCGCTGTGGCACAGATCAGATAGAATGTCACCTCTACAAACTGCTGCGAGCTAATTAGCTGTTAGCCATGTTTGTGTTCTTGACTGATGACAGGATCATTTACTCTGGTCTCCAGCTGGCTCTGTTTGTAGGAGCCATCTCATTAGCATGGCAAATTAGTCCCACTCAGTCAGGGTTCTGCCTCGCCCAATGAGAAATGAGTGGAATGTAAATCACTCAGGAGGGCGGGGAAATGGAAATCGTTAAATTGCGATGAAGAAGGAAGGCTTGAGCTTTGCGAGGATATTGTGCATATAGGAAGAGATGGGTAAAAAAAAAAAAAAAAAGTCATGGTAATTGATGGAAATCAGAGTAGGAATTTCTAGCAGACGTAGGGTCGACAAAATATTGTTAGTCAACTGTATAAATTATAAGAACATTAATCTAGATTTGTGCTTTTAATTCCCCTAAAAGCTCAGCTTCAATACCAAAGCCCAGATTTAATCAACAGCAGCCGTACATCAAATCGGTGCCAGGACGACCAGGTTCAGTGAGACTCCAACTTATTAAATAGAATCCTGCACAGAGCAAAAAAAAAAAAAAAGCTGTCAATAAATAAACAAGGTTCCGCATATTAACAAGCAGCATTGCCTGGCAAAGGAACCTTGTTTGTCATCATTGCTTCATAATTCTGCTAAGTGAGCCGTTAATACGTTCCCAGCGTAAAACAATCTCTTTAATTTAATATTCTGTCATCAGGTTTTTTTTTTCCTCCTCATCAGCAGGAAGTTATTGATCATATTCGGAGCTGCTTTCACAAGAGGGGCGCTGCGTTTTCTCTGAGCCTCACAAACCAGTAGGTGTGTGTACATGTCCCTGTTCTTATTGCTGTGATTTGTTCCGTGTGATTGAAGCAGGAAGAAAGTTTTGCAGAAAGCATAAAGCACATGGAGGAACTCACACTGTGTTGTTTTATTCTCCAGCTCTGAACAATAGATGACCGAGCCACTGGGGTTTTTCTGGGTACATTTATATTGTTAGAGGTGCAGGAGGTCTCTGTCTGTCTTGCTTTCTCTTTTTCTTTGTGTGTGTGTGTTTTACTCATTCAAGTCAATCTCTGTGAAGCTGCCGCTGCCTCCAGTTTCATTTGTCGACAGGCCTGGCAGCGAGGGAGAGAGGGAGAGGGAGGAGGGGAGAGAAGGACAGAGGTGGAGAGAAGGAGGGGGAGCAGTAATGTAAGAAAATTGGAGGATTAGACGGCGAGCCCTCTTCCTGTCTGCTGCAATCGCCCCCCCCCCCCCCCCCCCCCCCCCCCCCCCCCCCCCCCCCCCCCTCTTCCTCTCTCCTCCAACCGCCCCCCCCCCCCCCTCCTCCTGCTTCTCATGCCTCCATCCAGCCCTCAGACTATAATAACACACCCTGACATACTGACGACCAGCACCACCACCCCCCTCCTCCTCTCTCTCTCATCCTTATCCCTAATAGATCTGTCATACCTCTTCTTTCTTCCCTGCTTCATTTCCCTCCTCTTCTTCTTGCAGATCTGAAACCTGGACTTCCTCGCTCTCACTTTGTCTTTTTCAGTTAAAAGCAGGATTACACTCTGTTCGTGTCTCTCTTTGCTCTGTCTGTCTCGCTGTCTTTCTCAGTTACCTCCTGCCATCGTGGGAGCCTCTGATCTTTGCCAAGGCCCACGTCTAACACTGTGAACTGTGGCCGTGTAAGATCTCTGCATCTAAGTTGGATGCAGGGTTTTAATGTCAGTATGGGTTTTTTTCTTTTTTTGCATGTGCAGTAACATGGCGTACGGACGCGGCACTGACTCGACACAAAGCAGTGAGGCAGTGGCAGAGGGAGGCGTATGAGCAATGAGCCCGAGTTACAGAGTGTACATGGAGGGGTCTGAAAGGGCCTAAATGGATCTGCGATTGGACTCTCCGAGGTCGTCATCAGCCCAGATTGGAGGCCATTAGGGCCTATTTAAAAGAATTACTTCCAGGATGCAATCAAAAACCCTGATAGGTAATCAATGGCAACCAGATCAGGGCACAAAGGCAGTCCATGTGTCTCAATCAGCCACCATTCAGCAGGACAGGGAGATCAGTACTGGCCAGAAACTGCATTCACACACACACACACACACACATATGCACACAGAGTTCCTACAATCACAAATACCTGCAATACGCCTGAACACACTGCTTTAAAAGTAGACAATCTCTGAGGGAAAAATATGCATGGCTATATGGCCCAGCCACACACACACACACACACACCTCAGTAAGTTGATCTTCAGATGGCCATGTTACTCTGCTCTGCTCCCAGACAGTGATTTATCAGGAGGCACGTAATGCCTCCAACACCACCCCCTGAGCTTTAAAAGAAGAATTACAGGACATAAAGGAGAGAGATGGAGAGAATGATGGAGGAAGAAAGAGGAAGGAAAAAAGATGGAAGGAAAGAGGAGGCAGGGAGGAGTAATGGGGGAAGGAAGGGCTCCTCCCTTCGCTGTAGACAGACAGGTTGATTTATTAGACCTTTCTAGTTAACAGAGCCCTCTACACGGGCGTGCACACACACACACACGCACACACGCACACACACCTGCAGCATCCACTGAGAGTGATGAGTGGGGAGAGGCTGGTAATGCTGCTCAATGATGCGTAGGGCGTTTAGTTCAGTCTGAGTGCGCCAATTCCTCCAGCCGTGCAAGCTCCCAATCTGCCCCGGGAGGTGGACAAAGAGAGAGAGATAGAGAGAGAGAGGGAGGGGAAGGAGGGAGAAAAAAACGACAAGAGAGTGAGAGAAAGCACCAAAGCCACAAATTGGGTCAATATGCCCGGTTCATAAACAGAGCAGAACTCTCTGAGCAGCCCGGCTACGCTGCGGGGCAAAATTAGCACCCACGCCCGAGCTGCAGGGACCTCTGGGTGCAAGCAAACATGCAGACCATATATGCAAACAGAGGCTGACACTGAGAATGTGCAATAACTCAATTTATTAGGATATATACACCGACACGTATAAATGCAGAAACACGTATACCAATAGGAACAATAGTACTCCTGACATGATAAAACACCATCAAGAAGGGGATATGAAACACACAGCGCTCCCTGCAATAAGATTACAGGCCATCAGCCCTCAGTAGATTTGCCGGCGGGACTCCCCAGTATAATAAAATCAGATTAAAGGACAATCATATTTATTTCTAGTATATACAATATATCAAGGTTGCTCAGTAGCTGTTATTGTGATAGGCTGTGAAAAGGCGAGCGTCTGTGTACTCTCCTTCCTCTAAGTTGACGTTAGGCTGTGTTTAATGAGCTTCAGGTGTCAAGGAGTCGGGAATGTAACAGGGTGAGTTGGCGGGGCTTATTGATTTATTGTTTTTCAAGGAAGCTTTGGTGCTTTTGTTATTGCGCGGCTGTCACCGGTAATGTCATTTCACCATCATTTCAGGTGAATAAAAGTTGGGGGACGGCGTGTAAACGTGAGGCCGGCGATTGCCGGATGAGATATTAGAAAGTAAGATGAGTCGGAGCCGTCCAAATGAGGTCTGACACATGAGGGGGTCATATATATGTGAGAAATTAAAGGAGATGAAATAAGAGGCTCCTGATTAGTTGGCTGATTATTTCTATTATCTGTGAACCACCGCTAGTTCTGCTTCTACCAGCAGACGAAGCGCAGGCGAAAGAAATCACACCATAAAATCACTGTCACACAAAATCTGGAAATGAGAAACTGATTTGTGGCTCCCCTTAATGATTTCATTCCTGTTATGCTACAACTGGAAACGTTAACAACTGTTTTTGGCCCAGGTGCAGGTGTCATTCCTCTTTAATTCAACCCAATTCAAACTAATTTGCTGTCAGCTCCAAACATCGAGGCTCCAGTTGCTCTTAAAGTGTTGCGTCTTCTCCATGCCGATTTGGCACTGAACGGGACTCTCAGCAGAATTCTGCGGGAGTTCATTAGTTTTCAGGTGCTTGCTGCATAAACATTACATAATTGCCTTCGCTGCTGTAATATGTTCAGCACTCATCGGCACAATTTCAGCGCCGCTCCCAAACAAAGGGATCATTTGTCGTGATTTATCTGCCCAGCATCCAGAGGCGGCAGCAGCAGCCGACTTTAGCTGGCTTCAAAAGGTAATATTTTACTGATAGTTATCTTACTATCTGCTTTTGGATGAAGCTGACATAATCAATATTCTGAAACACAGAGATTTATGACTTTACTCCACAGTTTTTCCACAACTGGACCAAGAAGACAGTGACCGAACACTGTTGGCTGCAGGGCTTATAGTAAATATCTATTATTAGCTAGATATTTAAAAAATAATAACAGTGTATACCATCCTGTGGTACCTGTCTTCTCCCTGTACCTGTGCCTCCTCTGGGTGAAGGAGGCTCCCTGCACTCTGCCCTCACTTCGCTTTCTGCTTTTCTCATCAGGTCCAGGCAAAGCAACTGTCTAAACAGCACTTGTATCAGCAGATCATGGATCATATTTTGAAAAAAGCGTAAAAGCCAAAATAGACGTAACCTTTTTATCTACCAGTCTCCCAACGTAACTGATTCCAGCACAGACAGGAGTGAGTTTTGTGCAGGATTTAAGTTTAGCTATAGACTTTTGTTTTTTTTTTGTCACCAATGTCTATTTATTAATTATTGGCGATCAAGATGACTTCATTTTTATGGAGCATGTCGATCATACCAAGTCTATTCTTCATCATGTCACCAGGGATCGCCAACATTAATAATAATTACAAAGCCCTTTCTGTTTCTTTGCTGAAATTATTTTTCACTTCACTAATATTTAATCAGCACTCTCAATAAAGCTGTTTCGAGGTTTGTAATTCATGTCTTCAGGCTCGGGAGAATGGTAACTGTATTTAATAATCCTTAAATAGCAGGCCAACGTGAAGGAATGGAAGGCTCAGACTTTTCCATCCTCTCTTCGCCCACACGACCAGACGTCCCTCTCCTCTGCCTAAATGCCACACAATTATGAGCAACTCCAGGTTTGGCAGCCCAAGATGGCTGTGGGGTTATTGAGGAGTGAGATTGCATGTGTGAGCGCAGAAGCATGAGAGCGTGTTTGTGCGTGCGTACATTGTGTGAACAGAGAAATCATCTTATTTACCCACCTTGGTGTTAGGGGTGGCCATTGCCCGCCCAGTTAAATGCCATGCAAATGCTGCTGCTGCCGTGGAGCTGCCAATCACGCCAGCGCTGGCATTCAAGGCATGCCGCTGGAGCATTTACAGCGGCTGTGATCTTTACTAAATGAGAAATAACCCCGGCATGTCCAAGCTGGCCACGACGTTTAAACAATGCTATCCCCAAATTCCCTTTGGGGAAAACGCTGTGGAGTGAAGACAACTTATTGTGCCAGAGGAATGATAAAGAAAACAAAGAGGGTTGGTGGGAGGTGGGTGGATGTGTGGGTGGTAAGGGAGGTGTCTTACTCCCCTAGTACAGCCTCATTATGATGATGTGATTTGCCGGAATGGCAGCAGTAGCTCTCGTCACTAATACCAGCTCCCCTGAGCCACGAAACAGCGCTTTATTAAACTTTATGAAAGGCTTAGCTGTCCAATTTATGAGCCTGCCTGCTGAGGACATGTGCACGCAGAGAGAGCGGAAACACTGCAGCACTACATCAGATGAGATTACACGGAACAAAAAGTTTTACCCCTGACAGTACTTTTTCTTTCGCTTTATTCAGATATGCAAACACACGACATTGTGTTAGATTGTTCTTACAGGAAGTGAGGGAATCGTCTCTACATACGCTCCTGTCATCACGCACAGCATGCAAAATCAAGCGGATATGTTTTTTTAATAGAGTCATAACACAAAACAACATTAGCGTGTCAGAGTCACAGAAATCTTTGTTGGAGTTCTATAATAGTTTTTGAAAAAGGGATCCATTACTAAACCCTGGGGGACCCCATATTTTACCTCTGAATAAAGTGAGAGGCAACTGAAAAGTTAGAACTGAACACACTCCACTGAACCAAAACTATTTCTTAAGAAATAGTGGAAATACTGTATTTTAATGTTCATCGATGTGGTATTTGGTAACAATGTCTGCCCATTATAATAGCAGTTATCTAAAATACACCTTACCTAACATTTGTAGCTCTTCAGAAGAAGACCAAAGTTACAGTAAGCATGGTAAAAAAAAAAAAAAAAGCCTTTTCCATCATCAGTAAAGCAGATTGCTCCTTATTCTGTATTCTCTAAACACATGCGAAACAAAGACCTGGACTCGTGAGGAGGAATCTGATCATCTTCTATGGTTTTCTGGTTGGTCTTCAGAGTGTGAGGCTTGCAGGAGCGGCCAGAATCAATACTTGGCAAGTGGAATGTTTATTTACCAAAGTGATAATGAATTTGAGTACCCGTCCAGCTACGCTGCACGATGGGTGCACAGATTACACACATGACAGTCGTGATGACACCGTGCCAGCAGAGCTGGGTGCATCCTGTTCAATCCGCACCTGGCTGCAAACAAGGCCTCATTAACTCCTCTGTCTTTGCTGACATTCTGTTATCACGCAGTGACAGACACACACAGATAAACATGTACATTTAATATTCTCCAGCTTATGTTGACGGAGTGGGATGCACGCACACACACACACACATACACACACAGAGGAAGACAGCTCCCCAGGCGTCAATTAGTCCTGCCCCAAAAGAGTTCCTTCCCTCATCTCTGCTGTAGGTGATTTTACATTTGTGTTAATTCACTGTCACTGGTCTGATCGTCAGGGAACAAGAAACGTGCTCTCCCTCTCGTGCCCATTGAGCACACTGAAAACACATAATTAGAGAGGGGTTCTTTCTGTATCTGCAGTGAGAGGCAGAATCTGAGGATGCTGCTGAGTGTGAGTCTGTGGTCACAGCTGGATAAAGTGTGGGATTAATCACACAGCTGAGACGTGTTCACTGGGCTGACTGTTTGGCTCAGACACAAAGGTAATGTAGAAAATCAGCTTTGTGAAATGTTACAGACACACATGTTGGAGACGAGGACCAGAGAAGACACCGGCTGCTTTGCTGGACCTCTCTAGTTCCCAGAGTAAACTTCTAAGGACGTCATGTTTTGGTGTTTTTTTTAAACCCAGGTGTTGTGTTTTAAGGAAAAAAACATTTGAATGTCATATCCAGCAAATCACAAAAGGTCAAAGATGGCACGTTGTAATAAAACTACCAACCGGACCAATGACGTTTTACTAAATGAGTCTCTGTACGCCCTGAGAAAGACAATGGCACCTTCTAGATAATGTAGCGTGTCCGCACTTCGCCTCCACTCGACTGCTCCATCTTATCTCCAACTATGAGGAAATGAAAGTAACTGTGGGTCTGTGTCTTGGAAAACTTGACCGCTGCTCCGTGGAGGCCAGGCAGGTGAACATTCAGAGGAACAGATAATCATAAAATCCAATCCTGATTTTTCACAGTTATTTATAAACACATTCAATGACTCAGCAGGAAAAAAATCCCCGATAAACAAATGTGCAGTGACGCCCGTTCACGACTTCTGCCACGTGAGCAAGTTCCGCCTGCCCGTAGCTCTTAGCGGCGCTGTGCGAGAGTGTGGCGAAATGACAACGTTAACTCTGCAGTCAATGGCACCCGTCTGCTAATGAATGACAAGGCTAATTGTGGGAACGGTTTGCTGCTCTTTGGTTTAGATAAATACTCCGACAATTGAAGTGCTTTAATTATCCCCAGCGTGTTTGTGCCTGAGCGTCACGCCGCCGCCGCCGCCGCTTCACTCGAGATGCCTGGCGAATGAGACAAGCTAATTAAGAGTGATTTCCCCGCTCCCCGCTCATTAATAACACAACAGCAATTAAAAGGAGCTAGCGGAACATGGTGTATTTGGTGCTAACAAGATTAGCCTCATAGAGCAATGAGTTTATGAGAGAGCCAGACACACACACACAGAAACAGGCAGAGACAGGAGAGAGATTCATTTGAGAGAGATAATAGAAGGTTTTGAGGAAGGAGATGCAGTCGAAATAAGTAAATGAAAAACGTATTAAGAGAAATGAAACTAATACGTGAGGAGGAAAGAAGGGAAGTAAATTGAGAAGGAGAGGGAGAGTCGGAAGACAGGAGAGCAGAAGAAAGAGAGCCTTCTCAAACAGAACCTTTTTTTTTCCATTTTCCTGCATGAATCACCGAAGTGGCCTTTAAATGAGCTGTTGCATAAAGGACATTCAGCTTCATGAGCTCGGTGAATAATAACAGCGCCTGGAAAGAGACTTTGCGCCAATGATTGTGACAATGTCTCCCTGCAAATATGTGAGTCTGGAGTGAGGGATATTATAGAAGTGATCAATAAAACCAGCCTGTGTCAGTTACTAGGTTTAATCAGGGGCCAGTTTACTCCATGTATGTAAAACCCACTGGAACATGGAACTAGATCACGCCTTCATCAGCCCAGTGGCTGCTAGAAAGAGCAGACTGGTCAGGATTCAATGAAGTTTGAAGTTCATTAGCGGCTGAGTTGGAGCCAGATATATACAGATGTACATATTGTGCAGTAGACGCTCATTTTGAGCTCGAGCTGTGTCTGTTTTCTGAGGGCCGGGTCAACGTGGTCAATTAAGGCCACAGCATTCTTGAGTGATGTACGAAACCAAACATTCTGGCCGACGGAGGATTTATGTCATTTTGTCCCGTTCTCCTCCCTTGTCGCCTAGCAACAGCTGGACAAGTTTCAATACCCCATGTTTGTTTGTTTGTTTTTTTACATGTGCATCATAAGCTTGATTGAATGAATCTTAATACGTGTTTAGGTAGGTTTATGTATCTTAACGCTCGCCAGTATTATCAATCACTGATAAGAATTGGAGACTTCATTGTTCATGGATGAAAGGATGTATTTGTTGGTGCCTGTATCATTATTCTCTTCTTATTATTTTAATATTTGAACACCACCTAATGATCTGGCCTCCTGCTAATTGTTATTTCTCCTATAACGACTTTTCTTGCTTTGCTGTAAAGACGATTCGTTAACTTGCGTATATTTACGTGCATTCATTCATCACTCCAGCTCGCCCTGCACAGACATGACCTGGCTATGATGACCCCTTCTGCTGGAAAAACGGCAGAGCAATAATGTGTGTGTGTGAAAAGGCGTCAGTCACAGTAACTTTTCATGCGGGAGGCATGGAGCTCTTGACAAGAGACTCAATCAGCAGCACTAAAGCCTGCTGCAGCCTCCTCTGCCTCCGCCACCTTACTTTTTGTGTCGACTAATCTCCACTGTAGGATGTAGAGGAGCCATTTGATATTGTCTTCCCCGGTGTTTTTCATTATCACCGCCTTACTGCAGCCCACCGGTGGCATTACCCCGACATTAGTGGGCTTGACAGGCCGAGAATCACCACACGATCCTGCCGCAGCCTCCCATCTCCGCCGTAACCCCACTCGCATTTCAAAGCTCCTCTGCCGCTTCTTATCTTTCACTTGCTTTTCTCCCCCCTGCGCTCCGATTTGGATCCACCGCAGGGTCACGGACAACGCTTTTTGGGAAATTACCTAGAGGTTTGGCATTTTGTCGGAATCCAAATTGTATTTAGAGCCGAGAGTAGAGTATAAATAATGTGTTTCTTTTTACTTGATAGAAACACAAGAGCAAAAAGACCGAAAAAACAATTCATGAGGAAATACAATATTTTTTTCATTCTGTTCAAACGACTGAAATTCCCTTGATTCAGTCGCTGCCCTAACTCACTTCGAGGAAATGTGTGGTCAGCTTGTGATTCTAATTTATTATTGTTTCATAGCTTGGTAAGTTAAAATGTCTGTTTTAACTCAATAACACTTTGCAAACTCCCTCTAAAGTCAATGCATGTCTGCCGTTGTGCGACCTCGACGATGCGTCTTTTGTGTTAGGTATTCAAAGTAAATCAATATACATGAACACGAAGCTAACATGGTGAGCTTGCTGATCATAGCATTACAAAGCTCTCCACTTCCTCTCACTTAACAAAAATGAAGCCAAAGCATCCTGGACACAGGCGACGCCATTTTGATGTGACCTGGAGGCGGAGTCTGTGTTGGACTTGAAAGACAAGCAGGCGTTTCCCTCCCGGTGTCAGTGAATTGTGTCGCACAACGTATTGTGAGTAGGACCAGGAACTGAGCTAAATGACACGCAGCAACTAAATTAAAACAGCAGAGCATTGAAGTCTCAGAAGACTGAAGAACTGGAAGTAAAGGATTTCAGATATGTGCCCATGCCCCCGTGGCTTTAATAGAAAGTTGCAAAAAAATCGACAGCTGGACTGAAAAGGAGCACAATGCTAAGGTTCCTTGCAGCCGATGGGGGCACAGAGGCTTCTCAGGGCCACAGTCGGAGATGACCGTGAAACCGCTGCCGAGAGACTGGAGCCTCGGGAACGCTGCAGATACAAAGAAGTGATGAGGCGGTGTCTTATCGTCCTGATGGAAAAAACTCATCTCTCGCTTAAAGCAGCGCCTCACTCCAGCAGAACATTTTTTACCTTTCAGCACACACAGCTCTGCAGCAGGTTCAACACCCCCCCCCCCCCCGCTCTGGGGATCCACAGTCAACACCAGCATTCAGAGTTTCTCTGCTCTCCGGCTCTTGGTATTGATATTTGCTAACAGCCAAAATTACTTTTTTGGAAAGAATCGTCATGGATGTTATATAAAATAATAACTCCAGGATCAACTTTGCCTTGTGTTTCATTACATTTCAAAATGAAAGTAAAAAAAAAAAAAAAAAAAAAGCTTGATGCCCCCCCCCCCAACAAAGTGTCAGCTGCTTCTCCTCATCATTACTTATAACCCTGAGATATTTCAAATCGGAGATAATATCAAGAAGGAAACAGGATGAACTTTGCTTCAATGAAGTGGGCTGTAGCATAGTACTGATATAAGCATGAGAGTCTGCCAGGTTAATAGTTCAGTTCCCACTCATTCCATCCAGTCACGCAGCGGCGGAGCACGAGAGATAAAAAGCTCTGGAAATGGTGCATCTCATGTTCTATTAACGTCACCGCTCACTAATAGCGTTTTTATAACAGCGTGCATCGGTGTGACAGCCATCCAGAGAGCCCTCGAACATCCTGCTCCCAGATACCTGCAACAACTGTAAACAACCGAATGGTCTGATATAGATGACCCATTCATTTGATGGAACCTTGATTCAGAGAATCAGATCAATAGAATTAGATCAGGTTAAATGAGGACTAACGAAGGGAGATGAGAGACATGTGAGAGAAAAGCTCAGAAGCGGCGTTCGCCCTCTTCAGTTCCTTCAGTTTTAGCACCTTTTTTAATCAGAGATATTGCGTCTCCCAGGAGAAGGTTCTGGAGGTTTTGGCTGTGTGTAAATCATTTGCAGAAAGCAAAATGCAATGTTTGTATTTTAGAGGTAATGAACAGAATAATTGATATGGATTAAAATGGAAGTTGTAAAAGGTGACAGTTTTACCTCACTCTTGTTCATGCTGCATTTCAAGTTTCAGAGGAATTCACTCCTTTTGAGAAATCCGAGGCCAAATTTGGCATTTTTTCTTGATGGCACTCACAACTTGTTCATTACGTATCTTTAGTCTTTAGATCAAACTCCTACCAAGGAAGGACATTTTTGGACTGTCAGGCGTCCATTTGTAGTTGGTACACATAAGATTCTTGTCGAACACCTCCACCTAGAGGTCATCTGCAGCAAAAACACCCAGTTTCAAACAAACACTATTTTACAGTGATGGATCATAACCCATAGTTCCTTTGAAAATTCTGTTTTTTAATTGTTTGCTTTTTGGTTTCAACATTGTTTGTTTGAAACACTCCTGCTTTCTGAATTATTGAGACCATTTGGAATTTCTTGACTCTCTGCAAGGAGACCACCAACAGAAATAGAGGATAGCAACTTAAAAAAACAAAAAGTGTGACGTCTTCCTGCGATTATTCAGTTTTTCTCTGAAAACTAAAAGCAGCAGGCTTTCTCTCCGGGGGAGGTCAAAGGTCAGAGTCAGACCCACACCGCGCTACTGAAGCTGTGGCGTCGTGCTGAGGCAGCCGGGGGGACAGGCCTCTGGACGTCCAGATGGAGGAGCGCCCCCCCCCCCCCCCCCCCCCCCCGTGGGGGGGGGGGGGCGCCCCCCCCCCCCCCCACTGACTGTCTGTGGACCTGCTCACTCCGCTGCACATGGAGCCGGTGCTGTCAGCTGAATAGCAGGAGGTGGTTTCTTAAACTCACAGGCAGACGAGACGAGCTTGTGAAGAAGCTGCATAATGAGCTCACCACCACCAGGTTAATGTTAACTACTCTCGGAGTTTCACGTGTGTTGCATCACACACACTTCATCTGCTAAAGTCACCTCTGCGATTGATGCTGGGTAAAGGCTGTTGTGCGCATGGCAAACCCAAACCCATGCAAACATGAATACATCGACCTAAAAATGACGGAATCTATTATTTATTTGAGTGTGTACTTGGATTTTTGAGTTTGGTCCGAACATGTAATATCAAATCAAACATTTAATGTATGGGTGAGTCGTTTGTGATCATTTTAGCTAGAAATTTAAGTCATCAGCTTGAGAAAATACAGTGCACACGGAACTATCACCAAGTTAGATTTACTGGAATGTAAACATGTTTTCATCAAGTAACAAGAATGAAGTAAAGTATCAAAGCACTTTGAGTCCGTACATTAGTTGAGGGTTGTAATTCTAAGAATCACAGATGGGATTAAGACATTTCTGGCAGCTGTAGGGGTTCAGGTAGAAGAGAGAATGAATGTCTGCGTTCCGTGGCACTGATCCAACACAGATCTTAGCTTTGAAGTCATAGGAAGCCACTGTGGGAGGCTAGGCCTGTTTTATTGGTGCTCTTTGAGGAACTCCTTCATGTAGGCAGCCAGGGCCTGAGTCTCCTCCACTGTCACAGCGTTGTACAGGGATACGCGGATGCCTCCAACTGACCTGCAGGGGGAGACAAATGGTTTGAGGGCCTGAGGTGGTCTGCAATGAGGACAACTAAATCACCTCTCATAGAACCCACGGACGCATTCACACGACAAGAGGAAGCCTGTGTTGCACAAACTGACCTGTGACCCTTCAGACCAATCATTCCTCGTTTGGCAGCTCCGTCCAGAAACTGCTTTTCCAAAGCTTCGTCTCCCTCTTTCTTCCCCAAGCGAAACGGGATGTTCATGCGGCTTTGACAGGCCGTGTCTATGGGACACCTGGACATGTGGATGAGACAGAAGTCCATCTTTGGATTTTTTAGATCGAATCAGTTTCTTCCCTGTTCCCGTCAGTGTTGACTTCAGCGTGTGTGAACTCACGCATAGAAACCGTTCGAGGCGTTGATGATGTCATAAATTATGGAGGACTTCAGCTTGTTCAGCGTTTCCATGCCGGCAGTGCCACCGTTGTTGTTGATCCACTCCAGCACCAGGCCCATGATGTAGATACTGAACGCACAAAACGATGGTGGCCATAAAAACTGCGAGCGTTACAAACATATTTCTGAGACAGAGCTGCTTCTGATGCAACAACCCGAGCTGCGTTTGTACCTGAAGCACGGCGGCGTGTTGTAGAGGGAGTTGTTTGCGGCCTGCACTTTGTAGTCCAGCACAATTGGACACTCATTCAAAGTGTGGCCTATCAAGTCCTCGCGCACGATGACCACGGTCACTCCGGCGGATCCCACATTCTTCTGAGCGCCGGCATAAATCAGCCCAAACTGCACGACACGCGGAAGAGCAAACGTTATGACTTCACCCAACTTATTCTTACAGGTATCAATTTACATTGTTTCTTATTTTGAAATGTAATTCGTGGAAAACTGGACCCAAAAACATACCTTTGACACGTCCACGGGTCGGGACAGGAAGTTGGAGGACATGTCGCTGACGAGGACCACCCCGTTTGTCTCAGGCACAAAGTTGTACTCCACGCCGTGGATGGTCTCGTTGCAGCAGTAGTACACATACGAGGCCGAGGGGTTCAGAGTCCAGCTGCTGGGGTCTGGGATTTCTGCCGAGAGAGAGAGAGAGAGAGAGAGAGAGCAAGTGAAACAAGAATAACCAAGCCAATTCTGTAAAAAAAACAAAAACAAAAAAAACAATGTAGACTGATGTCAGACTGCTGGTGGCACTAGAGGGTTAGTCCACCAAACCCCAAAAGAATGTTCTGTAGGAACCATAGACTGTGAAAAAGGTTAGTTCCCTGGAAAACCAGACTCTCTGATCAGTGTGGTCCACGTCCCATATGCTAACCTGGAGCAGGTGGGGTTTCTGACATGTACAGCAGGCAGCCACCAGGGGGCTATCAAGCCAGTGTGGCTCCACCCTTAGGGTACAGCCTTCTGTGGTGCGAACCACTTAACTTAATTGCTAATATATTGGAGTCAGATTCAGACATTGCGTCATCTTATTAAATTTCACCTCTCACATACTCATGCAACTAACCAGTTTATCCAGTTGCTTCAATAATCTGTGATTAAAAATAACACGGGGGGGGGGTTGAAGACATGAGTACACCGACTCTGACAAAGAGGAGAGGTATTTTTTGATTATCAGCCTTCAGGGCGGAAAGTTTGGAAAAAAGCGTTAATGAAGCATGAAACCACAGGAGGTAATGAGTGTGTCTTATTCACAATGGTTTTTTTATCTGGAGTCTCTCCAATTCAGATTCACATCCAGATTTTACTGGGATTCCTGTTTGATTCATCTAGGAAACCTGTTTTTCCAGAGTTACACTTTGACACGATGAAGTTCTTTAACACCAACCGGCCCATCAGGGGCGTGGAGCAGAAGGAGAGGGCAGTAAATGAATGTGATTCCAACACGACGCCAAAGTGCCTCCACACATTAGGGCTAACAAGAACCCCCATGACAGGCTCATGGACATGAACAATGTGGAAGAGGCTGCTCGCATTCCAGAGCCTTTCATTGGTCCTCGGCTCCTGTTGGATAGTTACATAACAGCCTGGACTCAGAGCCAGGGCGCTGCCTTAACACAGCATGAATGACAACGACCCATTCATACGAGCTGAAACTACTGTGCACCATGGGGGACAGCGTGAGGGGGAGCTGAAAGCTTCCATCGGCAGGGATGTAATATTGAATAATACTATTGATGTTTTTAATCGTGGAAAATGCTTGAAATCTTTACTCCACAATGGGCCCTTTAGATATAAAACAGTTTATATTATACATTGTGAGTGGGTGCTCTGTACGGGGGGCCACCATGATTTTCTCTTTACAGGAGCCCAAACTGGACAAACTAAAATCCTTTTGAGTTTTTATGACAGCTGAAAGTTTCATCAGGTTCTCCTTCATGTTTGGAAGTTGAGGGGTGAGTCAAATGCACTCAGACTCACTCGTGTAACTGTCCAGCTTCGGGTGGACGATGTTGACTTTGCCGTATTTCTGCGCCTCTTTCGCCGCCTTTTCCGACCAGGTGCCGGTCACCAGGTAGTCGGCACACCTGTCCTCCTTGAGTCCGATCAGGTTGAGGGGAACGGCGCTGAACTGCCCAGAGCCGCCGCCCTGCAGGAACATCACCTTGTAGTTGGCGGGGATGTTTCTGTCAAAAAGCAAAAGGTGTTTACTCAGCAGACACTCATAAATCTATGAGTCCATGAGGGGAGGGTAGAATATATAAAATATATAAAAATATAAACGTCACTTACAACAACTCTCGCAGGACACTCTCTGTTTTGTTGATGATTTTACTGAATTCTGCTGATCGGTGACTCATCTCTGGGTCGGACAGGAATCAAAAACATCAAGGTTAAATCTTTGCACTGATGAACTTCAAACTGAAAACACAACAGTCATTTCGCTGATGATGAAAAGTTAATGAGTCATGTTTCGATATCTTCACTCACTCACCGAGGACACTGATGCCGGTGCCATTGTAGCTGATGAGCTCCTTCTGTGCTTGGAGCAGAACCTGCATCAGGTCACATCAGGTATGAGACAGGAGCGACTTCTTCAAACGACTACATGTTCGGTTTACATTTGTAAAGTTGAAATCAGACATGCAAGCTATTGGAAACAAAATTTTATCTATGATGTCAGAAGCACTTCATGTATTTTCACAATCGATTTTTTTTTTTTTTTTTTTGCAATTAATAATATCATCGAATAGAGGACAGGTAATTCCAGTTAGAGCTGTGTCCTGTTTGTAGAAAAGGAGGAAATAACATCCCTTATGATTTGATTTGAGTCGGACTGTCAGTCACTTGTCATGACACTGTTATAAAGAACTGTCTGAATTCAGTGTTACTATCCTGATTAAAACTAACAGCAGAAAAATGTCTTCGCATCCTTAGGCGAATCAATATGATGAAGATGAACTGTAAATAAACTCAATGTTTGTGTTTATTTCTCCAGAGTTAACTTTTTAAAAACACTCTGAAAGAATAAATCTCTGATAAATTGGTCGTGCTGCAATCTGCACGCGCGCGCGTGTGTGCGTGTTTGCCAGTGAAGCACAAAGAGAGCGAGTTTCCACATGAATGAAAGGCGGCTGATGCAACTCGTCGCTGTGTTTTCAGTGTCCACTGCTGCTGCCACATGACGCGCGCGAGCCAGATGTTCCCTCGCGCATCCGCAAGACGCGTTCGCGGCCGATGTTTCATTAAACGCCGCTTAATCCGGACAATCCCCGGCCACGACGGAGTGAAGCAGTGCAGTGCTCTGCACGCTCACTGACGCGTCGGTCGCTCTTTCCGCCGACCATCCTCTCACACACGTCGGTGACGTTGCTCGAGCGAAGCTCAAGCTGCGCCAACTTACAGACTGCGGGAGTTTTGCGGGCCCGGCGCCGAAGTTGATGGTCGGGTTCTGCTCCATTTTGAAGAGAGACGCGTGACCGTGCTGTGCAGCTGCAGGGTGAGGAAGAGGAGGATGAAGATGTGTCAGTCTGCACCCAGGCGGTTTGGATGGGGCGTTCAGGGGCTGCTCGTAAACCTAGTAAACGCCGCTGACGACGTGGTAAATCTGAATGTGAATTCATTAATCTCGTTTTCTAAAGAAGAAAAAAAATGATAGCAGCTGTTTCAATAAACTATTCATTTATTCATCCTCTAGATTCTTGTGACTCAGTTATAGCTTATTTGTGTAAGATTTATAATTACTATCCAAATTATATATGCACGACTTACATTGGCTATTATACGTTCATATTATTTCATTATTATTTTATTCATCTATTGGGATGAAAATTATTCCCATTTGTGTTATTTGTTTATTAATCTAATGGCTATTCAAAGTCTGTTTTGATGTCTTCATTTATCATTTCACACATAATTATGTATATATATGTACATCTTTACTCATTTCTATTGTATGCAGTAGCTGCCTAAAGACAGGTAAAACACACATTTCCTGACTCTCCCCTGAAGGCATCAGCAAGCAGAGCCTTCGCATTGGCTGTTGTCACATGTCTGATTATAAAACGGCTCTCATTGGTCAATAGGGATTCAGTAATTGGCTTCAGGTTTCATCACAAGACAAACCAATAGTTTTCCACCATCAATCACTCAACATTGAATATCACTTAATGACTAAATGAATTGGAGTAACACGCAATGTATATATTCCAACAGAAAATGGTTGATTCCATGTACATTCTAGTGTGTCACATATTAACGCCCAGACATCCTGAAGTACAGTACCACACGTTTCCCTCTGGCGTCCACTATTTAGCTCTCTCACACACAAATATTTCTGACGTCCGGTAAACTGACGAGTTCCAGTTCAGCTCAGTCAGAAAAATGTGACTGAGATCATTCAGATCACATGGTGTGTGTGTGTGTGTATGTGTGTTTAAACATGTCACTAACTGGTGTTCTTTGCTCTCGTCTGTCAGATAACCCAAATCAACAGATCTATTTTCAGTTAAACTCAGAGGTAGGCTGTGGTTTGAGTCAGCAAAGAACACTATATTTTAGAGCTGATTTGGGGTCAGGGGGCAAATCCAGGAATCTCAGTACTGGGTGTTCTACATTTTCTTAATAATAATAGATCTGATGAAAAAGACCTCCCATGTTTAAGGGCTATTTTAGTTTGAGCATTGTGTGTGTGTGTATCCATACAGCACATGCAGTGGACCAGACTCCTCTCATCTCCAGAACTATAAATAAACAACAAGTGCACGGTGTCCCCACAGTGGCCTTTACGACCCAGATGAAAGAAAGTGCATCTCTGCTTCTCCAATGGGCGCCTGGCGATCAATGCCTCGCCCTTCCGCTGCAGCATCCAGATCTCCCACCCTGAGGTGGTCAAAGCCATGCAGGGGGTGCGCTGCCGCAGTGACTGCAGAAGATAGTGGCCTGAGCAGTCACCTGACACACACACTATATTGTTATGACAGTGCATTGTGCCTCTGATGTTATGATCATATTGACATTGCAGCCCCTGCCTGCTTGTGTTGTGTGCCTCTCACCTGCTGCAGGTAGTTCACCAGTCAACACATTGTTGACTGGTGACATGCACTCTTCAAAGATCCAGCTGGGCAGCTGTACAGTGTGGCAGTGAAGGGCACACAGCACACCAGAAACAGGATGTCAGTCATAGCCAGGTTTACTGAGTAAGGAGAATATCTCAGTCAGCCCCTGAGACTTATTTTCTCTTACTGATGTAGAAGTTGGTGCCCGGTGACCACATGGATGACCAGCGGGTTCCCCACCAGGCTGACCAGCATGATGAAGCCAAAGAAGCTGGGGACCAGCCAGGCGTCCACCAACACTGGCGGCTCCACAGTCTGGATCGTCTGCTGGTTGCACTGTCATCCTCACATGTCAGATCCAAGGTGACACAACATCGAGATGAGTTTGCCCTGACAGCAGAAGTGAAGGAGAAAAAACTGGAGCAACAACAAAAATAACATCATTTTTTTGGAAGTGCACACCTGCCAATTATAATATTGAACAAGTATTACCTGTTTGATAATTGCGTCCTACCTGGGTTGTCCCTGTGCCTGCGGCGGCCTCCTCACCACTCTGTTCAGCGATGGAGGTGAAAGTGCTGTTCTCTGTAGGTCTGAGATGAAAGCAGGCCAGTGGTGGTGATGGCGGTCCATGCACAACAGCAAAGTCGTTTTGCATGGTGAGCGTTGACGTGTAGTGAGAGGGTGAGATGCTGAGGGATCTGATGCTTCTCCACCATCAGCTGTAATGACCCAGCTCAGGAGGATATGTTCTTTGCAGCTGGATTCATAAAACAAAACCTTTATATATTCAAGTAAAGGGTTAGAAAAAGAAAGCACAGCTGGACGTTTGGTAGTGAAAGGAATCTAAAGGATCTACCGATGAGTCATCGACATGGCAAGAACAGATGACAGAAGCACGGTTGCATAGAACAACCATTTATTATTTCATATTTACAGAGCTATTGCACAGTCTACACTTTACACAAGTTCCAGGCTTTATTCAAGCAGAGAGGAACCTCATATGTGAGGGTTACATGTTTTGTGCGTTACTTTTTCTTGTGTGTGCGTGTTTGTGTGGTTCAAGGGAGATTTACATCGACATAAATAAACACTTAAACATTTCAAAGACTTTACAAACTGATAAAGCAATTTCAAGACATTCAAACTCCCAGTTTGGATCTTGCTGGTACGTGACACTGAAGAGTGGCACGCCCTCTCACACCCATGTACAATGAGCTGTTTGTTTTGGATATTGATGGTTAGATTTCAGCTCAATTGAGACCTGTTATGTTGGGTTTTAGGTTTATAATTTAACGTCATTGCTTGACATGTGTTATATGCTCTAATCTTCATAAAACACATCACTGTCCTGCTGTCCATTAAAGCAGCTTTAAGGCCGTCCTCTGGATAAAGCCAGGTTTGCTCTGATCGGTCAACAACCTCCATTATGTAAGAAATGTCTCCGAGCTGGTTGTGCTAGTTGGCAAGCTCAACTAGCTTCCCCGGTCTGTGACACATCATCACAGCGATGCTGATGTATCAGCTGGACTATCAATAGGGCGTTTGGGAGTTTTCAGTGTTTACTGCCCACTTTGGGCTTTTTAACAGTGCAGCTCTTTTACAAAACTCCTGCATGAGCAGGCCCAAGGAAAGATAAACCTAAAAAGCATAAACTTGAATAGTATCATGGTCCATCCTTTTAGATTCACCAAGTTAAACCTGATCAACTCTTCACCTCTCATTTCCCCCTACATACAAGTCCCGCTGAGTTTTAAAAATAATGTGCGTATAAGGTAGACAGCTGCTAAGTAAAAGAAGCAGTTATTTTTTAAAATGCTGATCCAAGAACTGAAACACTGACATGAAATGTTTCTGAAACTAAAATCATTTGTTGTGCGCTATTATTTTGGACAACACACACAGTGTTGAAACCTTCCTGTGATCATGGAGATGCATACATGGGCTTCAAACCAGTGTAGGGGCTGCAGGAGGAGAGGCAGGAAAGGAGGCACGTCCACATCTCAAAAGATTTCCTCATGTCCTACTTCCTTGTCAGCAGTCAGTCTCTCAGGCCTTAAGGATGGGACGAGGTTTGGAGCAGGGATGGTGTGGGAGGATGGGGCTGCATGATGCTGTTCACATGTTGAAGCTCTCTCCACAGCCACACGTGCCCTTGATATTGGGGTTGTTGAAGACAAATTCACTGGACAGCTTTGACTGTACGAAGTCCATCTCAGTTCCCAGGAGAGTCAGCTGAGCCTTCTTCTCTATGAACACTCTCACTCCTGCACACAACGACAAACGAAGAGAAGTGTTTAATTATCAAAGCATCATGGGAAGAGTTGACAGACCAAGTGGTGGTATTATTATGATTGTTATTATTATTAATGACAAAAAGATATACATGAAATAATCTATTCTTTTTCTATTAAAAGTGCAATATTGAAATATGTGCCTTAAATGCAGATTTACAGTGTAATTGATTGTCACAGTGAAACCCAATCCTGATATGGTCCTAATAACCCAATTAATTTAAAATCTCTTTGCATGGGAGAAACACAATACTACATTATCATTTACCATCCTGCAGCACCTCCTCGTCAGACTTGTCTTTCTCCTTGGTGTAGTCCAGTGTGTAGGTCAGTCCATTACAACCACGAGTTCTCACTCCAACCTTCAAACCAATCTAAAAGAAAGTGAAAAATAACAATTTGTTCGAATGCAGTTTGGATGTATGAACTCATATAGTCCTTGACAAGGAAGGAAGGAATTGATAAAAAAAATCCATAAACATTGATAAAAATAAGTTCAGAGGAGGTTAAAGTCCTCTGATGAAGACAAACCAATTTATTGAGCACCCTCTATCATTGCACCGATTAACTATTTCAACAGACGTTGACTGAAAGAATTACTCACATATTCCGGCTTGTCCTGTAACAACACTCTGATCTTGTTCACAGCTGCTGGAGTCTGAGGACGAGACAATAATAGGCTTTAACTCAACATTTTTTCTTCACCTCCAGAAAACAGAGTTTTGGTCTGTGACAGCTGTGACAGCTTCACACACATTGAGCAGTAGAATGACCACAGATATATTGAATATATTGCCAGTTTAAGTTTCTTTTTCAACCTGACTGAAATGATCTTATATATGCAGCTTAATAAAATAACCTGCATCCCTGCAGCTCTGTGAGGAATGGATCGAGGTGCAGGAAGGATGAGGATCTCTGTCTTTGTGTTCTCTCCTGAGAAGATATTTTGGAATCTGAGGTGCAAATCTCTTAAAGCCTCTGGCGTAGTTTCATAACTACACAGTAAACCAACTGTAACAGCAAAACTCCACATGTGGCTTCTGGACAAGCATTACTGGTCTGATAAGTTAAATCAAAATAATTGCTTTTATGTATGCCATTGTCCCCCACGGCTTCAATGCAGCTGCCAACACGTGGTGTTTACTTCAGCTCACATGCTTTATCACCTCAGGCCACCATGCACACACATTATCTCCTCACAACACAGTGAGGGTGACGTTCATCGTCACCGCAACGTTGACAGTCATCACTGAATGTACACTAGCAGCTCACTGCAGTGAGCAAATATTACAGTATCCGTTCACAGTTTATTATTAGTTTTACAGACCAGTCTTGTCTTCACTATGCAGATATACACAGTATACTTTGTTCCCCTGGATAATATATAGTGCGCACAATATGAACAAACGGGGTTAGGGGTTAGATATGAACTGACTAAATAACCCGGTATGTTACTCATTGTTGTTAGCGGTAGCTGCTAACTTACTCAACAGGCAATTTTGACCTCTGGATAATTCTCATTAACACATTTAACTTGAGTCACAAGCCTCGAACGTTGTGTGGTCTGACTTGACTTTTACGTGTCGTGTTGAGTTACTAATCTACATTTAAATGTATCATACATATGTATGCATAACAGTCAACGTGCAGATGCCTTTGGCATACTATCAAGCTACAACTTAGCTTAAGCACCCCAGCGCTGAATTCCCTGTCAGTAAGGTTAGCATCTAGTAAGGCACAGTAAATATATACTTTTACAAAGTTGTCTAGTACTTGTATGATAAGACTAGTGAGTGGTGTGTGTACAATGGCAAATACAATAAATGTCCATGCTGTAGAAAAGTTTCCAGAAAGATATTCTGCGTGTAAAGTCACCGCTGGCTAGCTAGTTAGCTAGCTATCTTAGCTAACTGTGGATCAGGCCGCGTTAGCTAACAGCAGCTGTGACGTGCAGATGTCGTTAATTAACACGGACCACATGTAACACTGCTACAAAAGACATTTATGGGAATATCTCAAACTCACCAGCGTGAGAGCGGCTCTGGTCGGCAGGATCTTTCTCTTGCTGACCGCTCGGACGGTCGCCCTCACCATGGAGGCAGACATGTTGCTAAAGCTAACTTGTAGCTTTAATGATGCTCTTTTCAGCGCTACCTGTCAACACTGAGTACTACTGGACACGAACACGTCTTAGCACTTATCTGCGTCCTTTATTAATCTTCTGTCTCGGTCGGCATCCAGTTTATGGTTGCATTGCCGCCACCTCTGCTTGTAGGTCGCTTTAGATAAAAGCGTCTGTTAAAATGACTTTGAAGATTTTGTAGACATGTTACCAAAGCTAACGATCACAACTCTGGTTTCCGCCCCAAACACGGCTCTCATTCGTTGATTGGCTGTTATGTTTGACAGACGGTTCGAGTGAGCCTTTCAGATGACGGATAAGCTCCCAAGAATTTCGGTTGCGTAAACATAATCTCACAGTGTTTTTGTTTTATTGAGGTATTTTATTTGAAATGAACTCCAAAGAAACCGTGATTATTTCGTTCAGATAATAGAGTTTAAGGTTTTGTTAAACATCTATTAGACGATATAATATTATTTGATGGGGGAAGTGAACAGCAAAATGACCAATATTAAATAATTGTACATAACTATTTAAGATTGGTCATTTTGCTTTATTTAAAGTATTTGTTTTGTATTTAATGTAGTTACAAATGTAAAGCAAATCGACAGAGATAAAAGTGATTTAATTGTCCACGGTGTTAGCAACTCACATCTCACATTGTCAACACCAAAGACTACTGCAGTATAGGTTGTATGCTTACCAATACTGGAGGATGGAGTTCTTTATAGACAGTGCAGTCTTGGAAGAAAACAAAAAAAAAGTATTTTTTCAAGGACATGTTTCAGTTTAATGTTTGTTCTGGGGGCACAGAATGCTTTGTGAGCCAACCTTTCCTGGCAGGACTGGTGTTCCTTAACTAAATCTACAACAAAATTAGCACAACAAGGCTGGCATTAAAACAAAGCTACTTTTAAAATGAAGAATGTCATTACAATAACATCAACACCATTGTTTTTAGTAAAATTTAGCCACATTAGGGCAACATTAAAGCCAAACAGTCCATATTCGAAGCTGAATGCTAAGCAGCTCTCTGAAACATTAACTAGCAGCAACAGAATACGAGGGTGTGACCCTCACAGTGCAGCTACCAATCTGTGGCACCATTACTACAGAAATCAAGCCTTTGTGGCAAATAAATACATTTATATGTCCATTGAATTGAATGAAATTGCCAACATAAAACGCGTATAAAGTAGCGTATGTCTTCAGCTGGAACAGTTGCTCATTTAAAGCATGGTTCTTTCTTCAAAACATGTTCTTGCATTACAGTCACAACACATCCAGTGCAGGAACAAATACAGGCCAGATTTATCACAGGACAAACAGTTATACTGTCATATAATCTTGCACTTGTTGCTCACAGTTGAGGGGAACGTATGCATTTATGGAGTTAGGGTGAAACGATTGTCAAAAAAAAAAAACCAAACAAAAAATCAATCATCATCCTGACATATATCAACAAGGCGTTTTTATAAATGAGAGAATATTCACAAAGAGCTGCTTTCGATTCTGTATGAGAAACTGATGGACGTCAGTGCAGGTGACAAATTAAACAAGTTTTAAAGGAAATTCCATTAAAAAACATCCTGGCCATCACAAAAGTTACACTGCCATTCAAAAGTTTTTGAACCTATTCAGCACTGTTTTTGTTTCATCTCAAGATAAATAACCAAATACTAAAACCATAGTGATGAGAAAAGAATGAATAATTAAACTGATGAATGACAGATGAGACTATTGTCAGGCCACTTTATGAAGTAGACATCACAAGTTATTAATGCTGTTGTCCCTATGTCCAGATGCTGACACACCACATACGGACACTAGGTCTTGCCTATGAAGACAGTTGAGCACATAAAGCACCGAGAAGCTTTATCATCGATTATAACACAAATCGGCAGCATGTTGTCCGCAGACGATACCATCCAATGATGATGATCAGGATCGGAGTCACATAGTTATACTTCTCAGTTACATACATCTTCTAAGCAGTTTCACACTGAAACTGCAATGTAAGATAGCGAGTATAAAAACTTGACTGGCAGTGTGGGTGAACAAGGATATGAGGGGCATGGGTAATGGCTTGTCTTGTTAAAATGAAAGCTTTAAAAAGCTCCTCTTAGGAGAAGCACTGCTGGGGGAAAAAAAGAATCAACACACTTAAAAAGGCCCTATTTGGCTTCAAGTCTAGGTGTCCTGGCTTTGGCTTTTAATGGGCTCACACTGGCCCAACAGTCCCACAGATTTAAGGGTTTCTGGATTTTCTGTCTGCCTGGACAAGAGGAGAACCTCATGGTGTACGTAGCCACTGCCCCTGCTCATTCCACTGGGCTCTTCCTGTGGCCAGAGCGACCCATATTTCGGCAAGCTAGACTACCTGGAACAAACCAGAATGCAACAGTCAAGATTATTCTGTTAAAGTCACTTTTACCCTGCATCACTTCTGTTCATGTAAACGTTCATTAAAAAGTAAAAAGTCTTCATACCTGCTTGTGGACTTAACACAACATTTTGCTGCTTTCTCTTCTTCTCCTCTTGTAAAGGTGAACCCTGAAAGAGGAGAACGTCATCAGGGCCCAGGTGAAGAAGTGCACAGTGCTGCCTACAAATATGAGCTGAACATTCTTAATTGACTGTTACAAAATGCAGCTCAAACCTGTTTTTCCTTTTCTCTGAGGTTCCTCATGTGGGATGAAGCAGGGTAGTTATAGTTCTCCATCTTTGCATTACCTGACATTAATGACAAATCAAAGAATTCAATTAAACAACTGACCTTTACCACTGTTATTTTTAATGTGAGGGAAAGAATCTGCCTGTTCTGCACTGTGGAGGGAAGAATTCTATATTTTGGAGGTACTTGAAAATTAAATCAGAAACAAACTGAGCACCTGCAGGATTTCTGTAGAGCTGACAGTCCTTCTTAATGTGGGTACTTGATCCACACAGGTAGCAGCAGCGCATGTCTGCTGCATCTCTTTTCCTCCAGTTGTCATTCTTGTGTCTGGCATGATCCCTGTTGTCGTCAGCTGAATCCATTCTGTCTCTCATGTGCTCTTGCCTTTTCTCCGAGTCCCATCTGTGCTTGGCCCTGGGCAGAAATGATCCACAATACAGAATAAACTGAAAGCTAGACACATGGTGGCACAGACATTACTCTTCTGGTTATCCTTTTTGTGACAAATTGACACATGCATTGTTGGTATACTCACTTCTTACGCAAGGGACAGTCTTTCATGAAGTGACCAATCTTGCCGCAGATACGGCAGCAGCGGTCATTGGGCGCCACTTCTCCCTCGGTGAGAACCTCCGGGTCGAAGAAATACTCCTGGAACAAATGAGCAAGAGTGTCAGTGCTTAGGTAATGTTGCCACAATATGCAAATATGATGTTTTCAGAGCAAACACTAACCATCTGGCTGGGGTAGATGGGAGGGAAGGCTTTGATGGGTGTGCCAAACACTGTTCTGCCATTGATGAAAGCCTTCATGATGAAGTTAGTCACTGTTTCAAAGAGACAAAAAAAAATATTCAAAAATTTGAAAAAATAAAAACAGTGGTGATAAAAGAACAGATTTAAAACCAGATGGAACTTATGAGGAAAAACAAGACAATCATACTTTTCCTGGACAGACCAGCCCCCAAATTATGATTCAGGTCAAACGGATCTGTAACATAAACATAAGAGAAAGACAGTTGTTGTTGAATGTTTCAGCACAACAATACATTCATCATTTCAATTCAGTGAGTAATATAATACTAACACACACACTGACCTTCAATGACAATGTATTTGGACGTCCACTGCTTGTTGAAGGTGGTGAGGCGGCTGTGCTGACGGATACAGATCACATGCTCTCTGAAGTCAAAGTCCTCCGTGTAAAAGCGGAGCAGGCCGAGCCACAGGTCTCCCACCGACTCCGTGTTCCTCCCGAAGTCTGACCAGCGACTGGGCTGCAAGTAAAAGAAACAGTTTGGAATAATCAAATCAATACAATGTTGATAATGACACAAGACAGTGCGTTTGTAAAAATACAGAAAACTCACTAATGTTTTTAAGTCATCGAAGAAGTACACATTCCAGCCATCAACCGTCACCTCCGGCTTCTTCGTTCCATCATAGATCTGCAATGCAAGTGACACTTTTTGTATTGAACATAACAGTTTATTTTCCCACTTCACAATACCAGATATAGATAAATAGAATAAAGTGATTTTCTTGGATAGCTTCGCATCACAAGTTAAAAAGCTTCGTAAAATTGACAAACAGGTTATTGGTACCTCTTGCAGCACAGGGATAACCGGTGGGTTTCTCTGCTGAAGGAAGTACAGCACCATGAGCGTGTAAGCGTACGACGAAAGGCTGCCACGAGAGGCATCTCCAATGTCACACATCTGTGATGGGACAGTTACAGTGGTAACTCAGTACAATGTTATAAAGCACAGGACAGAAATAAAATCACAGGCTTTCACAGTATATCTCGCATATTCACCTTGGCAAAAACCTTCATAACGTAGCAGAGGATCTTCACTCTCCTGTCGATGGCAGCATAAGAAGCGAGGAGGTGGGTGTTGTGCAGCGCCTGAACAGAAAAGTTCATTTGAAATGTGTGATGTTCTCTAACCCCATCAGTTTGATTTGAATGAGGAAACGCAGCAGCAGCAGCGGCGGCGGCGGCGGCAGCGTGAGGCAATGAGCCCCACCAGTGTGTTGTAGAGGCTGATGTCTCCCTCCAGGCCAGTACGGACATGGTAGAACTTTACAATGGGTACTTTGGCCGTAGTGATGGGCAGGATGTTCTTCAAGCCTGGTCACAGGGTGCAGATGAGGTGACTGATTAGCATATGCTAACATTTTCTGTTAGAATACATTTTAATCCATGGGACAATATAGTGTCCATTACAACCATTTCATCTAGTCATTGTCTCCTTGTCTTTACCTGGGTGTTTCCGTAGCAGCCTGGACAGACTCTCAATGATAGTGATACACTCAACATCCTGAGATACAACAGGAAGAAGAGAGTTTCACCTTAAGCATATCATAAAAAGGAGTCACTATATTAATTCCTGCAAATGTTCCAGAACTTGCAGAAAACACAAATCTCCTGTTTATCATCAGTTTTTCCCTCTTGCAAGAAACTAAATGGCAATGTTTGTATTTTGGAACTGGGTATAAGAAAATAAATGAAACAGTCACTGATGCTAAACAGAGCCTGACCACAAATCGATGTATATCTGCATATTGTGACAGTATGCATGTGAAAGGAGGAGTGACATAAAACCTACGGGTATGCTGTCCTGTCCCTCCAACACCATGCAGATGTCTAGGTCACTCTGCCTGAAGCCGAAGCCATTTTTAGACGATCCAAACAGCTGCAACCGAGCTCCTGAACATCAAAAAAGGGCAACGATGTCAATAAAATGATTTATTATCAGGGTCTGAAGAAGTGAGCTATGTTGGTTTACTTCACCAGCAAACTGTCGTCTGACAAAGTTCTCCAAGTCTTGAAGGATGTGCTCCCTCACTCCCACTTCCAGTTCATCTGGGGCAAAGTCATCTGAAAAGGAAACAGATTCTTAGTCGAGTTCAATTAATTCTGGAATTTCCTGAATGGTGGTCAACATGCTGACTGACAGTTATGTGAATTTAAAGAATAGCACTTATACTGAGGGCTTTCCCCTGGTTAAGTAGTAGGCTGCTCTTTATCACTTTAACTCTCAATTTTACATCCATCAAATATTTAGCTACTTATACACAGAAAACATGGACAACAGGTGTTTTTCACAGGAGACATTTTAACATAGGACAGTATGGAGCTGCTTCACTTTCAGGGTCATGGCATTTTGAATGCTGGCTTATTGTCAACATTTATGTCTCACTGAGACATTGACGATCAGCAGCACCTGTACTTTTCCTCGAATGCCTGCTGTGAACAGGCCTGTTTAGAGATTGCTTTAGAGATTAAACTGGCTTTGCATAAGATCTATTGTTTAATTAAATTATGTCAAACGTATGAAAGGAACAAGTAGTACTCCTGCAGCCTGTTGTTGATTGCTAAATATGTAATCTACCTGACCTGAATTCAGATCAGAATACTCACTGTAGCACTGCTCACAGACTTTGTTAAGGACACTTAGAAACTCTGATGTTATTGCGGGCAAAGGATCCAGCTGCACTTTCTTGAAATCTTCCGGGCAGTCTTTTTTCAGATGCCCGTCCCTCTTGCACAAGCTGCACACGACCATGTGAGGCTAAGAGACATGGAAAAGAACTTGACTGAGATGATGCATCAAAGCTCTGTGACATTGAAGTCCCAGCCACGTACAAGGCAAAATATCACTTTGTTTAAGCTTTAATATCATCACTTGAATTTGATTGGTTCTCCTACACATCTAAACCTACCTTTCCTCGAGTGAAAGCTTGTCTGGTGAACTCATAAGACCGTCTTTGTTTTTGTTTTGTTTTTTCTGGTTGCTCGTCTTTAGCTGCATCCTCTGAAGGTTGAATGGACAGGTTGGCCTCACCCTCCTCCTCTTCCTCATCTATTGAACCAGGTGTGTCTAAATCTGGACCCTCCTCATCAGACAAAAGCTCCTCCCCCGAGATTTCATCCACAAGGAAAATCTCTTCATCCTCTGTGGTGAAGCTGTCCAAGTGACGCCTGGTGTGAGCATCCACGTCAATCTCTGCATCCTCGTCCTGCTCGTCTTCATCCTCGGACAGACTGCTTTTGCCCAGATCCACCTTCTCCTTCTCCCGCTCTTCATCCGAGTCGCTGTATTCTTCCACTTCTTCCTCCTCCTCAATGATGCAATCAGAGTCTTCAGGACCATTTTCTACAGCTTTAGCTGGACTTGCATGTTGTGACTGAAGGCTGAGCCGACTAAAATCAGAGGGATCTAAGTTTGCTTTATTCAAAGCCTTCGCATCTACCTCTTGACTAGGTCTGGGCCGTGCTCCTGTCTTACAATTAGCGGCTGGTGAGTTGAGTGGAAGTGCAAAGTACTTGTACGTGGTTTTGAGGCAGTGGACCATGTACTCAAACATTTGCTGGCTGTTCACTGTGCGGGCCACATTTCTCTTGACAGCAAATGGGTCTGGAAACAGAAAAAAGGGTAAGGGTATATATTCAACGTAAAAATTTGAATTGCGTTAAATGCTAACAGACCACCATAAAGTGGCATTTCTTTTCAAACTGACCTTCCACTGCGATGCGTTTCTTTGGCCAGTCTTTAATCTCTCTAGAGAGGACGGCATTGGTCCGCACACTGATTACACTGTCAGCCATGTTGAACTCCAGCGAGAAGAAGCGAAGCATTTCAACCCACAGAAGCCCGACTTCCACAGGCGGATGAGGGCTCTGAAACACCAAAGGAACCTGCAGGAAAAAGACCCGACAGCACTTCAAATTTAGAACAGAAGTATACAGACACAGATTTACAGTTTTTTATACATATATATATATATATATATATATATTTCTTTATAGAACTGGTTGCTTTTGGTTTTTTGTTCCTTTTGTTTTATAGTATTTATAATTGTAAATATATTTTGTTGTTGACCTCAATTTCCCAGTTTGGGATAAATAAAGTACCTATCTATCTATCTATCTATGTATCTGTCTATCTATCTACCTATCTACCATTGGTCCTCCAGGTTATGTCAACATGGTACTTTTGAAATAAATAAAAATAGAAAAGCATATGAAACAACCAGAGAAGTAAAGCCTATCATGTCTTCATGCTTACCATTCCATTGACACAGAAGCCCTCTGCTGGCAGTGATGAGTCTCTGGACGCAGGAGTGTAAGTCCAATGTAAATATCCATCCTCTATATGGAGGAGATTGAAGTCTGACAACCTGCTGAGTGAAAACATCTTGATCTGAAAATAATGATTAGATTAGTTTCCAATGAAAAACTGAAGTCAACACTACATTTCTTGAAGGGCACAATGCAAAGAAACACCCACCTCATTGGTCAGGTAAGCAGGCAATAGGGAGTCTTTGCGCTGCTGTAAAAAGAAAATAACCATGAGGGCGAAGACGTACGGTGGGAGCCCACCTTCTTCTGCACGGTCGATTTCACAGATCTAGAACAGAAACAAAAAGTATTAAAAACCAAGGAATGCTCGGCTCCTGAGAGCCGCAGGTCAGGTTCTTAGTCAGAAATATACCTGTGCCCAGCGTCTGAGGCCCAGAACGAGTGGAAGGAGAAGATGCTCCCGATTGGCGAGAGCAGAAAGATAACAGGTGGTTTGAAATGCGTTTTCATTTCCTGCGCTCACTTTGCAGGTCAAGCCACTGTTGAAAAAAATACATTCAGTCTTGGTTACGACAGCCCTGGCACAAGCAACTGTTTTCCCTCAAATATGCAAGAAAAATTAATCTAGCAGCATTAAAAATAGATCATCTTAAACATTTAAGATGATCTAGTTTTAAATCAATATACTGAGTGACTGCTGGAGACACCCACCTCTTTCTCTCTTTGCAAATGACAACAGGCACCCTGGCATGAAAATCTGCTTCCATGTCAAAAAAGGCAGCTGAGGACACAACAAAATATTTTATATTTTCATTTTATGTAACAGGCCCACCTGACTTGAGTGGAAAAAGTTCATGAGGGAAACAAATCCTGCAGTTAAATCAGTAAGAGGTGACTTACGGCTCACAGAGAGACTTTCCTTGACCAACAGCAAGACATCTGGCTGATGCATCTGTGAAACATCCCATTTTAACACTTGATGTGATCTTCTTAATTTATGTATCATTCAGTTCATTTTGTGGCTGTGACCTTGTCAAATCAAATCTTGTTTGATGAGATGTGTTAAATGTCAAAGTCATAAATCAATATTTATCAACAGTATTCACACAATCAAACTCATTCTGGTCTACTCACATTAGGTGGATACTGAATGTCAATGTTAACATCAGAATCCTTAAATCCAAACTTGGTGCAAGATGATCCATAAAGCCTGAGTCTGATCTCTGCAGGTGAGAGAAATACACAGGGCATAATGATATTTCCATCAAAATTAAACTTGACAACTAGACTGGACAAATAGTTTGTCCCCATGTGGCATACCAGGCAGGACGGACAGAAGGAGGTCTTGCATGATGGAGACGACAGACTGTCTCGTCTCAACATCCTGGTCACTCATCCCATGTTCCAGGACAACGGCCTCCAGTGCAGCGGTCACTGCACTGATCTGCTCTGGACCCGGGGGCAGAATCTCAGTCAGCATCACCTGCTCTTGCCTCTCCTAAAAATCCAAACACACAACATCCAACAATATAGTAACAGCATACCCTAAATGTTTATTGTAATCCCATAAACGATTACACAAAATAAATCAATTTCCTACCCTCACTCTTTTCTTGTGCCGTTTGTCTCTGATGTGCCTGTAAGCATCAGACACAGAGTCCAGGAGAACATCACACAGATTGCAGATGTAAAGTGGACCTGGGTTACTGTGAGGCTTCTGAATCCATTTAAAAAGAGGGGGAAAAACAGACATTAGAAAAGCAAATTCACAACAGATTGAAATAGCACACTGATACACCATACCGCACCTTCTTTAAGCTGTAGATCTCGTCCTTGTTGAGTCGACTCTCTGCCTGCCGCAGGCTCTGCAGCTCTTTCGCTGAGAGTGTGGACTCTTCAGTCGCACTGCTCCTGTTCTCTTCACCAAAAGATTTCTTCCTGTTTCTGTTCCTCCGTCTTTTCCCTTTGGACGGAAGACAGACACGTCAAACATACAATACTTTGTTTTAGTGAGGATGTAATGATGGCTGTCAGATGTGACAAAAGTTTGTGACAAACTAAGTGTCCCACTAAGTCAGATGTCCAAATCTTCACCTAAATTATGAGCACTGCCATCGCTGTCATCTCTCCTCCCCTGCTCCCTGTCTTCCTTTGGACTGTCGGCCTGAGCATTCCTCCTCCAGTGCTGCTGCTGCTGCTGCTGCTGTGAGCGTTCTCTCCAGCTATCTTCTCTGTGCCCACCACTATTCTCACCTTGGAACCAACGGAAGTCATCCTTCTGAGAGGGGCTATGGCTGCCTCTAAATCCACCAGGGGGGTAGCTCAGAGGTCCCTGCCCTCCCTTCCTGGGGCTGGCTCGAAAGGGCCCCCCATGATTCTTCTTGCCTTGCTGAGCTCCCTCTGATCTGTAGTTCTGTCCTCGACCCTGGTCCGGGATCCTCCAGAGATCATCCTTGTCTGCTGCTCCTCCTCTCTCCCAGCCGCTGGGCCTGGTCCGGTAAGGCCTGCCCGAGTTTTCCATGGTTCACCAATACTAAAACTGAAGGATGACAAGTTCAGGTGTAAAAACAGTAAGATGTCATTAGTCAGTTATTATGGTTAGTATTTGATGGAAACTAAGTGTCAACAGCTTCACCTGGAAAAACACTGACTTATCATCATCAGTATATCTGAAACAGAAGCATGATTGACATGATATTGCTTTGGGACAGAAACTTTCTTTGGCTGTGACAGCTCACAACTTTATCATCCTGTCACACAGGTTTAACTCAGTCACTTCTGTGAGTCACTCCAGGAAATAACTGATGGTTATCAGTTTGTCAGATATACAGAGGTAAACTAAAACCAACGTTTATTAGCAAATAAGCCTGAGAGAAGAAATATGACCACCGTGGGAAAACACCGGTGTCTCTCACGAAAACCACGGCTTCCTCGGATGAACTGAAAACACCGGATTGATCACAGTGAACGTTTAAATACTATCATAATACACTGTCAAATCCCTCGGCTAACTGTAGCACTAGCAACATATCCTAGCACCAACCTACGCTGCTGAGGCACGATCTGTTAGCATTAGCTGGCTCATTAGCCTCTATATTACCTGTCGTGTTTCCTCCCCCTTGGTTAAATGCACACACCGGTGTCACGTATGAAGCCAAGTCAGTGTCAACAAACCACAGTTAATCGCCACGTGTTATGTTAGCTAGTCGCGAACCCCAGCTAGCTACCCCGGTTTAGCTCGCTAGCAAGCTAAAGTGACGACACCAAAACACCTAGCCCCCAGCTAGCAACGGCTAGCGGTGCTATTTATTGGAGTTTTCCGCCGGTGTAGCGTGTTGCTGAGGCAGGAGACAACCACTGCTCAAACTCCTAGATGATCACAAATGGAAAGGAGCCATGGAGTACCGCTTGTTGGGGAGCAGACATCATACTTGAAGCCTTGTTTATCTGGTGAACGCTTGTCTTGAACTGGAGTTTGAGAGGTGATGTCCGGACTGATCTGTTTTGTAGCCGACAGCTCTACAGTTCCGCCCCCTGCGAAAACAGCTCAGGGTCCTTTTACCACGAGACGACTAGATTTAAAAAATAATAACTGTCATCAAAAAGCGCAGCGACGTGAAACCGAGTCAACAGATGGAACGTTTGGAGCCAATATTCCAGCTGTTTGGATAAACAATGACGTAACCAGGTCAGACTCTGTTTGTGACCATTACTAATTCAGAACATAACAAGTCTCTGACATTCAAGTCAACATTAACATTCCTGCCTTAAATGAAAACGTAATTAAAGTTATTAAATGATTAGGAAAGTTAACTGGTGATGATGTTGTGGGTTTGATAGGCGACTGGTATCCAGTTTGTAGGTGCATTGCCACCACTTACTTCTTCCTACCACATTCCTTCCTGGGGTTCCTGCTCTGATAAGGAAAGTAGCAATACTGTTAAACTACATCAGTGTAGGACGTCCAAATCACAGGCACTGGAGTGCTTTAAATGTCACACAATTAACATGAAAGGAACAAAGTAAAATATCACAATTTCAGAATCAGGCAACATTGAAGGAAGAAAGTAAGTAAATAATAAGATAAACATTTATGAGTCACCAAGACTTAAGAGATGTGTATGTTCGATTATTGAATAACGAATTGGAATCGAAGAAAAGTAAAGTAGGAGGCGCAATACCAGCCGCCAATCAAACCGGCAGAACAGAACAGTTTTAGAGGGTCAATAAAGGGCATCCTTCTATTTCTCTATATCTGAAAATGTCTTCAACAGAGATTAACATGTTTGCTGAAAACGATATGTTTATTTGTAAAAATATTCGAAATAAACTTGCATGAAATTCACATCCATGGAAAATGTGTTGTGTGCAACGATATATTTCATTATTTAATCTCCGAGGTGTAACATATGGTTCAGGCTCATTAAAACATCGGTCCTCGGTTGCCCGGGACGACTGGAGAAAAGTGAGCTGCACGAGCGGGGAAGACCCCGGGAAAGTGACGTCAGTAGGCGGAACTCCCCCCTGAGCGTCCCGCAGCTCGGTGGCCTGTCCTCAGTGACACCGCCGGGGACCGTGTGACCGCACACCGAGAACATGGTGTCTGTCGTGCACGCTGACTGCGGAGCAGGGGCCGTGCACAAGCGGACTCGCTCGTCCCCGTCATCAGACGCTCTCACTCCTGCTCGACAGCGCAGGTCAGAGGCCAGACACAGGAAACAGAAACTCATGTCTAGGCTGAGTGACTCCGGCTTCCAGGAGGACCTGGGAGCCTCCCCGGTCTCATCCCCGGTCTCATCCCCGGCCCTCACACACACGGCGTCCCCGCTGCGAGTGCACGAGCCTGTAGCTGGGCAGCAGCTGTCCAGCAGCTGGTTCCTCCAGTACGGAGACATCGGCTTCAGCATCCAGAGGGAACGAGAGCAGCACTTCCATCCCTACCGGAGCTTAGCTCGACAGCCACAGGTAGGACACATGGGACATCAAAGTTAGGATGTCACAGAAATCTGCACCACTGGTGCAGATCACATATGAAATGTCTGCATTCTTTGAACTTTAAAGCTTTCCCATTTTATTTTATTGAGGCATTACAGCACCTTTCAAATTATTTTTCAAATCCAATTGCAGGATGTACAAAAACATTGATTGATTATGTTGTGCATGGCATGCTGGTTCTGATGGATTCTGTTTATCTGCAGCTGACAGCAGAGGCGCGCTGTAAGCTCGTCAGCTGGCTCATCCCCGTACACAAACATTTCCGCCTGTCCTTCGAGTGCTGCTGCCTGGCGGTGAACATCATGGACAGGTTCCTGGCGTCCACAGCGGTGGCTGCTGACTGCTTCCAGCTGCTGGGCGTCACTGCACTTCTATTGGCCACTAAACAGGTGAGTGTCATGCTTTGACAGAACTGCTGAAGGAACAGATGGAGTGAACGTTTGGATTTCATTTTAATATAACACCGTCCCTCTCCGCCTCTGTGTCCCCCAAGGTGGAGGTTTGCTCGCCTCAGATCAGCCATCTCTTGTCCCTGTGCTGCGACACCTTCACCAAGGAGCAGCTCTGCAACCTGGAGTGTCTCATCCTCCTTCGACTCAACTTCCGCCTCGCTGCACCCACCCTGGCCTTCTTCCTGGACTACTACACCAACTGCATGGAGGCCACCCAAAACAAAGGTGGTGGCAGTTTTGCAGGATGGAATCCTGACACGAAGAGACCCAGCCGGTGCAGCAACCTGGCACGGAAGGTGTGCGAGCTGAGTTTAGCGGACTATGCCTTCAACAAATACCCGGCCTCTGTGACTGCCAGTTGTGCGCTGAGGCTCGCCAGCGAGCTGCTGACGACTGAGCAGGGGCTTACACTCCCGCCTCAGGAAGACCAGTGGGACAGTTTAGCGGATGAGCCATGTGTCCAACCAGCCTCATCAGAGACATCTGCGGGTCAGGAGGGCTGCAACCACAACCTGGCTCAAGAATGCAAAGACAACCTGAAGCTGCTGGTGTCTTTAAACCAGGAGAAGCTGGACGGGATGTCCCACATGTGACACTCTGTGTCACTGTGCAGTGAGCCAGACAGATTCAACCTCATCCATGCTTGTTACCAGTCACAGAACGTTTCACAACCTATTGTTTGCTATTTATTGATAGTGGCTTTTCATTCGTCAATGAAGTATTTTAATTTTAATAACATCTGAATTAAAATCTTTTGAATGCACTGACTTGCTGCAGGTTTAAAAGTTATATTCCTGCTGCATACGCTAAATGAAGGAGCTGGAAACTGTGCTGTACTGAACTGACCGATGTGAAATAAATGATCAGTAAACCAATTTGTGTTGGTGTCTAATGGTGGAATTAATATCAACCGACAATACAGGTGTCAGGAAGACTTGAGGACATAAAGATGATTTGAGATTGGACAAAAACCCAAATGCTGCTAACTTTACTGGAAATAGACTTCTCTTCTACACTGCAGTGTTTTGACTTTACTGACTTGGCTATTCTTTGGAGAAGAGTAAACTATGGCTAACATAAGATGAGATAACATAGTGCACAAGAAGCATGCATCAGCAAATGGGATGCCTGAGATACAGGAATTAAAAAAATAAACGCGATAAAGAAAAGAAAACAAGAACATTTCAGAGGTGTAACAGCAATGACAGAGAGAACATGATATATTCAGCATAAACCAGATTTGACAGTATTGCACATGGATCAGAATACTGTAATAACAGTAAATCCCATAATTATATATCACATTCCTGTGAATGGGTCACCCAGGTTCTACAGGTTCGCTGCCCCTTCAAGGACAAAAGAGGGAATAAAAGCTTTCCACCGAGTGTAACTGATTCTTGTGTCTTTCGCTCTTTATTGTGCTTGTTTGCCAGGAGGTCGGTTTAAACACGGTTTTATTCTCCGTTGCATCAGTGTCATTCTGAACTGAGCTGTGCCAACACAGGCCGGTCAACTGAGCCAAGGGCTTTATCTGATAATCCATTACGCGTGGCATCTCGACCTGCTGACACAGTGTCGACCACACAGGTGCATTCAGCGTTAAGGGCCGAGGAGCCCTGCGCGTGTTTGTTGACTAAAAGAGCCATTTGTCACGAGTGTTGACTGAGCTGTCTGCTGCAATTACCCCCTTTCCTTTTCCACTTCTCCTCAAATGTGGCAAGGGGCGCTGACCTCATTCAGGCAGGTATTTTTACGCACGGTTGGATAGAAATGACGCGGGTAATAATCAAAACCACTGAGCCTGCGACCAAGTAATGACGCAGAACAGACATTAAATAGGACGATATAATGCAATGTGTCTGTCTGGTAGCGATAAAGCCACCCGTGGGTGTTTAGTCGAGCTTTAATAGGCTGTTCTCATTGTCTTTGTCTAATTTTCGCTGGAACCATGAGAATAAACGTTTAAAGTGTTTTAGATATACCGCGGACATGGAAGGAAGAGGTCATTACAGGCTACTTGCGCTTCTGGTTGGGCACTGCAGGACAATATTTGGCCCCGGGCGGAGGGAGGGCAAATCTGGCGCAGGGAAACACCTGCTGCAACGGCGCCGTTTTGCGCGGTACCACTTTACACTTCAGACCCTGAAAACCGTTAGCCTGCACCAATTTAATCTCCGAGGACGCCGTCGCTCCCTGGAGACCGAATAGGTGCATTTGATTGGGCCAAAAGTATGAAACCGCGGCACGCGGAGGTACAGACCGGGAGAATGTGGTGTATATATCAGCTCTGGATCAAATCATGCCCCCGTCACTTGTGCAGCCCGGTGATGGAGATGGAGATGCCAAGAGCCGGGAACGTGGTGGGTGCGTCCTGCCACTGCCTAATGCCCCGGCACGGGAGGGGAGCTGCAGGAAACCGAAAGGTATGAAGCATGTCTCTTTGTAATGATGCGCACATCACGGGTTGACAAGGGTGGCAAGGTAATGAACTGCTCCCTATACACCTGCAGGACAAAGCGCTCGTGCCAAGGAGCAGCAGTCCGGTCAACGTGTACGTGGAGCTCCCGCGCATCATTGAAGAAGGTGCGTCAATCAGTCCTTGTTGTGCATGCGCGAAACTAACATGTCAACAAATAAACTCAGTTTTGCTTCTTTTTTTTGCATCACAGCTTTTTCAACAATTGCCTGGGATGATTTGGAGGACTGCGCGTCTGCAGTGAGGAGGGAGAGCAATTCCCTGGGTTCTCAGGTGAGACAGCAACTCCAGCAACTCCTCTGCACCTTATTTTTTCCCGTTCACGCATTTATAGTCTCCTATATGATTTCGTATAAATCCACGAAATTCCAACCACTCCGCATCTATCAGAGCGAACTGGCAGCTCTTCGGCTCTGCAGGGCCCCCAGGCTGTTAATGTTTGACACGGTGTGCTGGAATCCTGCACGAATGGCCGTAGTCGTTTACTCATGACACGCAGGCTACCGCTAATTGGCTGGACCCCACAAGATTTGTCCACCAACTGCCTCTTCGCCACAGATCCCCTTGCGATCGTTACGCATTAGGCATCTGCACGGCACTCACTGAAATGACCACCGGGACATGTTCTGCCATAAAGCCCTGTTTTACTGCTTGGTGGGATTACCAGGTAGAAATCGATCTATCGGCTAATTCCTTTCAACCTTATCTGTCATGTGTCTTAATCTTCAGTGTTTTATTTGTGCGCAGGTGAATGAATCTGATGCAGATGACCAAGACTTTGGAGATTATGCTCTGGATTTCATGGCAGGTGAGCAAATGCAGAATTCTTTTTAAATTTGTGTTACTGTTATAATCATGGTTATGATCTTTAACTGAGGCTCTTTTGGTGTTCGTCTCCTCTGTCAGATTCTCCCACCACACTGGAGAGCAGTCTGTCTCCAGCTGAACTGGTTCCATTTCAGGGATGTGTCATTCCTCCCCTCACCCCTCAGCCAGAGTTCTCTCCAGAGGAGAGTGTCATCAACCCGCTCACAGGAGCCGCCGAGCCTCCTGCCCAGGATGGGGCGCAGTGGCGGGGCATCGCCCAGCGCAATGGCAGGGCTTTGGGACAATCTGTGGAGGTCAACAATCAGGTAAATGTGAGCAGTGTGGAGATGGACCTGCCTCGTTGAATCGTTCTCTAACAGACGTGATGTGTGAAAACTGTATTAACCCAAGTTTGAAACAGTTTATTCCAGACTTGCTTAGATGTTGATTACATTAATGATTCCCATTTGTGTTGCGTTTTGCATCTGCAGCTCCACGAGACTCTTCACAGACAACAGAAAGAATTTGACTCCCTGCAGGAGAGAAATCTTCACCTCAGGCAACTGGCCAGTCGAGCAAAGCACCTGGCCTCAGTGCTGGAAGTGAGTGCTGGATATATTTAATACATTTAAATTCTTATCTTCATAATGTGTATTTATGTTAGTTTTCCATCTTTTCCCCTCAGAAACTGATGACCGTCAGAGACCCAAGTGAAACAGAGCGAGCTGGGTCCAGTGGTGGTGAGGGAACTTCCCTGAGTCCCTGTAAGCGTCAGCGGCTGGATGAAGGATATGAGACAGAGTCGTCCGACTCAGTGGAGGACATGCTCAGGGACATCAGCACGCGCTGCAATGCCGTCCTGCGTGGCGCCGCCACTGCAACGAGAACACAGCAGGAGTCGGACACCGTGCGGATGTTCGGTGCGTTCTCGGGCCTGCAGACTTCTATATCCAAAGACGTGAGCGTGAGGAGTGATGGAGCCGAGGCCGGGGAGACCGTGTCATCCTTCAGAACTCCTATCAGAGAGCACTGCACCATCAGGACTCAGGTGTTTCCGCATGGACGAGCCTTCACCTCGAGGACTCAGGAGGGCGGATACAGATTCCGCTGGGTTCCCAACCACAGCTGAAGCCGTGGTTGAGAAAATGCAAAATCAGATCCAAAATATTCTTTAAATGAGCAATGTGACGCCGCAGTGGAAGACGGGAGGGAAGCGTGGGTGGGCAGCAAAGTGCTAATGCTTAACCCATAATCTGTGTTGATAGCTGTAAATGATTAAATTATGTCTTCCTCAGGTAGCTCCTCAGCTAATTGCCGGTGCTTAACAAAGGAAATAAAACTGCCCAGGCTGTTGTTTACACTGCCTTTCTGTTTACAAGCCCCGATGCCATGTTTAGTTTGGCAGCTCACAGGATGTTTTCTGTTACAAAAACAGAAATTTTGCGAATAAAACTGATTTTTAAAAACTGACTGACTGAGATTTTTCTGAAGTATGGACAAGGTGACTTCTCATGGAACACTCAGGTGCCGTTTAAACAAATGGAGAGAAACGGTTTCCCTTGTTTGACCTCGTGAAACAAATGTGAACCTGTGACCTCTTTAAAAAACAGGGACTTCCTCCCCCTTTGTCTGAGTCTGAGCGACTGTGTGCTCTGAGTCCGGACTCATGGTGTATTGCAGCAACATTGTTTGCGTCCCTCTTTTCTCAAAGATTTTTTTTTTTTTCAGTATTAAGTATAAACAGCATTCTCCAGTCTTCTCCATTTTTCAATGATGGGTGAGGAAGAAGCAGAGGAAATCCAAACATGGAGAGAAAACAAACTTATCTGGAGAGGATGTGACCTTCTGACCCGCAGGTATCAGTGGCGGTATCTTCCTCCAGCCCTCACTGTGGAGGGCTTCAGCTGTAAAACGCAGGATTGTGTGAGGCAGCGTGGCAGAGGACAATGTTACACCTCTGGTCAGACACCTGTTTAAACTCCCCCAACTCCCCCTGAGCCGTGTTTGCTTTAGAGCAGTGAAGGCACCGCTGCATGCGATCCCCTTCTCAGTGCTGCTGCCTCGCTCATGAACAGCTGGATCTAACGACACCAGCGAAGATAAGGGGAGAGTAAACGTGTGATAAATTATTAAATTCATATTACCAAACGCCATCATTCTCCTCTTCAAATGATACTGTTATTGACATAAATAAATAACGGATGAAAGTCAAAATACATTTAAAATAGGAGGCAACGTCTGAGCCTGATGATATGTATCGTGATTTGGGAATATGGATTATACAAATATAAATGTATTTATTGCATTAGCTGCTTTGCACACGCACCCCCTGCAGATGTGTGGATGTGGTGCATATTTGAACTGCTCACAAATCACAATTAGTCTCGTAAGGTTTAAAAATGTGCAACATCCTCCGTCCTTAGCACTCAAGATGACCACATGATCTATGGGCCACCATCAGAGTCCATGATCCTGGATTGTGCAAATGACGCAATAAATAAAAGTTTAACATGCCAAAAGACTAAAGGGATGCTGAGAAATAAAATGAGACGCACATTGATGCGAAATGACCAAAGAGGCACAAAATCCCAGAGGAATGACTTGTAATGAAAACTACAGAGGCATGTATTCATTGGTCTGTTGTGCGTGAGATGATGCTAATTCTCTCCGGAGCTGCAGCATTAAGGCACCTCTTGCATGGTGCGCCACTGTCTAACCGTGACCCCCGTGATTGACCTAAATCATTCCCTGCCAACGTGCACCAAGCGGGGGGCTGTTGTTGTCAGCTCAGCGCCAGCAGGTCGCTGCTCCAGCCTCCTGAGCTGCACACACACGCGGTGTGTCTCGGGGCTGCAGCGCCGCACGCGTGCAGCCTCAGAGCAGCAGCTTTGTTTCACAAGCTGCCCGTGACACATTTCGACCGGTTAAGCTACCGCCAAACCGCGGGGGCCGGTGCGGGGGGCCGGTGCGGGGGGGGGGGGGGGGGGGGGGGGGGGGGGGGGGGGGCGAAGGAAAACACAGGCACAATGAGTCTCTAAGGCGACTGATGCCAAACCACATGGAGCCTGCAAACCAGACCGAGTCCCGCGGGAAAGAAGGCGGAGAAAATCCCTTCATTCACCGAACCTGTGGAGGCTGTGCAGTGGGTGGAGGCGGACATCCAGAGGTGCATGTGGCATTTACGTGTTTATAAAGGTGACGCACTGGAGTAGTTTCATTATCCGATTTAAAACACTTTGCAATGTTTCATTTAAAGAAAAGAACACCAACACATGGTCCCATATTTAAGTGAAATTCAAATCACAGTAAATTTAAAGTGAATGAAGCCCAAGCCCTGATTGGTGGTGTATGATAATATTCTCAGGGTCACTCTCAGAATGCAGTCTATTGATTGCTGCTGATAATCGAGAGATTATTGCATCTGATGTTTCTACTCTGGTGATGGAGCGCGCACCTGGGGCCCAGGCGCGAGCCCGAGAGGTGTGAGGGCATATGGAAGTGACAGGTGGTGACGACATGAGTCCGCTCGCGCCGTTCAGGGAACTTAGCGCCACAGCAGCTTGTCATTCAACCGGGACCTGAGGGTGCATAGACCTCTAGATCTATAATAGATACGTAGATGTGCAGATCTAAAATAAAAATAAAACATAAACCAATACCATGTGTTGGTGAGTTTTGGAATTTGTTTTATGTTTCTAAATGAGGCTATGACAAATCAGCTTCTAACTACTAGAATAAGACAAAATAAATAAAATAAATCTTAAAAAATACTGATAATAAACTAAAATAGACAAATAATTTGGGGAATTAAGGAAACATGAATTTAACTAAAAATACAAATTTTAATATCAAAGCTTATATAAGTGTGAAATCCAAATCTAAATAGAATATATTAATTTAATACTGACATATATTATTATATTGTTTTTCTACCAATTGTTGTTGAATCGGTATGTTAATAATGTAAAGCCTATTCATATTAATAATAAAATAATCGCGTTATTGTTAGAATCAATCATTTCAGTGTTAAACATTGACAATGGTGTGAGTGTGTTTGGGAGTTAACGTTGACAAACAGAGATGAGCGTCTCTCCTGGAGTTACATTAACTCATGTGAACTCGCTCCACATGCACAACATCAGCGCGTTGCTCTTTTGTTTTCTGTGTCTCTTTAGTTTCCAGTGGAAACCAAAAGGACACGGAGACAACAAGTCCCTGAACCGGTCATCACCATCATCATCATCATCATCTGAAGAGCGACTCGGGTCCACGTGTAACCGCCAATAGCAGCTGAGAGGACGGAGCTTCCCGCGCCACCGTCCGCCCCGGGGGAGTATTTAGAGGCCGGAGCCCGGAGAGGAAGCAGGCGAGGAGGCGACAGGTGCACCAGGCACCCAGTGCTCCCTCTGTCCGCACACGGGGAAGGAAACCCAGCCAGGAGAAGCGTCTGGAAACCAGGACATGAAGGGGTGAGCTTTGGGTTTTTTAAAGTACACAGTAGAACTCTGTTAACTGAGCAACATGCAGTGTGATACATGCTCATCGGAATATCACTGGCATATTAGCTCTTTTTATACTTCATTACTTGACTTCAATTCTACATTTTTATATTCCTTACACTCATGTATTACATGTTATATGCAAACTAGTGTCTAGTTTGTTGCTGTAACAATGGAAACGTCCCCTTTGTGGGACTAATAGCCTATGAACTATATGGATATATGTCCTTGCTTTCACTCTGTGGCCTGTTGCTGTTGCTGCTGCTACCAGGCAACCACTTCAAACTCTAAACACATGACTGTCCCTCCATGCATTTAACGTGTTGTTCAGCATGGAGCCGACAACACTTTATGTTATAATAGTCCTCAATGGAGGTCAACAGATGTGGGGGAAGGTTTTCTGATGATGATGATGATGATGATGATCACTGTGACTTACTCTTTTCTTCGTTTGTTCGTGACCAGCACGCCATGAGGGAAACGTTCAGGGACTTTGTGGGGAAGAGGAGGAGCTACCCCTTCAAGGTAAGAGGGAATAATAATCTATAAAACTGGAATTCTCTCCCGCCATGGCCCAGCAACCCCCACCTGGGGTTAGTTCTTGAAGTCTCATATAGTGCAGTGAAAAATTGTTTGAGTGGCTACAATCTCCTTTAAAGTCAGAATCAGGTTGAACAAGTTAAAGAGCAAAGTTGAACAGTTGAGTTTATCTCTGCTATTCAGCAGGAAACTTTAAAATATAAAGAATTCCAAACAGCTGGGTGGATTTGTATCAGCAGCAGCTCACCTGGTTCATGTGGAAATGACATCATCATTTTATAGATGAGTCGACGACTGACTTGTTGATGGTGGCGGTGTGGCAGTGACCGCTGCTGGCTGTGTTACCGTACGACTGACAGCTGCCAGCTGCACTCCTCACTGCTGCTTTCAGCTGACCGCTCACACCTCCCATTTAACAGTTAACTCCACAATGTATATTCCCCGTTCAGCAAATCCACACCTCTGACCGTGGCCTCGAGAGCTGTGACCGGTTGGGAGGCAGTGTAATGTTAGCTGACGTTTCCTCTGCCAGCTCACTCTGCTCTGCTACCTGAACAGTTACATGTGACCCTAGGCTCGGGCACGCAGAGGTTCAAGTTCCTCCGCCGTCTTGTCGTGGGTGGCTGGGAGGCAGTGTCTCGTTAGCTGGTCGAATGTGTGAGTGCCAGCTTACCTGCTGCTGCCCTCCAACTGTCCACAGTGAAATCCTCACCTGCAATGACTTCTACTGGTAAAAAGCAAATGTAATGTCAGCATCCACATGCATTTGACATCATAGACTGGTGCCCCCTGGTGGCTGGCTGCAGTACAGGTCATTCTCTGTGTTGGTAGATGGAGTAAAATAAAAATGAAAGTCCCTGGTTTCTGTATCTCTCAGTTCTTCCTGTAGTCAATAGTCGGTATTCACATCTGCAAAGTAATTTTTCTCATTTTGCAATATTATAAAAGATTCCAGGACTTTTAGCTAAATCAAAAAATGATGAAATCCTTTTATTGTGGGATGTTTCACAATTCACTGGGCTCAAATCAGTTAAAATCGCCTGCATCGGAATGCTTCACCTTGACAAACAGATTTTTGACGTAAACATTAGGAAAGTAGAGATGGGACTAAGCCAGCGTAAAACATAAAATCAAACACAGCAGTGGTCATCAAAGGGAGTGTTCATCGTCATTGTCATTAGCAACCACAGGATGGTGCACACACATGATGCTCTGATGTGCTTTCTCGCATGCGTCTGGAGACCCAAACCAAACTCACTGGAACAGTTCACAGTCCACCGCTCGTTAATTCCAGCCCAGGAAACACTGACATTAAAAAAAACAGCTGTGTGCCAATGAGCTCCATCATAGCTCCACGCGTTTCTTTAAGATGATCTCTCGCACCAGCGCCGTGGCCTCCTCTCGGACGCTTTCCATGGGCTCGTCAGTTCGCCAGAAGCGGACGACTTTCCCCTCGGGGTTCACCAGAAACTTCCAGAAGTTCCACTTTGGAATCTTCTTCACAGAATCTGGAAAACAACACGTTTTCAGCGTTGAGCCGTAAAAACATGATGGATTGTTTCAACTTGTGTTCTAACAGGTGAGTGCACAGGCTGTGTTAAATTCACACAGTTTGTAGTGTCAGGACTTGGACCTGAATCACTCAACAACAGTACCTAGTACTTGTACTTGTATTCTCTCATGCTTAAACACTTACAGGTATTAACACATTTCAACCACACAAAACTACGAGTCAATACAGACATTCTGAGAGCATCGGTCAGTGCCAGATCATTGTTGCAGGTACTTTAAACACAACAGAGACTCGATCTTGTGTGCACATGTGGAAGTGGACAGATGCGTGGTGTCCCTCTGACCTGTGAGGAACCTGAAGGCAGGATTCGCCTCTGAGCCCATTATTTTGATCTTGCTGAAGAAGGGGAAGGTGACTCCATACGTGGACTTGGCGAAGGCCTCGATGTCCCGGCTGCTCCCGGGCTCCGTGTCGCCGAACTGTCCGCAGGGGAAGGCCAGCACGTTGAAGTGAGAGGTGCCCAGCTCCCGGTGCAGCTCCTGCAGAGACATGTAGTTCACCTCGGTCTGCTCGCTCAGACTCGCCACGTTTACAACCAAAGACGCCTGGACACCGAGGGAACCGCGCGTAAAAGTTTGGTTAATGGATGCAACAGAGAACAACTGGTCATGAAACTCCTTTCCCGGGGGCACAACCAGGACAAGGTCTGCTCGGAGAAACTCTGAGACGTGACATGATGATGTGGACTTACTTTTCCTCGGTACTTCTCCAGAGAGACGGACCTCCCCTTCGCGTCCTTCACCTCGAAGGAGTAGAAGTCTACGGGTTTCCTCGGCTTCAGCAGCTGCGTCTGCAGGAGGAACAAACAGCCCACACCCACCGTCATGCTCAGCAGCACCTTCAGCCTCTTGGCTCTGGGGCCGGAGGACTTGGTGGGGTAGCCCCCTAAGGCCTCCATGTTGGAGGGGGGAAGAACAGACCGAGAGTCGGTGTCAGGGGCTCCAGACGTGTCGGGGCGGATGGAGGAAGGCGCTGCGCAAAAGTGCCTGAGGTGCACCAGGCTGGAACAGGAAGCCGGGGATGATTCTGTCAAAATAAAACCAGCTCGCGCTGCCAAAATTAAAATTATTGTGCACCTATCAGAACTATGACAGAACATCAGGACTGGATTGAGGGAAAACAAAGCCGAAATTTCGAGCTTTTTGTAGTAATACTATTATTTAAATGAAGTTTGAATTGAGTGTAATAATTATTTTCAAATTAAATTAATTAAGTCTTAATTAAATGAAGAAAACACAATAACACAGAATAAGTCCAATGACAAAAAATCATAATCTTACATTAATTCACCTTTATTAAAAAGTAATAATATTGAGCTTATAAGAATAAAGTTCTATAATTCGGTGTAATTGAAAGAGAAAATGCATACGAGTTTCACAAAAGTCAGGATTTATAGACATTCACATGATGACCGGTGTCTCAGGAGGAAAACAAGGGTCACAGGTTAATGTCAATACTTTTACTTTGAAAGTGTAAACCAGAAGCACGGCTCTAAATGTGAATGATGCTGCAGTGAATTTGTTTTTTTCCATATTCAGACTTGACTGTGATTTGGTTTTAATTGTGTTTCAGTTCATTGGAATTTCATGCATTATTGTCATTTGTCTTCACAGGGACAAAACGACGCTTATGACGTCGCATACAAGCGTTTCAAGCGGTGGATCCAGTTCCACAGGAGCAGCGCCGAGGCCCCTGCTGTGAGTACACCTCTGCCCGCTGGGCGGCAGCAGAGGGAGCGATGCTTTGAGTTGGACACGGTGTGTCAGAGGCTGGTGCTGGACTCTCCACCCACTCACCATGAGGCAGCAGGCAGAGGCCTGCAGGGGGCGCTGCAAGGTAATTATCTCCACACCCAGCCTGCATCTGAGACACTGACCTCTCTGACAACACACATGGTCCATGTAATCATAATTGATGTACGTTTCTGTCTTGTCATTTGTCCTCATCAGAGACAACAGTGGAGGGACGTTGGGCCCACACAGCAACTGTTCTGTCTCCAAACACATCACACACCAGCTGTGCCAGGGGACGGCCTTCGGAACAAAATGCACAGGTGTGTGTGTGTGTGCGTGTGTGTGTGTGTGTGTGTGGGTGGTGGGAAAAAAATAATATCCAACAATGATAACGGTGTGTTTCTCAGGGCTGGATGTGGAGAGTTGCAGTGGAAGAACCAGTCATCGAGCAACAAACTGGTAAACCATGCACCCACACACACTTACACACTTTGCAGGCACACCAAAGGCGTGTTGAAATGTTACGCTTGTTCTTTTTGTTTTTGTTTGGCAGGCGCTGACGAGAGGAGATGTCGTTTGCAGCCGTTCACGGTTCTGGACAAAGCTCCAGAGGGTCCACAGGGAAGGCCGGTGATGAAGCTCGCAGCTCCGTCACTTCTGAACGACTATTGTGAGAGAATATTCAAATTTATTTAATACCTTCTATTCTGTGTGTATGTGTGTCACAAATAAATGCTATCACAGAGTAAATACTTTAAATACCTTTCTGCCCCGTCTCTCTTCTCCATCTCTTCCTCCTCAGACACTAACATCCTTGACTGCAGCTGTGACGGTGTGGTGGCATTGGCCCTGGGCTGTTCTGTTCACCTCTGGAATTCAGAAACCCGAGTTCTGGTGGGAAGTCTGGAGCAGGGCCTGCAAACTGGACCCCATCAGTCCGTCTCAGCTCTGTGCTGGAGCCGAGACGGCAGAGCTCTGAGCATTGGGACCAGACGAGGTGACGTGCAGGTAAGGACCGATTCATACAGGGTGTAGGTAAAGCACTCAGCAGGTTGACCCTTTGTCTTTGTCTCGCTCGGCGCCCACAGCTGTGGGATGTTGAAACTAAGCAGCTGATGAGGCGTACGCCTTCACACCTGTCTGTGGTCAGAGCACTTTCCTGGAAACAGCAGTTACTCAGCAGGTACCGGTGTATAAAGGGCAAGCAATGACTTAATAGATTTATCAGCTGCAGAGAAATGACAGTGTCCACCCTTTGACAGCGGCTCAGTCCTCGGTCGTATCCATCACCTCGACCCCCGGGCTCCTGCGCCTCTGGTCTGCGCAGCTCTGCAGGACGAGGCGATCTGCAGCCTTCAGTGGTCATCAGGAGGCGACTGGCTGGCCAGTGGCTCTGCAGACGGCCTCCTCCATATATGGGGCGGGGACATTGCAAAGACTAACAGACCGGTGACCACGATGAAACAGCCCAGTGCTGTAAAGGTCAGAGGAAAGAATCTGGGACATGAGTATAAGAAACTAAGAAACGATAAATGTTTGTTGAATCTTTGTTTGTGTGATTAGGCAATGAGATGGTGTCCATGGAGAGAAAAGATCATCGCTACCGGTGGAGGATGGAAAGATGGAGAGCTGAGAATCTGGGACTCAACGTCAGGGACTTGTGTGAATTCCTCCAGCACCAACTCGCAGGTGCTCACATTATTGCAGAAGTATTTTACCGCGCGCACATGTTGGATGGACGGGTCCTAATGTGTCCAGTTGCAGATCTGCTCTCTACACTGGGCTGAAGAGGGGAAGCGTCTGGTCACAGGTCATGGGCTTCCTCACCACCAAGTCACCTGCTGGAGCTGGGGGCCCACTTCCCTCCTTCCACTCTCTCAGCTCACAGGTTAGAGAACCTGGAATATGAAGAAGAATCAAACAGGGACACAGTCGTGGCACATTAATGCCATTTTTTTTATCCAGAGACGCCTCAATTGATTTCAACATGACTCTTAAATCTTGCTGTGATTGTTTTTTTTTTTGAAAGGTCACTCTCAGCGAGTCCTGCATTTGGCCTCAAACCCCAGCAGTGCTCACATTTTCTCTGCTGCAGCGGACCAGTGCTTCCACATCTGGGACCTTCCATCTTCACTCAACACGGAGGGAGACTGTTGATGTAAAACCCGTGTTCGCATGCACACGCCGCTCACGGTAGCACTGACTTCCTGCCCCCCTGCTCAGAATTAACCACACTGCAGAGCCTGTTTACCCACATGTCAAATGTCATGTAACACTCAAGACATGAGGTTGCAGACATATAACGCCATCATGTTAAAGTTTGAATTTCAGTCCTATACAGGACACCTGTATATGTGTATTTACATTTTTCAAAATGCTTCCAACAGTGTTCCAACCCAGAGAATTCTTCCGTCTTATTCAAGGTACAATAATTGTATCTAGCCTGACTGAATTAACATCAGAAAGATAAACAATGCCAGTCGATGTTTGTTTCCTTAGATCATGGTTCTTTGTCGAATGGATAATGTGAATAAAATTATAATCTGTGACTTCATCCTAGAACTTGATTGTGCATCTAATTTGTGTCAGGTAGGTTTTCCATCGGCAACAGCCGTGAATCAAACTCCCATAATCCCATGCTGCTTCATAGGTTGTTTTTTTTTTTAGGGTCTTTTCCTATTGTTTTGGTTGAGAGATGCCTAAAGGCAGAAGGTACATATTGTACGTTATAGAAACAAAAACAAAAATCTGGTAGTTGCACAACAGAGAATTAAAATCAATCCTATAGATGTGATTGTATGTGAAAATATTCGGCACTAATGTGTCTGAACTGCTCTGCTCTGATTTGATCAGGCTGATTTTCAGACTGCATTTGTTAGGATTTGTCTTCTGGAGTTCTTTCGCAGCCAGTCAGCGAAAGCTCCCACAATTCTGTTTCATCGGGGACGAAATAAAAGCGAAGCAAGTGTCCACATTATGAAAGATGTGTCTCTTGAAGCGTTTCATTGTCTGACTTGAAAGAACTCTCTGAGTCTGATGTGGAAAAAGTGGTGCAGCTGTGCTCCGGAGATGTGACTGATCTGTCTTCACATTGAGGTTTAGAGGACGCAGAGCAACATGTGAGGTTTAGAGTCACCTCAGACATCCGTTTTTGCACTAAGACCCTCTTCATCAGTTCCCACACAGACACTGTGCACGAAGACAGAATTGTGAATTTGAAAAAAAAATTTTTATTGTAAATGACACAACTGCACTCAGGAAGTTTGGTGTCAGTCATTAACGTCTTTCTGTAGTATTCTTGTAAGTGACTGAGGAATAAAACAGACAAAAATTAAAAAAAAAAAAACCAAAAAACAAAAAAACATACCTGTATATATAAGTTGAAACTGACATATTCACATTATGGATCACATGGGACAACCAGACGACTCATTGCTCAGTTTTTTAATCGCAGGGTTTTTGTATTATATTTTAATAATACCTTTTCATTCTTGTGTACCAATGATGGCTAACACATGGAATAAATAATAATGACAAAAAAATCAGAATTGAATTCTGTGTATATTACTCTAAGGAGTAATACATTAAAAAAGTGTTTGTGTCTGTGGTGGAAAACTGTGAAAAAGAATAAACAAATGCTTTCAGATTGATGACTTGATTCATGTTTTCTGTTCATTTAAAGAATATGAAAGAACGTGAAGGTCTGTTTCTTCCTCTCTCATACCTATGCAATGAATCTAAAGCTCCAATCAGCTGCTACTCATCTATTCCAGCATAAAGACTACAGGACCATAATGCTGATTTCTCATAGTTGATGGCTATCCTTCAGTTTATTAGTGGTCTCGCAAATTACTATGTTCCTGCATTCCACTTACATTTTTTGTACTGATTACAAATCTCTGCCAAAGGTCAAATTTTCCTATTTTTGGTAAATTTAGCTAGCAACTCTAAATTTTGTCTCCTATTCTCCTCAGAATAAATCCATTCTGAGCATTTTATTTTTTGTGCATTCGTCCCACCCGCTTGGTTTCACATTGGCTTCTCTCCAGTGGTCTAGTTTACCTCTGAATCGTCACTAAAGCCACTCATAAATGAAGTAACACCCCCCCAACTGCCACTTCTGCTCCCTGATCATGCATCATTACATGTCTCCACCCTGCAGCCTGTGAATAAAATGGCAGCTGATGAGCGGTAAATGATAACAACCGTTACCGCAGATCTCTGCTATAGGGGATGGTGCTCATCGCTTTTTCTGCCACGATTGCATCCAATATGCTGAAGAATGAGTTTCTGTGGTCAGACCACATCCTCGACTTCAACACATAAAGAGGACTGTGAGAACTGAGGTGGGCTTTAGTGCATCTCCGCCACGTCCAAGACAGGAAGAAGACATGGTCTGCCTGAGGGATTTCACTGGTTTCTTCTGCAGCGTGGTCCTGCTCATTGTCCACTCAAGTAAGTCAAGTATTTTGATTTGAAACGTTTCAGCTTCTAGTGAGTTGTTGATGTACTTCTTCTGTGTTTTGGTTTAAGGTCATGGCTCTGAGATTATCGATGGGACAGAAGTGAAGGCCCACTCGCTGCCGTACATGGCTCTGCTTCAGTCACCCAAACCAGTCTGTGGAGGGATACTGGTCCATCCATCATGGGTCCTGACGTCTGCCCACTGTGAAGAGTGTGTTACCATGACAATCACATTTCAGAACACGTGCAAACAAAAAAAATGAAGTTGTTAATATCTAAAAAAATGAAAAAAAAAAAAAAACAGAAATAAATTGGTGAACGTATTTGCTCTGAATGCATAGACTAATAGTGACTTCATCATACTGGATGCACATGGTCACTGTAATATGATCAATGCAATGAGGGGAAGATGCAGACAATTCAAAGGAAATGTTTCATTGGCCACCGTTCACTGTATGTTTTTGACTTTGTATATATTTGTTTATTTTTATTTCCTTGCAATTGTAAGTATCAGGGATTTATTTATTTTTGCATTTTGTCATTTGTTACCTGTCCTTGCGGCAGGACTAAGAAACAATTATATTAATTTAACTTTAAAATGCTTCAAACATCCGCCAAGCAGTAATGTAGTAATGTAATACTGTAATACTCTAATACCACGTTTTTGCTCTTGCAGCATTAAGACCGTGTTGCTGGGGGTGCACTCCATCAGCAAAAGTGAAAAGAATTCCAGGCAGGTTGTAAAGGTTCAGAAGCATTTTGCTCATCCCAAATATAATCCGGCTACAAAAGTCAATGACCTCATGTTGCTCAAGGTAAGACAACATTGCAGCATCGGTGGTGAAGCACAGATGGAACAATCAGCCACTATATGTGAGGCTCGACCACTATTACATGTTCTACTTTTTAAAATTTCAGCTCCGAAAGTCTGTGAAGGAAACCAAGATGGTGAAGTGTCTCAAGTTGGCTACAGCAATCAGGGACCCTCCAGCAGGCTCCAAGTGTATGGTGGCAGGATGGGGCTACACAAACAACATAGCTAAGAAAATGTCAGACGTCTTGATGTGTGCCAATGTCACGGTGGTCGACAGGAAGACGTGCAACTCCCCTGACTATTACAACAGCAAACCAGTGATCACCAGCGGCATGATATGTGCTGGTTCAGATGGGAAAAAGAGAACTGACACCTGTCAGGTAAGTAATGTTCATAAAGTAATGAATGTTAGCGTGAAGGGTTTAACTGCCGCCCCTCTGATCAGCCTGTAAGTGACTGTGATTTTCTCTGTAGGGGGATTCAGGAGGTCCACTGATATGCAGCAAGGTACTAGTTGGAGTCACATCATTCGGACACAAGTGCGGCCTGAAAAAAAATCCTGGAGTGTACTCGTTTCTCTCAGAGGATCAACTCAGCTGGATCAAAAAGACAATGAAGAAGTCTGACATTTAATCAGCAGCCGCGGTGGTGGCTTTTGTTTTTGCAACGCTTGTGCTTTTATTTGTTTATGTGTTGCGCCATTTTATTTTGCAAGGGCGCTCTTCTTCATTGGTTTGGTTGACGCCCTTCTTCGTGACGTTAAAAGGGAATTTTTCTTTATAAAGGTTGTTGCCTGCTTGTTGCCTGCCCGTGAAGTTTAAGTTAGCGCTTGGAAGGCGAAACGTGTTTGTGTGCATAGTATTCGTGTTAGTATTGTGTTTGTATTCTGCATGCTGCAGCAATTGTTGGTGCGACGAGCAGTGATAAATGGCACTCGTTCGAACTCAGCGTCTGAGCTTCATCCGTTCCAAGAGGCAGCTGCACTGTGTGATACATGATTCAGCTGACGCTTTGAAAACTTGATTTTTCTCTGGTTTCACTGTCGTAACATCTGTGTTCAAATAAAAACATTTTCCATTCAGTGTTTTCTTTCTTTCTCTTCTTCAGATGGCTCCCACGTAACCATTACATCACATTCCAGCCCCAGTTTTTTCACTTTTAAAAATTATTAATTAGTACAAATTAAAATTAAAAATCATTATAAGTGATTGCATATGTATTTTAAATGCTCTTGCAGCTGCTCCAATAATCAGTCTTTTATGATTTCTGAATTAGGCGATAGAGTAATAAGCCCCTGCAGCGTTTTATTGTCCAGGTGATGTTTTTAAACAAAGAGCGAGGTCTCTTTCTTGGAGCTGAGTCATAACAAGAGAGTGAGAATCACAAGAGGTATGAAGGCAAGGAGGAAGCCCGCGTTGCTGGAGCCTGGGGGGGGCAGCAGAGTGCAGCTCATTCAAACACAGCATCTGCTCCAACATTTGATGAGTCTCAGCGCTGATGCCTGGAAAACAGAACGCTGAAGTGAAGACAGAGCAGAGTCAACGGTTCATCATGTCAAAGTTTTATTTTGAGACCCTACTGTGTTGGGACCAGTGTCTCCAGACACGCAGATGTTCTGTTTCGTTTTCCAGTCCAGACACTGTGACAGAGTGTGGAAGATATATGAGAAATTTGACAGTGGAGATGTTAATGTCACTCAGTAGAGCACAAACCTCTGCCAAGGCCAAACAGTCCAATTACATACAAGCAGGGTGCTGCAAATTTTGCAATCTTAAAGTTCTCACCGATTCTTCATCTTTATCTCTTACTTATTTAGGGGGGAAATCTATAACAATGTTGAAAAATGTCCTGCCTCACAGTTTTAGAAGATGTGATTTAAAAAAATCCTGGATCGGCCCCTTTGATCCCCTTTGATCCTTGCCAAAATTCCAACGATAATATTGTGTTGTACTTGTTCAGGACAGGCAGTGATGAAGCTAACAATGTTTTGAAAGAAAGACTTTGCTTCTCTTCCTCTGGGCCTGGGCAGCTCTTGAGTTGATCAAGTTACATCACAATCATGGTCAGGGTGGCAGTTGAAGCGGAGGATACAGCTAATAACCTAAAAATGGGAGTAAAGCTGCTAATGACACCATGATTAATGATAAACTCTGCTCTTACCTTTGGAGTGCTCCATCAGGAGGTGTTTCAAATCCTGCAGGGCGTGGGTGAGGTTGTCCAGTCGATGCTGCAGGCGGCTGGTTTCTTCTTTCAGAGTGTGAATGGTGTCATGGAGCTCAAACGCTGAGCTGCAGTGTGAAAACACGGACATCAACCAGAACACCACAGGGAGCTGCGAGTTGGAGAGCATTGCACCAGTGACTTCACAAGAGTTGATCAAATCCTTTGCTGCTGCTGCAGGTCCCAGTCCAGTTTAATGTTTCTGTAACTCCACAATGTTGCAATGTGACCCTGAGAACATTTACATTTTATTTAAATTAAATTAAAATAAATGCGATTAATTAAAATTATATTTTCTGCAGTGGCATTACAGTCGTGATAAAAACTAAAATAAATAAAATAAAATGATTTGGTTGTTTTTTTTTTCAAAGCGGAAGTGCTCAGACTAACATCGACATTATCTTCCGGGTAAACTTCCGGTCACAGGAGAGCGAAGATGGCCGCTCACATGTCGAGGTGTAGGTCCTGGAGTCGTGTCCAGAGGTAAGAACGCGTTTAAACTCGTCTGTGCGAACTGTCACCGGACTCATTTAAACGCAGTAGAGACGACACGGTTTGGGTGTTCAGTGTCACGACTCCACCTGAGTTGCGTGGTTTGGTTTAGCCCACTCGGTTAGCACGATGCTAACAGGCTAAGCTAATGTTGCATCAGGAGTCAGGAGTAGTTCACAGCAGGAGTGAACCTGGGTGATGGCAGTGTGGATGACAAATGGACGTCTCTAGAGCTGGTCTGTTCATTAACTGTTGTTGGTCATCTCTGTTATTCAGCTGTTGGTGATGGTAAATATGGGGTTGTGTGTGTGTGTGTGTGTGTGTGTGTGTGTGTGTGTGTGTGTGTGTGTGTGTGAGAGAGAGAGAGAGAGAGAGAGTGAGTGAGAGTGTGTGGACTCAAAACATCAAACCAAGTTTATAACTTTCATCAACAAACTGGTAAAATGTAGCCGCTTTATGGCTGAAACTGTTGGGTACTTCACCTTTGGGTCAGTAATTATGTGGAAAATATCTTCCAATGTCTTGTTTTGTCCCATAAAAATATCTAGAACTAAACGATAAACCATACTTACTTTACTGTCAGAGAAGTTACTTGAACATAATAGAGAAGCTGAATCTAGATGTTTAGTTAATTTTAATTTCTTTGAAATAAACATTGATTTGAAAAAATATACCTCAATACAATATTCCAATATATATCAATATATTGCTTATGCATTGTAAGCACAGTGAGGAGGTAACACATCATTGCTCCAGTTCAGATTGTCAAATTTATTCAAATCAAAGTATTTATTATCTACAGAGAAACAAATTATGTAAATTATTATGACTATTCATCAATCAGTTGTTATGGCTTTGTACTGTTTCCCGTACAACTTGAGGTTGTACAGATGATCTGAACTGAAGAGCATTTCTTTGTTCTGCTTGAAGGTTTGGGATCGCGGCCTACAGAGAGTACAGCAGTGGTGGCAGATACGCCAATATCTCCCTCTCCACGCCGCTGCCTGGGATCCCCAAGCCAGTGTTTGCTTCCGTGGATGGTCAGGAGAAATACGAGACCAAGATCACTACTCTAGAAAATGGCCTCAAAGTTGCTTCGCAAAACAAGTTTGGTCAATTTTGCACAGTGGGAAGTAAGTTGCAGGATTCATCTGCTAATTATGACTGTATCATTTGTTCAGATTCGTCTGAAGTGAATTAACTTTGGATTCTTTCTTTTTCTCAGTTTTAGTAAATTCAGGATCCAGATATGAAGCAAAATACCCAAGCGGAATAGCACATTTCTTAGAGAAACTTGCCTTTTCTGTAAGTACTTCCCTCTTTTTAGATTTAGCTTGTTATTGTCAACTGTGAATTTCATTAAATATTAATGCTGTTTGTGGTCTTCATCTTACATCATCCATGGTGTCTTTCATCCTCTAAGTCTACAGCTCAGTACGGGAGCAAAGATGAAATCCTGCTCACGTTGGAAAAGCATGGAGGGATATGTGACTGCCAAACATCAAGGTGTGAAATCAGTCATTTGTGTATTAATGCTTTTCAAGTAGAAGCTTTTTATTTTGTCTGTTATTAGTAACGTCGTATCATTTTTCTGGGCAGAGATACAACCATGTATGCAGTGTCTGCTGAGGTGAAGGGGCTGGACACTGTGGTTAGTCTCCTCTCTGATGCTGTCCTGCAGCCTCGCCTACTGGGTAAGTGTAGTAACTGTGTGTGTGACTGGTGCAGCGTCTGCATCAACACAATCAATGTTAGAGATTGTGCAAGGTTTCTAAACCAGTCTTTCTGTAAAAGTGAAATGTGTTGTTTCTGTGCAGACGATGAGATTGAGATGACCAAAATGGTGGTGCGCTTTGAGTTAGAAGACCTAAACATGAGGCCGGACCCTGAACCTTTACTCACTGAGATGATCCACGCTGTGAGTCACTCTATATAACATCTGTTATCAGTGTCTTTAATACCCAGAAAGTTTATTATGGAGGTGCTGCAGCTTTTTGTATTAAATTCTAACAAGTTTCCACACGTTTTCTGTAAGTGAAAAATTGTCTTTTGGTGTCTGACTCCTCACCGTTTGATTCCAGGCTGCATATCGAGGGAACACGGTCGGACTGCCGCGCTTTTGTCCTGCAGACAACGTGGAAAAGATCGACAGGAAAATGCTTCACAGTTACCTCAGTAACTACTACTGCCCCGAGCGCATGGTGTTGGCTGGAGTGGGCATTGAACACGAGCAGCTGGTGGAATGTGCCAGGAAGTACCTGCTGAATGTGAGGCCAGTGTGGGGGACGAGCAGCGCGTCCAACGTAGACCTGTCCGTCGCACAGTACACCGGTGGTATTGTCAAGGTGATCCATATTTTTAACACCTTTGTGTCAGATTGGGTCCGAACGTCTTATGAGGTGTAAACATTTCCATCTTTTAAATAGACAAATATTTGTTATTCAGTTATACAGTTCAATAACGTCTTTTTTTTTTACCTGTCAGATGGAGAAGGACATGTCAGATGTGAGCCTGGGCCCCACCCCGATCCCCGAGCTCACCCACATCATGATCGGCCTGGAGAGCTGCTCCTTCCTGGTGGGTGTTGGGGCTGCTTGCCCTCAGTCAGCTGTGTGACGTCTGTGAGCTACAAGTTCTCAAAGAAATGCATTTCTTCTCTTCACAGGAGGAAGACTTCATCCCGTTCGCAGTGCTCAACATGATGATGGGCGGAGGAGGCTCCTTCTCTGCAGGAGGCCCCGGTAAAGGCATGTTCACCCGCCTGTACCTGAACGTGCTCAACAGGTGAGCTCCTCGCTTCACAAATACAACTCCAGACAACAGGTTTTATTCAACGTCGCTAATTTGACTTCTCTGTTTGAAGGCATCATTGGATGTACAACGCCACCTCCTACCATCACAGCTATGAAGACAGCGGCCTGCTGTGTATCCATGCTAGTTCAGACCCCAGGCAGGTTGGTACTGACCACACACACACATGCGAATATTGAATGTATTGGATTATTAAAAATATTTCTTGTTTATGGTTGGAGAGGTGGCTCATGTGTTAATTGTACACATTCTTCTCTGCAGGTGCGGGAAATGGTGGAAATAATAACAAGAGAGTTCATTCAAATGGCTGGAAATGCAGGAGAGGTAACTTCCATCACAGGGAAACTGTTGTTGGTGACTTCAAAAAAGTAATTTTTTTTCCACATCTGTCCAGATGGAGCTAGGAAGAGCCAAAACTCAGCTTAAGTCCATGTTGATGATGAACCTGGAGTCTCGGCCAGTTATTTTCGAGGACGTTGGACGCCAGGTTCTTTCCACGGGAAAGAGAAAACTGCCACATGAACTATGTGACCTAATAAGTGCGTTCCTCCGAAACATCTACTGACTTGGGAAATCGGCTCTAAAGTACAGTAAAATGAGTTTCTCATTAATTCTTATTTTATTCATCCTATTCATTTCCAGGCAGCGTGACAGCCGGCGACATTAAGAGAGTGACCACCAAGATGCTGCGCAGTAAACCTGCAGTCGCCGCTCTGGGAGACCTGACGGAGCTGCCCTCGTATGAACACATCCAAACTGCACTGTCCAGCAAAGACGGACGTCTGCCCCGCATGTATCGTCTCTTCCGATAGTCTCACCCCCCGCCTACCACCACCACCACCACCACCACTACGCAGTGAACTGTAAATAAACTGAACTGGAAGATCAAGCAAGTGTTCCCTCCTCACGCAGAGCTCTGCTCAGCTCACCCAGAGAGGGGGGGGCGTATCCTCTTGGCTCTGACATGAACCTTTGCAGCTGGATTTTAAAGAGATGGTACATTTTACTCAGATGTAGTCTACATACGGTTGGAGTGTGTATTTATTGTTCGGCGGGCGTGAAGCCACACTTCATTATTTACTGAGGGTTTGCAGGAGCTTTAAAGGGACATCCACCCATAAGCAGAGTGAAAATAAAAAAGAAAACCCCTCAGTATCAATGTTTAGTTTTTACTGAGAATTCAGCAGAGATGAGAGAAAGCACGGTGGGAAACATCTGCAGAGCTTTCTGTACTTTTTATTGAGCCATTGGATTTTTCAGTTTTCAGACGTTCCACTCTTCAAATTCTGTTCAGACCTATTTTTTTGAGCAGGTATTGAAGAAGCTGAAGAAACTTACTATTTATACAATAGCACATCACAATCTTCTATTATGGGCTCAGGAGACACAACACAATGGTTGATCATGATACTGGTGAGAAAGCCATTGCTGGCCAACTGTTCATCTGTGGACTGAGCGCACGCTCTCTGTCATGTTCGCCTCAGACCAAGTCTACAGTGAATCCTGTTTTTTATGTTTGTGGTTTTGTTGCTGTCCATGTAGATTTCAATAAACTGAAAGGGCATAAAATAAAGCCAGTGTTTGAAAGCACATTATTATAGTATATTGTATTAATATATTATTTCTTTCATAAAAATAACATTTGAGAAGCTCCAGTGTTGCAGTGTGATTTACTACAATGCCAACAAATCTGTTTTAATGTGTTTATTAACGCTGTGACATCACAGGTGAACATAGAAAAATACAAAGAGGTCCTGAGGAAATGTAAACAAGACCTACAGGCACTTTTCAAGTTCATTAATGTAACATACAGTACATTGACGGGTTACAGTAGGTGTGAGGTCACACAGCAGGGTGATGACATGTTAAGGCAATGAGTCAGAATCTGCTGTAAAGGATCACTTGGCCTGAAAGTGTGTTCCTGGGAATAACAAAGAATTCAAATTAAAACATCAAATACACTTCAACAGCCTGTAACGTCCATGTGAGGAAGTCATCACTTTAGTGCTGATGAGGGAAATAATGGGATGGCCACCAGACAGTATCTCCACCCAGGTGGCATGAGGTGCATCTAAATGTTGACTGCATTTTCCTGTGATTCCCTAAATCCAAAGGCATTTCAACAACAATGTAAGAAATCAGATACGAGTGTTAACACTGCACGTCATGATGCTTTTTTAAAAACCTAAAAAATGAATTAGCAAATGTAGTTACATGAGCTCACACTGCAACGTGGGACTGAAGAGTAAAGCGAACACAACCCCCCCCGCCCCCCTCCACCCTGTACCTGTTCTGTTTGAGCCCAGTGGGGGAGGGGTGAATAAATAAAGGCTGGAGCGCTGCTGTGTCTGCAAACCTCGTTCTGTCTGACTGACCTCGAGGTCCCTGCCCTCAAGTGCAGCCATACCCCCATCAGACCAGCAGCTCGCTCACAGGGAGCTCTCCAGAATGTCCAACAGATGGTGCAGTCTGCTCAGTTACCACAACTAACACCTGGTCCTCTCCGGGAGGATTCTCCCTCCCTCAAAAATCATCTCTTTCGCAAACTGAAATGTTCAAAAGGCTTCATGTTAGAAATGCTTGAACATGGCTTGAACGCATGTCTACACCTTCCTTTCTAATTTAGTGAGAAGGATCAGTGAGGGTGATGGTGTGGCCTCCTGCTCCCTGTCTCCTCACCTTCTCCGAACGTCCTCAGCTCACCTTTTCCAGCTGCTGTTTTCAGACGTGCATGTGTTAACTGCAGTGTTACTCTGGTTAATTTGTCTTCTGTCCAATAAAAAGGCACAGAGGGGACATGACAACATGATTTTCACCGGAGCAGGACTTGAAGACAACTCTGGTTTCTTCTTGGTCCTTCTCCACCTGTTTCTGGAACAGCTGGTTCCAGCGATTCCACTTTGAGGGTACTAAGAGATGGCGCAGATGGTGCTGCTACCTTGGTTCTTCATGGCTTCCCTCCTCTTGAGCTCTCTGTTGATCCTCCTCCGAATTCCCTCCAAGTACAAGCCTCGGTCAAACTGTCCTGCCCCCAGGGGAATACTGACAAACAGCACGCAGATATTATGATTACATCAGAATGAAAAATGTACCCATGAATCAGGTTGTGACTCACTTGTCTCTGCCTGGTCTCAGTTTGACCTGGAAGACACCGATGACGGGTCGATGGTCTGAGGTCTTGATGCTGGAGCAGTTGCTGTACTTGACCACTTTAATGTCGTCGGCCTGTCTGTTCCTGAACAGGATCCTGTCCTGTGAACACAAACGACAGGAACCGTAAACCCTGAGTCCAGATTCAGCAGCTGAAGACTCTGAGTGACTAAAAAAATACTCTCTGGTGACGGTTTGACTCATTCTGGCGATTTTATGACCAAATCAAAACAGCAGAGAGATTCTCTTCTTCTTACTGTGTATGAAGGCGTTCTCTGTTTAGAAGTCGTGTCGTAGACGTCGCAGCCGATGTCGAATTTGTACGTTGGGGGAAAGTGTATTTGTGCCTCTTGAAAGCCTTTAAAGATAGAACCTGGAGAAACACAATCATATTCTCAGGGTGAGGATCAAATACAACTCAGACTATTTAGGACAAAACCTTTCACAGATAATTCCATCCTCCATCTTTCACGCTTACCCTCCTTCATCTCCTTGGAGAGCTGATCGTGCTCCAGCAGGGGGCCCATGTCTCCTCCTGCCGTGCGGCTCATGATGGTCTCCACTTCACCACGGTCCTTACTCAGCCGGAAGTTAAAGTCTCCGAACCAGAAGACCTGGTCGAATCTTGTGGTGACGTCAGCTACAATTAAACACGACATCTGTTAAGGCAGGTGAGTTGACACTGCATCACGTCACCCTTTGATTCTTCATATATTCCGTGACGGGACAACTGAAATGAGTCTTACACGGCGTGGAGCGGTAAGGGTTTGTGTCCGGGAGGCCTTTTGGAAGAGCTAGAGCCTCGATGATCTTGTTGTAATCGAGGATTCTCTCATAAACTTTGGCGTCTCCAGCTGGAAGAGGAACACAAGGACAAGCTGGAGACACGGGAAATGCCACACTCACGCTGACACTAGGCTCTGCTTCAGTCTGCAGCCGCACTGACCTGACAAACTTTTTACTCACAGGTAAAATGGGATGTGATGAAGAGGAAGGAAGTTCCAAAAAAGGTAAAGGCAATCCCCACAGCCCCTTTTGTCTTGATCTGAGAGATGATCCTGGTGGTGACTGTGGCGTGTTCCACTTCTGCGCCAGTCAACAGAATGAAGGTTAGTGACAAATCAAATGGTTTCAAACACAAACCTGAGAATCTGGTGATCTAAGCAAAACTTGGTATAGAGCAATACAGAGGACTTTTTTTGTTTAAGATACTGTCAATATTATTTTCAATGAATAATTTCTATAATAGTTGCCAGATATTTCCGTAGATCAACTTCTTGATAAAGTTTTTCAACTGTAGCTGAGATGAATCACCAAGCTGACGTATATTTCGTGTTTGACGTGGAGTGGCACTGACCAGAGCAGAACCAGATGAGGTCTCTTCTGACGAATACAGTAAGATACAAAACGCCATGCGATGCTGCATACAGCATGACGTAGTAAGGTCCCAGAGTCTCCTGGAGTCGAGTCTCCCACTCTCTCCTGCACACACACAAGTGTTGAGCGATGCTGACATCCCTGGTAGAATAAACATGACTGAAAACCATCAAAGCGTGTCATACCTGTCAGGGCAGCCCTCCTGAACCCCGACAATATAAAAGTCTTGTGCAAATTCAGAGTCTGTTGGAAGGAGGAGATCGTCTAAGTTGACTGGAAGCCCCTGGAAGTGACAGAATCTCAGTTACATCTCAGTCGGTGCAGGCACCAACACTTTGCATGTGCCTTGGTCTGTGAGATGCTGCAGAGCCACGGTTTCCTCGCACCCTCTCTCCCTGCATGTTCCACGTGGCGACGTAAACGGCCAATCTCCTCTCAGGGAAGTAGCGGTCCAGCTCCTCGGCTCCGAGCAACGCGCCGCTTCCCAGCACGCTGCCCTCCAGAAAACTTCTAGAAAACACAAGTAGGACAAAAAGGACAGTTAGCATTTTCATGAGAAGCAAAACTGAGTTGCAGCATGTTTAGGTTTAACAACAAACTCTTAATACACAACATCTGACTCTTCCACTCTGGGCTCTGAATGTGTAGTTGGCCAAGACGCCTCCTCCTGACAAAATCTGTGCTGAACAACTCTCCTGGAAGTCACAGCTCCCTGACAAACTGCAAAGTGAAGTGTGCACACAAACAAGTGTTTTGTTTATAAAGAGGATTTTACTCTTAGTGTCACTACCCTACGTCTAAATTAGCAGCTCAGCAACCTTGGCAGAAACCAGTCTCTGAAAATGCTGCGACATCAGAAAGAATAAACTGTAGAAAAAGACCCAGCACATCCAGCCTGAAGATGACTCCTCTCCACCTGAATCCGCTCTGTGTTCTGCTACTGTACCTGTTCCTGACATCCTGAGGTCTGATGGGGCTGAGCACGCTGTACGTGGACCTCATGGAGTTGACAGAGGCACTGTCCGACCCCATGTTCTCCAGAAGCCGGCTGTCGCTCAGGTTCCTGTGGAGTCTCTCCCCAAGCTTCTCTCTGGCCAGCACGGCATAATCCAAACAATCCCTGTCAATCCTATTAGCGGCCCTTAAAGTGGCTGACACAAAGCTCTTCTCCAGAGCGGGCAGTCGCCCCGTGGGTTGCACCGGGGACAGGCGCACCTTGGTGGGCCGCGCCTGCTGGTCCGTGGGGTCGCTCTGCTGGCTGTGAGGCCTCCTCTCATAATCTGAGAGACTGCTCCCTCGCTCTCTGAAGACTGGGGATCCTGTAGAATTGGCTGAGATGGGTCTCGCACCTGAGTCCTGTTTCCTGAAGGCTGCAGCGCTACTGACGACGAACCCATCTGGATTTGGTCCTGCTCGGTCCTCTTTAAGGGAATCTGTGGAGGAGCCGGTCTCGGCCGGGTCACTCAGGCTCTCCTGGCTGTTTCTCAGCCTCCTGTTCCTCACTGTGTCCTCAACAGAGCCACTCCTCTTGGACTTTGTTTGCTTGGGTAGTAATGGCGGCCGAGGCTGGTATGGAATGAGCTCTCCCTCTCTTCTAGCAGTGAGTTTAAGGGCATCATTTCGTAGCTTGACCTCTGCTAAGGGGGCTTTGAGAGCGTGTGCCTCGCTGCGCTGATGGACGCCGCTGTCCCCGCCATTCTCAGTCATCCTCTTGTCATGTCGCAGACCTGCTGTGGTCAGATGGTGAAAGATGTTTCATTGCACAGCACACACCTGGAGATATAAAGCAGAAAGGGTTTCAGTAAAATGTTGCAATAAAGGCATGAGGCCAAATATTTATCAGCGGGTCTGATGTTAGTAGAATGTAAACACAAGCCATTTTCATTGACACAGGAAAATCATAATCACTGATTGAAACACAACCACTAAAGTGAGAACAGTTAAAATCATAGCTTCAGATTCGTGGGACATTTTGTTTTCTGAGAAAAAATAAATTTCAATAATTTCACATCTATTTTTAAAATATCTCTATTTAATTAATGCTTATTCAAATTTCTTTGAACTCAGATCCAACTAATCAAAATTGATTATTATTTATTTATTCATAAACATGGAGGGCTGGTTAGGGACACTGTACTAACCTCTATCCGCTAGCATAAGTTAGTTGGTTAGCAGTGATTGACCAATAGCAGTGGCAGCTGACTAATGCTAACCGTGTCAACCTCCACAGCTTCATGGAGACGCAGATATTTGTCCTGAACTTGCCGCCGTTCATCTAACGAGACACAATTCTAAACTTATTTCACCAGCTGGATTAATTCAGCGGGCTGCCACTCGACTAGCTAGCAGTGCTAGGAAGTGTTAGCGGTACAGCAGCTAGCTGAGCTAACGCGTGGAGCGGGTTTACAGCGGTGCCGGTGATCAGATGAAGTTAGGGTCTCCGTGTCGTGTTGTTATTTACTCAATGAAGTGAAGTTGCCTCCCGTGTTCTGCCGTCCAGTGTGGATGAAGCTAATTTTACAGACGCAGCTCGGACTTCCTTAGCAACGTTTGACAACAAAGATTCAGTAACCAAGAGGAGACCGTCACAGGGCAGAGGCTGCGTCCGGTGTCACAGCAACACCCTGTGTGGAGAGGAGGAACTGCAAGGAACCGCTCTTCTTTTCAAATTAAAGGGATAGTTCAAAAACAAAAACAAAAACAAAACACATGGTTTACCTGCTCAGCACGATGGAGAGGGAGGGGAGGGCGAACTTCTAGAGTTTCAAGTGTAAACAGTGCTGTAGGTAAGAAAAAACGAATTAACTGGTTAAAACGAATTTAAATGTAAAATAAAGCATACTCCTGTTGTGTTGAGCCTGTGTCCATTGCTGCCTCAGATTTCTGAAATTAAAAACCTGACGTTCATACGTGGCTCAGTTTTAAAAACCTGGCTGGGAAGTCATCCAACTCTGACATCGATACACCAATAAAGGAATGACTGTGTTTAATTTGAAGGTATTTCAAAAATAAAAGAGTACCATTTTGACGAGAGTGTTTAAAATAATCTTTAAAAAAATAGGTGGTATCATCAGAGCATACCCCTTTCTACAGTGAATACATACAATTATTTCGAAAGATGTATGTAGCTATAGTAGCATAATAACACGTATTGATTCATGTCATGTTATATATTTTATCTGCTTTTTATAAGGACAATATTTATTTTTGTTTTGTAAATATCATTTGGTTTTTCAGTTTGATATGATCCAGCCTGTAATCACTCACCCAGTTTCTCTGTGCACTAATAACAATGTACCTCAGAGGAAGGTTCCTGCTGTTGATTTGATCAAACTATTTTTAGCATGTTAAAAGTTTTATCTGAAACATATGAACAAAAGTTAAAACCTGAGTGATGTCACGTATTCTCACATTATTCCACAGGGCAAAAAACATACTGTTGAAAAAAATGTTGCTGCTGACAAAACTCTTTATGTGACAATGACAGAACAATGTCAAGGTGAGACCCCCGATTGTTAACCCTTCATCCCCCTCTGTGACCTGCCCCATGCGTTGTACGAGAAATGCCCCCCTGGGAATGAAGGACAATCCCTCCATATTCTGTGCATTTCTATGGCGTCGTTGCTGGCTCAGGGGGTTTACACAAAGGGCCAGTCTACGGCGGCAGGTATAAAAGAAAAGGGTTAAACCAGGCAGGGTACAGTTCAGTGCAAGAGCAAGAACAGCAGCAGCTCCAGCCACAGCAGAGCTCCACTGACCAGCAACATGACCTCCACTGGAATGAACATGATGAGCAGGGTATGTCTGTTTTTTTTTTTTTAAATTGACTCACAGCTTTTTTACTCCTAATGTTCTCTGTTGTTACTTTCAGTTTTTAAAGAGAATTCAAACTACAAACAGTTAAAGTTATCACTTAACCAACAAACTAAAAAAAATTTGGTGCTGGAGAACGAAAAACGGAGCAAAAGTGGTTCAGGGTAAATCTGAGAGGTCTTTCAAAGAAAGCTGGGTTCGCCAACGTTTTCTTTCTTTCCCTCTGTCCCCTCAGATTGTCTTCTATGAGGACAGGAACTTCCAGGGCCGCACCTACGAGTGCATGAGCGACTGCCCCGACATGTCCTCCTTCCTGAGCAGGTGTCAGTCCTGCCGCGTGGAGAGAGGCTGCTTCATGGTCTACGACCGCACCAACTTCATGGGCAACCAGCACTTCCTGAGGAGGGGCGAGTACTCCGACTACATGAGCATGATGGGCACCAGCGGCGACTGCATCAAGTCCTGCCGCATGATCCCCCTGGTAAGATCTCCCACCTGGCTCGATTGCCTGTAGCTAAAATCTCCGAGTGAAATCCGGTTGAGAATGAGTCGAACGAAAGCTGGAAGATAAAGCTCCTCTTCTGCACCACAGCACCGAGGCTCTTTCAGGATGAAGATCTACGAGAGGGAGAACTTCAGCGGCCAGATGCACGAGCTGATGGAGGACTGCGACAACATCATGGAGAGGTTCCGCATGTCCAACTGCCTGTCCTGCAACGTGATGGAGGGCCACTGGCTGATGTACGAGCAGCCCCACTACAGGGGCAGGATGATGTACATGAGGCCCGGGGAGTACAGGAACTTCATGAGCGCCGGCATGAGCGGAATAAGGCTCATGAGCATGAAGCGCATCACTGACTCCTGCTATTAGAATGCACTGAATAAAACTGTCAACACCTAAACTACTGCCTCCCGTCCTTAAGTTTCCCAATCTCAGGTCTGCCTCTACGAGTCAAACCACAATACGCATGGACCACTAAAATAAATTACGGAAAATTATATAAACATTTTAAAGGTGGTAGAGAACTCAATCCAGCATTTGCCATTTTCTCAAAAACTTGTCTGATAGATTCTCTCAGCCCTTTACTTTATTCATCATCCAGAATCTACAGCTTAAGCAGTTTGACCTTTAAGTGCTTTCGTATTGTTTTCAGGGGCTTTTCTTTTACTAAGGCGGATGCTGTCATTACACAGAAACAGAGCTGTGCTCTTTTTAAATAAAATTCCCTCTGCGACTGTGTTTTCATGAGAGGGTATCATAAATAGCACGGGCGAATATTTGTGATTTTACAATAACAAATTTAGGAAAAAAAAACCCTGTTGTTACTGAGCTGAAAAAGCTCCAGCTTGAATCGAACTGTGTGAAAATAACAACGACACACAAACACTGTGGTTCCAATCGGAAGCTGCTCGTCACAGACTCACACTGCTGCCGTCTCATAAGCACTGAACTGCACCGAGCAGGAGGAAGTTTAGTCTGAATCCGAGGGAACTCGGAACCATTGTGTCTGCAGCCTCACATAGTAAACTTGCATGGCGTGGTATAAATACTGGAGCAGCTGTGATGCGCTTGTTTAATAACACGGACGCTGACGGAGGGAGACAGGCGAATAATTTGTAGTTTAATAGCAATACTTCAGTCAGCCACCAGATGGCGATCGACGTGCTTTGGCTTCACTTTTGTGGGCCTGTTATGTCGTCCATCTTTATGCATGATGTGACCGTAGCTAATGAACCGCTAACACAGTGGATCATAGGATGAGTCCCTATACATACATACAGATACAAGACACGTGCTTCTTTCTTTCTTTCCTTCTTTCTCTTTCTCACTCTTTCCTCGCTGCTCTTCCTCCAGAGAGCAGCCAATCCAGCGAGCGAGCGGGGAATCGATGCCCTGATATGAGATTCAGCCTAATGAGGATCAGAAACATCTTAATAAAGACCCATAATCCACCACTTAATCCCTCATTACAGAATCATCTACATTCACCGGTCCTGCTCCATAACGCCGCAGTGACGGCACATCCCGGCCCATTGTTCTGCCTCGCCTCATCTCTCACCGAGGGCTACGTCTCCCTTTGTCTCCCCTCGGTGTCAGTTATATTTGATCTGCTCTCATTAGACTTTCAGACGAGATGAGCAGAAGGGCCTGAAATAGTGCTTTTGTGTGCAGCTTCTTCGCTATCTCCGGTCTGAAATGGAAAGTGAGACATATGCTTAATGAGGAGGAGATGGACTGGGACCTGGGAGTTGCCGCCCGACCGAGAGATAGGGAGTGCATTGTGGCCGATGCCGCTAAAGGACGCGCTTTCCAGGCAAGCGTCCGCGTCAGTGTGATTATGACTTCTGAAAGAGAGAGAGAGAGAGAGAGAGAGAAAATTACCCTGGAGAGGGACACGTGGATTAAAGTTTGACGCTGAGCCCTGGAGACGCTCTGAGGCCGCGCTTTGGTTTAGTGCAGCATTAACACAAAAGTTGGGGAAGTTTCAAAAGTAGTAGTTGTTAAAAAGTAGTCGTGGTGCGTACAGTGTACGGGCCTGTCTCACTTTCTTTTCAACATAATATCAATTGTTTAACGCTGTGAGTGTGAAACTTTACTCGATTATTATCTGTTAGCAATAGCTGATTGAGGTGAGACTAGATTTAATGAATGTTTTTGTTTAGAAAACATAAGAAACTGGTGAAGAAATGTTCTCCACAACTGCCCGGAGGTCAGAGGGACATCTCCAAATGTCTCGTAAACATGTTGTAAAACATGTGGCTTTCAACAAGTCCCCATAAATAACATGTTAAATGTCAATAGATAATACATCTGTAAAGAGAGACCTTGATATTTGGGAGACTGATTCCAATGAGAGTGTGAAACTCTGTGCTCCTCATTATTCGTGAGTAAACCAGCAGCAGCAGACAGATGTCGACTAGCAAAGGAGGTTATTGTAGAATTATGTGGCGGAGGAGGAGGAATCTCTTTTTCCTTTAGGTGAAGCTGAGAGATGATCCTCACGAGGGTCGGATAATTAGCCCCACGAAGGTGTGGAAGTCTTCGTTACTCTGCACTGAGGTGAGCGGGAGGTGGAGGAGGATAAAACACAACAAATAAAACTCATTAAAGGTGCCTGTGTGGCTACAAATCCCCCTCTGCGGTGTGCGCTCACACACCACCGACATCATTAGCTGCGGTCAAAGGAGGCGAGATTATTCAGCCTGGATATGAACACAGATCAAAGTCTGCTGCGGGTCATTGTCTTTTAACCCGAGGCGGGATTCTCCAAAATCACAGCCCGCATTCATTTGGCAGGTTTCCATTTTCTCCCTCCCTGATCTCGACCTGTGGAGAATCACACACAAACCCCCCCCCAAAATCTAAACGATTTCTCCACTCGTGCACCGGTGGCGTTTTCTTGTTGTGAAGATGGGAAATTCATTTTTGAAGTTGGAAAATAGATAAGAGTTCTTTTCCAGCTCTATAAAAAGAAGTTTGAGGCCTGCTTTTTCCCACCAGAGTCAGACACTGCTGTCCTCCACACGCCTGGACAAAGTGTCCCAGGGTTTGTCCGCATCAGTTGACCTAAAGATTTGGACGTGAGTCAAATCACTAACACACATCGGCATGACATGACTCATCCTCTGGCCTCCGACTGTGGCCTCAGCGCGTCCCGACAGCTTGAACGCATCCGTGCAAATGCTTTCATTCACTCCCCCCGTCAGATGACTCCTGTTGCCTGTTCACGCCGGACGGCGGCAGGTGCAGGGGTTTGCTCCTCAGGGCGCCGCACAGCTGCAACCGCTGTTTCACGGAGAGAGGGAGCGCGTGCCGACAGAAGCGCTGCGATAGCATCGCCAGGCGACAGACAGCAGGCACACGTCACACAGCAGCGGTGCAACAAAGGACCAGAGCCTCTTGACTCCTCAGGGTAAAGCGTCAGAGAGACTTTCCAACTTCAGTCATTTTAAAGACCAATCCTCCACTGTTTTATCTTTTTATTTCATTTTAGATACTGCCACTGAATCCCATTTTTCTAGCTCAGATTAATCTAAATTTTCATCCTCCTCCTCTGTTTCCAGCCTCCACTGATAATAACTCCGGTGGAGGAATGTCGGCTCTGTCGTGGCTGATTTATTTCCACAGCTTGGTGCAGTTGGAAGCTTTTTGGGAAAGAAACAAGCCGTGGAATCCCATCTTCTCGTAACAGCAGACGTCCAGGAAGTGCTGCGTAAAGGGTGGATGTGGAGGGCTGGGAGCCAGCCAGGACGATTGTGTTCCCATTGTGTGAGCGCACCCCCCCCCCACCGGGCAGCGGCGGTCAGACATCGACCTCCGACCTCTGACCTTGTAATGAGCTTGTTCAGCGTGGTCATCAGCACGAACATGGAAAACACAGCCAGCTTTGACTGATGAGGAACGTCTCAATTAGCAATTATACCACGACTGATTTGATCAGTTTTCAAAATAAAAGCAAAGTCATTTGCTGCTGCGAGAAGGTCACTGAAGTTTTGGCCTTCTTTCTGTTTACTGGGCTTTCTCCAGACGAGGAAGTGAAGTGGAGAGGGAAACTTTTCACAGCCTCTGAGACGGCTTCACTGGATTAACCTCTGACATTTGTCACATTAGCCACCCAGCAAGTTTAGAATATGAACACGTGGAAGATCATTATTCATCCTTCTCTGAGATGTGGGAGCTTTGTCTTTGGTTCAAAAGCCATTTACAGACATGAACGCTTAACACACTTTTACAACGACAACAGGAATTGGATTCAGACAGAGGACAAGAGCTTGGATTTCACTTTCCTGTTCAGTGACACTTGGTTCCCTGGTCGTCTTCATCCACGCCTCCTGTTTTTCATTTTCTATTCTTCCACTTTCTTCCAGACTGGAAGCTTACGGAGCGGCCCCTGCTTCACCGTGCGTGTCTGAACCATGTCGGCTGATTCGCCCTCAGGCGATCTAGGTGCCCAGACACTGACGAGGCCCTGACGACCCACAGCGACCCCTGACCTCTGAGCCCTCTAATATAACAGCAGCACATCAGTTCCATTTGGTGATCCGTAGAGCAGGGCCCACTTCAGAGTGATTTAATTAGAACTCTCCCTGCGTGTGGATCAGCGGAACATACCAAACCTTATGAGCACGACGACCATCAAAGAAGCTATTAACTGCACTGTAAGTTAGAGTCCACGTGTAATTAGGAAATAACTGCTTCTCTTCCTTTGAAGCTCGGCTACAGACTGACAGCCTCTTTCACTCAGCGTTAGAACACAGTCGTGATTAGAAGGAAGCTTTTGAACCGAGGCTTGGATTTCTAAATCAGCAGTTTGTCGTCAGTGAGTCAAACATATTTTTATCTGCGCCTTCAGTAATATAACAGATTGTCAGTGTCTGCCGAGGCCGCGGTGTTGACACAGCTGCAGTCTGGGTGTAAACCAGCGTGTTCAAAATACAAAGAATGGAAAGATCAGGTCTCCCGCCCAACATGTGAACCCAGCGTAGGAAACGTTCTCTCTCACTTTGTGTGACCTTAGGAGGAAAATCTCAGACACTTTACGATGGGACATTTTGAAAAACAACCCCTCAGTATAAGGTGCAGGGTAGCTTCATTTTATTCTCTCATTATCCTTGCATATTTGTATGCGGTTATACTCCAAGCAGTTCAACCAGACGCTCATTTCCAAATGTGAAGACAAACTTATGCTCTTTCCTCTCCCATCAATCATCCCCTGAGCCCTCAGACTGTGGGTCTGTTGATCCGGGACGATTCCTTGATCTGACCCTGCGACTGATGCGTGGAAATAAAATGTGACCCCCTTCTCTACACAGTGCATATTATTGTTTGATATTTGAAGTAGATTATGCAGTAATACCTCTTTTCTTTGACCTTTTGCTTGTACTGCAGCGTGTAGATTTTCTAAGTATATCTTAGTGTCTAAACTGCACAATCCCTTCTCTGGAGTTTATAATATTATTTATAAACATCTATTCTCACATTTATTAAATTCCTACATGCACAAAACACAGCACGGACGATTCTTTGTATAAATAAACACAGATTCTAAAGTAAGGAAGCAGCAGTACCACTGATGACCAGAGGGGGGCAGTGCTTCTATGACTGAGCAGAGGTTGATTCTCCATCTCTCTCTCTCTCTCTCTCTCTCTCTCTATCTATCTCACTCACCAGATGTCTCTCAAAGAAGCAAACAGCTGAAACTAAACCTGACAAGGAAGTCAAACTCTGAGCCTTTGTCAGCAGCAGATCTGTGTCTCAGTGTCAGTGACAGGGAAGCCCTGCCCTGTGGGCAGACACACCCGGGGGGGAGGAAGAGACCTCACCCCTTTGTCTCGGCCCTCCACTTGTCCTCCAGCCGAGCTCAGACATTCAGCTCTGTGAGAGTGTGGGTCTTAATGTACTCGGGGACAATGGTATCAGATGCACGCTCCACGGGGACAAGTGTTCACAGATCTATATTTAACGCTGTGTATCCCTGAGTTGCGTTTCAGAGCAAGGGGGTGGGGGTAAAGTACGCGGTATTGTTGTGTGTGGGTCGGGGGGTGAGAGGACATCCTCCTCTTGGTAAAGTGACACAGGTGCTGCAGGGACGGAGCATCCCCCGAGGACCAATCGCGTGGAGCCGTCGCTCTGCACAGTGCAAGACTGACGACAGAGTAATGATGATGCGCCAACGAAAGCAACGTGCACGTTCTTACTTAACTTTACTCTATGGTACACTGCTGGCGAAATATGAACGCTTGCTGCTCGTCTCTGTTTGACATGACTGGAGAAGGATTTAAGTTTTGGACTGGCCAGTGAAGAATTCATGGGTTGACTTCCTCCCAGGGGCCAAACACATGCGGACTGGGATTAGGTTGAGAGGATTCTTCACATCTCTCATCAACCAGTGGACAATCAACAGCTGAATCAAAACAGCTAACTGAAACCATATTACAAAACAGCAGTTGCAGCCATAAACATAAACCAAAGCTCAGGAACAATGATAAGAATAAAAAAAACTCTGAGGATCATCTTTTCCTCCTGGACCTCCAGTGTTAATCACTGATGAATACGTCTGAAGAGTCTGACTCGACAGGGATTTGATGGGTAACAAGCAGTTGAAGTGACGTTTAGCTTGAGCCTTGAGTCTGCTGAAAAGCAAAGCAAAACTGAGCTAGTTTTCATTTTTTTGTTTTTGATTTATCTGTTTTCAGGACGTGGGCTAAAACTGGAAAGAACGCGTCCCTGTCTGAGAGGGAGACGGTCCTTCAGGATCAGAGAGTTTCCTCCTCTGACATTTTTCACAGAGGATCTGAGGTCATTTCCTGTTTGTTATTCCTGATGCGATCATCCTGAACGGCCCAGCCGTTGTTTTCCAACCATCCAGGAAGTCCGCTCTTAATTTGTTATGCCCCCATCACCCCCTTGCCTTTTTTCTTTTTATCTCCCAGTTAAAAGCGGCGCACGAACGGAGCGGGCACTTATCACAAACATGTTTATTTACAGATCATCGGGCCGTTTGGGAAGAGGCCTGGAGGAAAAGCCGGCTGCTCGCCTTCGAACCCGGGGACTCGGTCCCCCGGCGCAGCGTCGGAGGCCGCGCTCCCGCTGCCATGTTTGATGGGTGTCGAAAGCCACTCGCAGGGGCTTCAAAGAGAAATGTGGCGGCTGTGGATGTGTGACTGCTCCCAGGGTCCTAATCTGTTCAGAGGAGGGGGGATCCAATCCGGATCTTTTTCATCCAGCCGCACAGAGACGGGGCTTTTTCCAAGAGGCCCGCTGTAATACTGTGCATTACCGAGATAAAGGCCTCTGCTCACAGCTGTCTCCTGCTGACAGACTCTTGGAAAAACTGGCTCTGGGTGGATCTGGGAGGATCCCTTTCCTCCTGCTGTATCTCTGCCACAGGTTTCTTCCTTTACAGCCTCACACTTCCCTCCAAACCCTCCAGTTTGTCTTTCTCCTCAGCCCCAAATCTCTGTTACCATTGTTGTGACGAGGTCTCCTCACGGCTCGCGTTCATTACACTTCATGGCAAAGCCACAGCCATGGTCTTGTGAACACGTTTATTATTTTATTCTGCGAGACAAGAATCGCCTAGAAATGAATTCATGAATAAATCCAAAATAATTTGATAATTAATTAATTAATCAATACATATTTATGAATTATCAGCTCAAATGTTCAAATCAAATTCCAACCCCACCACGTTGAATTTATGATTTTAAAAAGTAGGAGCAGCCTGCAATTGTCTGTGTAACTGACAGTGATGTAAATAACATTCTTCAAAACAACCCTTGAAAAATGATCGTGATTTGAAATAATGACTAATCAATAAATCAGGTTTATTTTGCTAACATGCTAAATATTTTCGCCAACAACAATGATGCGACACAGAGAGGAGCTCTCTGCTGACTGGGCCACATTAATGAGGTTTCCAGTGGCTCCTGTCCAATAAGAGGCAGCGATGTGTCCGTCTGGATTTATAAGGGACGGAGTGGTGGACTGTTGCCGTCCCTCCCCGCAGCTGATAAACAGGGACGCGGAGGAGAGGACGTCCAGCCAGCAGAGCAGGGAGGAAGGGAGGATGCGGGCCCCAGACGTCACATCTGCTACCACCACTCCCCAGGGGCCTCCAGGGCATGGGAACGTCACTCACCTCCTACCAGGCCCCAGTCCCCCCCCCCCCCCCCCCGATGCTCCGACCAGTCAGTCTGCCGGTCTGAGACCTGAATTCATTTAAACATAACACAGGTTTATTTTTAGGTTTCACATTCATCTCAAATTAATCGCCCTCGGGGGTCAAAGGGGCTTTAATTCCCTCACTGGTCGGTCACTCAGGATGTGAAGACATGAAAACACTCCCTCTCTGTAAGAAAACATCGTCCTGCTGGTAAGAACTGCCATGTGTTTTCCAGAAACTATAAAAATAATTTTAAAACGGATCCAGAAACAGTCGTGCCTTTAAAATAAAATGCGCCTCTATTGGTTGTTGTTTTTTTAAAGTTGAATTGCGTTCATACTTTCAATAACTTCTTCCAAAGGCGGACGCGGCCTCGGTCCAAGCTAAATTTATGTCCCACTGTTGCATTTACTTCCCAGTTGTGACAGTTCATGTTACCATTGTCACATTATCTCCTCCCCCTTTGCGTGTCTGGGGTAATACAGCAGTTAAACCCCCGCCAGCTGTTAACAATGGCGAGCTGTGTGTGGGTGTGCGCGTGCACATGCATGTGCAGCAGCTGTCGGCAGCACGTAGGCCTTCACCTCCCAGTGGCCAACGCACAGCAGCCGGCTGCCCCCAGCGCTCACGGCGTGGCGGCGGTTAACGCGTCCCGTTCCACCGTGTCAGTGTTATAACAGCACCGCACGTGATGTCTTTGAGTGTGATGGGCCTGAATTAGCATTTTCACACAGAAGCAATTCTTTACGATTGTAGATGCAGCTCTACGGGAAAAATTAAATTAAATTGACGGAAGATCTTGAATTAGGTTTAGCTTTAGTTCTGAATTCGAAGGAAGTATGTCATTTTGGGATTTTATTTTTTGTTTGTGTGCTAATGTAAAAAAAAAGAAGCAACCAAGTGGATATTGCATAAAAGTATAACGTTTCATCTTGGACGAAACAAATCAACATCAAACAGACGACACATTCTTTCCTTGGCTTAGGTTTCACAAAGCTCGTCTGTGTCGCGGTCGGGGGAATAAACAAGCCGTGCACCACATGACGGCGTGTGGTTCGTCCCCACAGTCTGTGCCCACATGTGCTGCAGTCTCATGTGTGCTCCACTGCGTGTTGTCGGGTTAGAACTGCAGAACCGGCTCTGACCTGCGTGTAAACACCACAGATTTGGCCCGAGCTCGTTTCACTCAGGTGACTCAGACGTTATTGCCGGAGTTTCCTGCAGAACGTCTGGTCTTCACCAGCCGTGCGGGAATCTTCATGCTCCTTAGAGAACGGCCGATTCTGGTAGCCGGAGAAGTTGGCAGCTGTACGCCCAGCTGAAAGGACACAGCACCCCAGAGGAAATGACATCATTTGTGAAGTGTGCTGCCACACCAGACGGGAGCGGAGAGAATGACTGTGTGGTCATATTACAGAGTTCTGGAGCTATATGCCCTGGCTTATTAGAAGACTAAATATTTAGGTGGAAATAGATGATTTTAAAGATGTCTGACCCGAGCTGTTGGCCCTCGGTTTTAATTCTTTGTCATCCATTATTTTGGAGTGAAGTCCCTCCACCCCTCAACAGGCGGGAGCTGAATTCAGGGAACTCACAAACGACACTTTCCGGAGATTCGAACTCTCCAACACAATCAGGCCTGAATTACACCTTATCACTGCAGGAACACTGCTCATGTTCACGTCCTGGACCTAAAGTATGAGGAGCTGGTCCAGAAATAATAAGCTGACACACACACACACACACACACAAACCTCCTCTAAACCCCATTTGTCTCCATCTGTTGCTTCACGTCCTCTGGGACATTGTGGCGTTTATCAGCTCAGTAATAATCATCTCATTTGTCAGGAAGTGTATCCAACACCTTGTTAAAATCTGGACCTCTTCGAGTCGTTAACAGCAGACACAGCAGCTGAACAACATTTCCCATGGTGCCCCTGCAACCCCTTGGGGGTGGGGGGGGGGTGAAAATTGACTAAATGCCCCTTTAAAGATGCGGCCCTCTTAATTGGCGTGGTGCCGCAGATGGACCTCCTGCTGCTCTCGGTGATGAGCGATGCAGGAGGCGTCGCGCTCACGTGTTCTCCTCTGCTCCCTGCCCACACACGGCAGCACAGGGATGAAAAACCTCAACAGGGGGCATCAGAAGCTGGGAAATCTGGTGGGACGCCGAAAAAGGGAAGAGAAAGAGAGTCTCTAAGAAAGACATACAAGGAGAGGAATATTTATACAGAGGTTGGAACGGCTGGAAGGGGAGAGGAAAGCAAAATGTTGTACATCTCCTCCTCGGTAATCCTCGTGTTGCGCAGTGGCGGCCGGGAGATTGGCAGCTCTTCAGTCCCTAATGAGTGACCGTCTCCCTGACCCTGCCTCGTCCCTCTCTACCTCCCTTCATCCTCTGTCCAATAATCCCCACACTCCAAACCTCCAGCCTCGCCGCAATTAGGATAAGGACCAAATATAATTTGCGAAGAAAGGCAGGGAGCCCGTGTGGCCCACGTCGCCACCGGGCTCGACTGTATCAGAGCCAGACGCCTCGCCGCTCTCAGCACAGTGGGCGCCTTTGTTCCCCCAGAGGACAGCAGATAGAGAGAGGCGATGACCAGTGCGCCCGGGCCAAGAGGAGGCCTGTCCTGCAGGACTGTGCACGTTAATAAGGCTTGTGTCCGGGAACTGGGAACACGGAGTTCTTTGGGAGTTCAGAGCAGACGATCAGCTGCTGAAGACGGACATGGACAGGTGACAAGCGTGTGTAGGTAAACCAAGGTAAAACGTTAACACACTTGTTCGAGGGACTGTTATGCAAAACCTCTCACAGAGTGATCTGTTGGCATAAACACGTCTATGCAAAAATGATTCCAGCCGCCACCGCAAGCGCCACCCCCCCCCCCCCCTTACAGCCGCCACCGCAAGCCCCCCCCCCCCCCCCGCTTATTTTTTTTCTTTCTCACCACCATCGAACCACGTCAAAACCACAAGAGGCATTTTTCAGTCCCCACTCGAGACATCGCGGCTAAATATCTGCATTTTGTGTAATGCGTGATACAGAACATCGTGTGTGTGAAACCTGAAGCTCTTTCAGGTAGCGGAGAAACCACTGTGTGAACATCAACAGTATTTCCTCAGTTTGTTCCCAGGCTCTGGAGGAATTTTGTTCCTGCTTGAAAAAAAAAAGAAAAAAAGATTGCAGTGCCACAGAAAGAGATACAGGAGTTGGTTGGTAAACAATGGCCAGTAACCCTGAGGCTCTTTCCCTTTGTGATGCTGCAGGAATGGGGGGGGGGCATGAAACAGGATGACAGGTGTCAGATGAACAAAATGAGAGTCAGATGGTTTCAGAGATACTCGACAGCAGCAGGGTGTGAGATATATATATAAATACACTTTGAACATTCTTGTGCAGCGTCAGCATTTACCAAACAATCCCAAACACCGAGGGAGCGTCGGGAGCAGCCGACTCTGTGGGAACCAAGAGTTTCTCACCTTTTCTGGCACCTGGAAGCCAAAGCTTTAGTAATTAGCTGCATTAACCTTCTCTGTGATTTTTCCTCACAGAACACTGGATTTACTAATATCAGGCAAAATCTGTCGTTTCTAGTTTGCGGGGGCATTAAAAAATATAAACGACAGGCCATTTCCTGTCGTGCGGCGTTGCTCGAGACACATGATTTCCACATGCAGCCTCCTGCAGATGTTGGCCAGCGGTGTGAGCTGAACCAGAGGCGAGTCGTGTTTATTCATGCCATCATAATCACAGCCATTCGATAAAAGACAAGCCAGGGCAGAAACGGAGCGAGAGCTGCTCTCATCAAGGAAAAGAGCAATGACGGCGGGAGTGAATATGATGAATGGACTGATGATTGATTCTTTCAGTAGCGACACAGGACACATGTTGAGCTCTGAACGTCAGAAAGTTCAAGAAGAGTGAGAGAAAATGTGCCTCAAAGTGAAATGGGATGGCTCTGAGGTCACGGTGCCTCAGGCAGGTTGCGTTTTCACCTTTTAGAGTTTGTTTGTTGGTTTGTATGTTCGAGAGCAAGATGACGTAAATAAATTAACTTCCACAAAACTCAGGCAAGAGTCACTTCATCAGAACGGTTGTTTTTCATTTTCTTTCATATTTCAAGAAGCCATGTACTACATATTATAAATTTAAAGGCTCCAAAACTCCAGAGAGTCAAAGTTCAAGCAAAGACTGAGTCAAAGGTTTCTTTCAAACCTGCCTTTCTATTTGGTGCCGTGACTTTAAAATCATATTTGTTGCAGCCAGAGCTTTGAAATGGTCTGAAATGCGAACGACTGTGTCCCAGGTGGAAGACAAAGAGAGCAGCATGTCAGTGGATAATCACTGGTGACGTGTGAGCTCAAACACCTGCCAGTCACCTCTGCAGACGAGGCGTCGGGACAACACTGGACCCATTGTTCTGCCTTTCACTTGTTTGTTTGCAAATTTCACAGCTAATGGCGCTGAAGGGTGCAATAAACCTTTTCTTCCCCCAGAAGTTTCTCACAGCTGCTTCTTGAGGATTAATACATTTCCCACCGTTGTGAGATTGTCTGGTCATGAGAGCCAGCCGGGGACAAACAGGTCTATAAATGCCGACTACTGTATTTGTGTGTGTAGACAGAGGGGATATTCAAGTACCCTGTGAACTGCGCTGGAGCTGGAGCCTCAAATAGCTGTTTTCTTTTAAGAGCGGGATTAAGAACATAAGCAAACAGTCACCGGCTCTATAATTCATCTGAGTTCTTGGAGATGTTTGGAGGTGAAAGTGGAAATGGAAACAAAAGTCAGATCCATACGTGGGACCTGGAAGAGAGGGGCTTTTTTTTTTTTTTTTTTTTTTTAAACCAGAAGCTAAGGAGCTTAATTGCAGAAAACAAAACAGTCACTTCCTGTGCACTGTGTGCGTGCTGCTGGGAAAAGTGGCGCAGCGGCTGACTCTGTCGGCTCGGTACCGCCGAGGAGGAAACATGCACTCCGGGTTAGTGCACGTCGTTGCTGCTTATCACCCGGTTTGCCACTGGAGCCATTGTTGTGTTTTATGTTCTCGTGCTGTGTCCAGGCTTCCATCGGACCCCTGCAGCCGCAGCACGGCCGGGAATGTTGTTTTAAACTGTCTGTGCTGCGCGTTTTTGGAATTGTTGGAATTGTGATGCTTGCACAGCTGCAAACATGCAGAGCGCTCATCAATACCCATCATCAAGATCTATCAAGTACATGTTGGAGAAAATTCAAGTTCAATCACTTCTGACTGAATGAGCCACGACTGGTTCAGACACATGTTGTCATGATTTAAAGTTAAGGCCTTAATGGGCCGCCCCCGGTACGTATCCATTAAATGAGATCCAATATAATTACACCTTATAAGAGGGAAATATGTTTTACGCCACCCCCCCCCGACCCACTGAGAAAGTCACCCTCGTTGTGGTGAATAAACGAGATGTGTGTGAAATTCCTCTTTCCGTCACTTCCTCGGGGCCGAAGCCCTCAGGTGCTCCATTGTCCCACAATGCTCCTGGTTTCCTTCGCTCTTTGTGTGGCACCGTGTCACAGGCTCCCACACTGTTCTCATTACACAGCAGCACACAGAGGAGCGCTAATCCTCACCCTTCCTTCCCCTGCCCAAACGACAATTATGAGATTACTCTCACAAACAAACAGCACACACACACACACACACACACACACACACACACACACTCGCCGCTATATTATACAAACTCTGAGGGCTTGAGGAGACATCAAATCCTAGAAAAATAAACGGAGCGCATCAAAGTCTCAGGGTAAACAGTTATTTTCCCTCTAAAGATATTCAGTGGGAAAACGAGTCCAAGAAAGATGCCGAGGGTATTTGTGTATATTTCGCAGAGAACGAAAAAAGAAGCAGGAGGGGAGACGGTTACACGAGAGACACGGCCTCGAATGAGAGAGACAGAAAGTCCCTCTCGGTCCGAGCCGTGACCTTGGCCCGGTCAAGTCCATATCAGTAACCCCTGTGCAATCGCAGGCTCGACATGGAGCTATTTCATTCCCATGACTGGGCTGCAGATATTTACCCACAATCCCACATTTTCAGAGCCGGCATGTCCCAGGCTTCGCGGTGATACTTCCCACATCTCCCTTATCAGTGCACCATCAGAGGAGAGCAGCTATCGGCTCAGACATCTTCTGACACCGACGGCAGGTGCAAACGTTCACCGCGGGGAAAAATTATTTCATGAAAACCACAGAAACTTGAGTTTAGCTTTCCAGTTTACTGCACTCAATCACTTAAACCTTTTCATGGCAGTGTTTTCTTGCACAATCTCAGGATTTCAAACCAAAGTTTTCACCTCCAGTGCCTCCTCGGGTTACGGTGAAGAACCACACCCTCGCTTTTCTCGCAGACAGGTTTCACTGGCAGCTCAACTTGTACTTTTACCTCTTTCCCCTCCACTTCCTGTCAGATGTCTAATGTCTCAGAAATGCATGCAGACGAGGGGCTGGGCTCTGAGACGACATTGAAAGGAAAGAATGCCAAAAGTGGAGCAAAATGGGCCGCGACGGGGGAAAAGGTGACGCACCTCGCCATAATGTGAGGTGGTGGCTCTCGCTCTGCAGGAAGTGATTCGACATCAGAGAGCATGGTGCCGTTCGGTGACATCATCGGGTGAAATTTGCCTTCGATGAATGACTTTTTGTCGGAAAGATTTAGGCGATTTTAGACTCTTTTTGTTTTGGCGAACGATGAAAGTGACAACCACAGCGATTATCGAGATCAGCCCATTAATGCCGACACTGATGCTTAAAGTCAACATATGACGGCACATTCCTGCTCGAGATCTGCAAGCAACAAAACAGGCCTTCGATGGCTTGTGAGTTATTTTAATATTTCACTGGAAATTCCAAATTAAAACTGTGGTGGAAAAAAAAGGGGAATTAAAGTTCCTTAAGTCGCCTCTGGGAATTAAACAAGCCTGGACCTCTGACACATGGCAGCACCGCCGTGTGTGTGGGAGTGAAGCATTACTGTCTGGCAGCCGAAACGTAAAAAACAGAGAGGGACAGATGAATAAAAACAGGAGTGAATGGCATCATCAGGACGGCGGGAGCACCAACAGAGAAAACTGTGTTTAAGTTAAACGAGGACTGAAGTTTGAAAGACGGACCCAGCGATGCACGGGTGAACAAGTGGAATCGCAGAGTCTCTCGGGGAATCCCATTAAGGGAAAGGCCGCATGTTTCCCAAACTTACTGAAACCCAGAGTTTTTTCCTGGCTGCACCTCAACAGCCTCAACCCTGGGGAGCTAACATTTAAAGTAACATGTAATCCCCTGGCATCCTGCAGACAGGGACTCAGGGAAAACTTTTTCCATTTAACGGCTTGTTTTTCGTGGACTTCACTCGACGGAGACGGAGCCTGTGAAGGTAACGTGTGGCGGTATCTCTGCTGTAACAGAAACAGGATTCTCATGGGAACAGCGGCTCAGAGGCGCGTCACACCGCGTCCACAGACGCGACACGTGGAGCGCATTCCTCTGTGAGCCTCTCAGTGAGTCGTTATGTCCCTGCAGGTTCTAAAGACTTTGTATCTTTTGTCTTTCAGAATGAATTCATTTTCACAAAAGTGTCCGGGAAATTCATTCTTTACATATGAAGACCACAGCAGGAGACTGGATGTCTGAAAGCATCTTGAGATCAGGTGAAGCAAACATTGTCATCAAGGTCGCATCAACAAAAATGCATTTTTGAAGCCTGGGGAAATGTTTTTTGTTGGTATCCAACAAATATCTAAATATAGTCTTTGACAAAGCTGAAAATCTTTCCCTAATTCCTGACACGTGACGTCACAATCTAACGGTGTTAGATAGATAATGTTACGGTGTGTTTATATTGATGGAGAAAAATGGCTTTTTCTGGACAATGTTAAGAAACTGGCATCTGAAATAGAAATGAACACCTTGGCATGAAAACCCCAGCAAATGTTTTGATTTTTCTACAGTTCTGTTTTATTTTCTTAACCAATAAATCTTTTTTTAAAAAGTAAGACAAACGTCTTGTTACGGATCTTCCCCTTGATCCTCGAAAGAAGAAAATTGAAATAAACAGCTGATTTTCAGTGAGAGGATGCGCTGATGCAGACGGAGAAACCTGTGAGAGGAGAAAGGAGCTGGACGGATGGTGGCATTAACGCTGCTACAGCTTTGTCTTTGGGAGCTGAATTCAACCCCCCCTGTAAACAAAAGGAGGAAGTGGCCCTGTTCGGCTGGCTTGCAGGGACTTCCTGTTTGTGATTTTATGTCCAAAAACAGAACCAGGGTCTGTGGACCTCCCACGACACGGCTTCACTCGGAGCTGGAGAACCACTGACCCGCTGCGTCTGGCTGTCCGCACATTGTGCTTACGTAGCCGGGGCGCCACAATACTGGGAAGCAGCTGCAGCAGACATAAAAGTGACAAATGCACGTTGTTAATGGCGTGCAACACTCCAGCCTTCGTTAGCACAATTAGCTCGGTAAGAAGTAGGAAGCGGTCCTGATGGTATTTGAACTCTCTGGGTCCGTTTTCGGAGAGTGACACTGTTCCCATACAGACGGGATGTTAGGAGGAGGCTGATGTTTCTCCTCAATGGTGGCTAAATTAATATGAGCTCCATCGTTTCCTCGAAACAAAAGTCCTCTTGGAGGTGAACCGCGTGTGAACTCCGGAGAATCGGGTCTGGAGTCTCTCACCTGCACGTCTGAACGTAGCTTGAAGTCTCATCTTGGGAGCAACCTTTTTTTCCGAATCCCAAAGATTCTCACCAGCCGGCTCCTTCCCCCGACCTTGTCCCTGCAGGAAAGCAGGAGCCAACGACCCTCGCCTTCATTTCCTCACTTTGGGCGACATAATCAATGATTCAACAATAAAGTGGGTAAAGCCTCCTCTCTGATAAGAACAATGCCGCAGCGCCAGGATACATTAATCTGCGCTTGAAACACTCAGGAAATAATAGGACCGCAATACAATGGTCTATTTCCCTCCCCTCAGGTACGCTTTGTATGGCGTGGACACCAGGCTTTTAAGAACCATGGCAGGGGTGCATGCAATTCCTAATTTGACAGTAAATCCAATGTCTGGTGGTAAAGGTAGGACCCTGAGGAAACCAGGTTTGTTTACAGGGAAAAGGAAACACAGACAAAAGAGCTGATAGATCTTTTGTTCCAGTCTTCTTCTTAGAAATTACAAAAAGGAGGAAGAGAATGGAGAAACTGATTCATCACTTTTCACACACTGTAGCTTCATGGGAAAATTAAAGCAGGCTGATTGGGAGTATGTCAGGACTGAGGCTGGCACGGCACCCAGCACCTTCCACCAGTGGCATCACCAGCTCCCTGCATGTGACCTAACTAAGTTGGACACGACAAGAAAACTCAAACGCCCCTTGGCTTTTTCGAAGTGTTAACCATTTGCTGTTTGGTTGAGCTGAGTCTTGCCAGTGCCATTACTGCTCTTGGTGTGGACATGTCGAAAGAGTGGCCATAGAGGACAGAGGAAAAGAAGAAGAGGAAGGAAACTGTGATCGAGCATGAAGCATATTTCATTATTTAGCCAGAAATAAGACACCCCTGTTGTCATTGGACATTGTCGTAACTTTAGCTTCTTTGTCTTTGGGCTGTTCCACTTGACTGACGTTAGACTCTGGCCCTGTTTTTGCAAAATCTTTTCCTTGTAGGTCAACATAGTTCTTCGGCTCCTGAGGTCGCTGGTTTCTTTCTGCCGTCTCGTAAACAAGTGCGTGTGTGTACAGCTGCGTGCACTCAGGCGACAGATTCCAACAATTGGAATTTCGTATCCCACCTGTAGGGGGAGCCTCAGTTTTGTGAGTCTCATACTGTGTTACTTTAATAGAACACATAATAATAAAAGTATTGAAAACTGATGATAGAAGGCAAAAATAAGGAGGGAGACTTAATAAACAAACTGATGACACTCTGTTCCTTGTTTTTAAAGACCTTAAGCTCAACTGGACCTGAACGATCTGGTCTAAAACTAATGAGAGTCCCTCTGGGACGTGGGGGTCAGGGTTGATTCTTTCCACTCACACGGCTCGTTACAGGCCTGTGAATGTGTAAGTAGTAAACAACATGGTATAATTAGAAATGGTCTGGTTTAGGACATTTTCTGGAACGAAGCAAGACCACAGAGTGGAGAGAAGCTTCCGATGATCTTGTTTGGACCAGCTCTCGTCCTCCAGGAAGGATATTTGGATTTCTGGGAGATTTTTATCTTTCTAAACATCTGGTAGTCATCAATTTGAGGCCTTGACTGCGTCATCATCTGCTGTATATATTCAGATAACAAAACTAAAAAAGCTAAAAAAAAAATTAAAAAAAAGTCATTTAGGCCTACCCACCCATCCCTGACAAGCGTGGAGTCGGCGAGGGAAGCTGTCATCACAACAGTTGCCGTGAAGTCGTCATCGGACTGAGGCCGAACACAGGAAGTTGCTGTGTTGATGGTTCGGCGGATTAAAGGAGCTCAGTTTTCAGGGGTCATTTACTGTAAGTGTCACAACTTCACTCTCCAGATGAAGGGTTGAGATTAGTCCAGTATGTAGTACTGTGGTGGAGTATATGAGGAGGAGGAGAAAATTGTTTTTTATTCTTGAAAAAGAAAGGGTTTATCATTTATTAAGGGCCTTTTGACATTTTCAGATGACTAGTTCTGGAGTCAATAAATATTTTCAAAGACGAATGATCAAAGTCAAACTGTCATACGATCCAAGTGGTTGTCAAACATTGGCCAGAATTATGCATATGTTATAGTTTGATATTACATGGAACATTACAAGCAGTTTGAGTTTCTGCCTGAGGGAATGTTTCAGCAGCAGATGCAAAGAGAGGAGCAGCACTGGCTGGTGGATCACATGACACGGAGCAGCATCAGCGCGCCCCGACTTGTCCCCGTTCACGCTGCATCTGCCGCCCGGCGCCCACCCACACACTTTCTGAAAAGGCCAAACAGTGGATCTCTTATGCAAAGTGCCATTAACTTTGTAAGAACTTGGCAGAAAACTGGCTCATGAACCACAGTGAGTTGAACAGGGTTAGATTACATCACAGAAGACGCAAGCAGCCAAATGTCAGGAGTTTAACGGTCGTGACAGAAGGTTAATGCAAGGCTTTATGTTTTAGATGTGTACAAGTGAAGATGCTTTGTCACAGAAATCCATTTCATAATATGAATGGGGGTGTTGTATATATGCAACTGTCATTTAATTTTACAGGATATGCAATTAGACCACAAAACCCCAATGTCCTATTTAAAGGGGATTTTTAACATCTGTCCAGGGACGACAGATAACAGGTAATTTATTTTATCGTCATGATCCCTGACAAATAAATGACTAAAGTATATACAGACATATATTAATATTACATCTCTAACATGTGTTTGACTCACAACAACTCACAATTGTTTTTATTATCGATAGCTGATCAGAACCAGATTATCGGCCAATTATTTTCTTGATGAACTGATCAGTTGTTTGGTCAGTAACGTGTTCAGTCTGAAATGACGTGAAACACAACCCCTTCGACACTTGACTCCAGCGATTAATTGATTTTCAAAAATGTTGTCCTGTCCTCAGTCAACCAGCGATTCTTTGACTCGTCATTCAGATAAAGATCTACAGAAAATAAGATCAGCTGCATTCCTCCAAAGATGCAATCAGTTCATGTTAAAATGCATTGCCAGGCCAATAATAATTAAAAATCTGTGCGATCAACATTCACATGTTGTGATCCGGCATCAGATGGCTGGGATTACCAGATCAGGATCATACAGTAATATCTTCTTAATAAACCTGCGTCCATGCATCGCCGGGGTCACAGTCTCTGTGACTGGGTCCAGCTGTCTCTGGTTTATGAGGCTGTTAAAGTAGAACAGGTCTCTCCATCTGCGCCGCACCAGCCGTGGGGACAGACCCCGACCCCCAGGTCAACACAATGAGGAGGAAATCAACACAAATCCTGTTTACTCTCCACCTCACAATGTCATACAATAAACACATTTCCCCCATTGAGCCGAGGCACAATGGGGAGAGATTTCAATGTAACACAGCTTTTATCGGTAGGTGTTTGGAAACATGCTGCAGGAGGGATGAAGGGTTGCTGTCCACAGTGTCACATGACACTTTGTTTGATTTAATTGCCCAGGACTCTGTGGGACACTTTAACATCCAGATTCACCAAATAGACTCAGGTTCATCTTTTAAGTGCTTAGATTAATTGAATGATTGAGCTAAAATCTCTTCGGGTTAATAACCAAACAGATGATTATGAGCTTAACATGGAAAAGATTGAGACATTTGCATGACAATACCCATATAGTAGTATTGCTTTAATCTGATTAGCGTGCTGAAAATGTAGGTTGCACACGGTTCCACCGGCTTCTCCTTGTGCCCTCTTTGTTTTCATTTTGTTCCGTCTGCCCTCGGGGTTATAACTGTCTCAGTCTGCCTGATGTTTTGTTTGGCAGCTGCTTTACCTGTAACCTCCAGACAAAGTCTCTGTGTGCCTCTGTGGTACATTTAACAAATGAGGGCCTGACGGTGTTGACACTGACAGTTACCTGCTCCTAACAGTCCTGGAGGATTTGACGCTTTATCGGAACCAGCTCCGCTGCCAGACATCAACGAGAAGCTTTCTGGAACTTCTGGCAGCACGTTACGAATCGTGCCGTTTAGTTCTCAGGTCCATTTCTACCTGGTTCTCTGTCAATTACTGCGTGTATTTACGTCTGTGGAGATTCTCATTCATCCAGGTCATAGTATCAGGTGGACCACCAGAACTGAAGAAGCCCTTCGGATGAAGGACGAAACGTCTTCAATAAAGAAAGAAATCCAGTTGCCTTGACTAAACGATCACCTGATGCGTGTATTTACAATAGAAGTGTCAAGGTAGCATTATTATTTCTTTGCTGTTCTTGTCGAGGGGAGGGGGAGACACAGCAGCCTGTGTCACCTGTGTGAAACCTCTCCCACTCCGTTCACAAACACACTTGATGGGAATCTACCGTACCTCTGCTTCTGCTGAGTCTGCAGACGGGCTGAGTGAAAATTAATGTCGCCGTCAGCAGTTATTTATCAGTGTGGAAGATCCTAACTGCTCACGGGCCGGTTCCCATGCTGCGTCAGGCTGATGCCCTGATGCAGGAATGATGTGGGGGTCAGACACAAGTCAGAAATCAGTGGAAATGTCTGTCTTTTTAAAAAGTTCTTTTCAAGTGAGTCTATTGATTGATATACCGATATTCCTTTCATTGATCAATTAAAAATGCAATGTTGGGGATTAAAACATGAAGAAATTGGGGGAACTTGCTTCTTACTTCAAGATTCATAATGTTCTTTACACTGTGTTTTCTTCCCTCATTTGTGGCATAGAAAAACTTTTCCCCACTTTTGTATAACTTCAGCAATCACGGTGTTACTAAATAACCCTTGTGACTGATTGCAGCACCAATGAATCGCTTCTTAAGGAAAACAAAACCCATTTCCTCATTATCTCCCCACCAGTTTGTTCAGTCTGTGTCTGACTGCGTGTGTGTGTGTGTGTGTGTGTATGCGAAGAAGAAGAACGCCCCTCGGCGCCGCGCACGGAGAGGCGCGCGTCCCTCCAGTCATTCCCAGCTCGGGAACTGAAGTGACAACATCTCGTGCGTCACAGAGACGCTCGACTTTTCTGCGGCTCCAGCGGAGGATGAACTGAAACTTCACCGACTCCTTCCGTCAATATTTTTTTTCTACCGGAGCTGGGAGACACTCTATCGGATCTATGAAAAAACCCACGTGGATTAGTGCCACCGTCTTAATCCAGAAGGAATGTATATGTTCTTGGTCAAACTAACTCTGCTGCTGCCGCTGATCGGACAGGCGCGAGGTGAGTGCGCGCCTCTGCCTTCATGGAACTTTTCACTGCATGGGGAAAAAGTTTTCTCTGTGAAACTCACTTGACTACCCTCGTGTGTGTGTGTGTGTGTGTTGGTGTCCCTCACTTTACCCATAGTTCCCGCTCCACTGTGTTCAACTGTTCCTGACTTCATAACTCACCCATGATGGATTCCCATGTGTCTGCTGTGTGGCTTCACTGTTAACACGAGTTTGTTTCAAGATCTCATGCACCTGTTTGCATGTATTCTTCTTCTTCACCTTCTTATCCCCCCTCCTCCTCTTCTTCTTCTCCCTCTTCCTCCCCCTGCAAACCCTCCTCACCTCCAGCACCCACCTCCTTCTCAGCCCCATGGAAACTGTGCATTTTGCCTCCAGATGACCATATTTATTATTGCGAAGCCGTGCACCCACTCCCACAAATGGTTCATTCTCTGTCGAGGCAGCTGCAGGGGAAAGTGCACGGCTGCCAAACCAGAGTCAAACCTCCTGTTCACCGCAGAAAAAAAAAAAAAAAAAAAACTGCACTTCCCAGGTGGCAAGAGTCACACCTACGCTTCACTTTTATGGAGTCGTACCTGTGCCACTTCTTTGCCCTCTGCTGCACCACCTACACGTGTTGCAGTAAGCAGCCACTGTGAAGAAGCCGTGGTGATTTCAGATGTTTCAGGAGGTTGCGGGTGTATTAAAAGTGTCCCTCCGCAGGCCTGAGATGCTCCTCGCTCCCAGAGCCCTGTTTGAACCAGGGGAAGTGTGAAACGACTGCAGATGGGAACGGAGAGTGCAAGTAAGTGTAACATCTGCTTTTTGAAAATGTAAAACCAATGACTGAACGAGGGAGGGGGGGGGGGTGGATTTTGAAATGTGGGATTTGTAGAATCAGTGATGACTCAGATTTTTGGTTGACATGCGAGGGCTCTAAAGGTGAAGTTCTCATTCCAGTGCTGCTATTTCTGGGAGGCAAATGGCCAGAGAGCACAGAGAGAGACGAGTGGCGTGGATAAGAACTGGGGTCACTCTGTGTGTGTGTGTGTGTGTGTGTGTGAGACTGCCACCACACTCTCTCCTGTGCAGCCAAAACTCTCGCAGCCCTAAATCTTGTTTTTCTTTTCTTTCACGGAGCGACAGCTGGGGTTGCCAGAAGCCCGGCGACCATTGTTCTCCACTGCGATTAATTCTGTGTGACTAATCTGGGTGAGGCTTCCCAGAGAGACCCTCAGACCCTGTCCCCCTACCCTCCGTCTCTGCCGGCCCCCCCCCCCCCCGAGACCCTCAGACCCTGTCCCCCTACCCTCCGTCTCTGCCGGCCCTCCCTCCCTCCCTCCCTCCCTCTCTCTCTCTCTCTCTCCTGGGATTTTGTCCCCTTCCTCAATGGCCCTCAGTGTGTCTGTCCCTCTCACTCCTCTGGGCAGATGGCAGATGTTAGATGTTTTCTAACCTGAGACGAGCTCTTCACTTTGTCTCTTGGGGTTTAATTTTTATTGGGGTTGATGTTCTGCCCTGAACTCTTTATTTTGTCAAACATCAGCAGCACGTCTTTGCGCTCTGTGCTCTGTCACACTTGGCGTGACGGACCAGGCCAGAGTCCAGTCGTCAGCCTCTGTGGCGCTGACAGCCGGACGACCGGGCCGAGCTGGGGTCACACGCAGCTTCAGGGCCTCGAGAACCAGGCAGCTCTCTTGACCCCCCCCCCCCCCCCCCCCCCCCCCCCCCCCCTTTGCCCCCCCCCCCCCCCCCCCAATCGCCACGTCTTAATTTGGTCTGGTGGTGTTATTCACTTGTCAATTACCCCCCCCCATCCTGCAACCTCACCTCCTTACTGTGCCACAAAGCCAGCATTGTGCTGCTGCACTGTCCTTCTCCTCAGACTCCTCCAATTAAACATGGAGATGGGCATCGTTGTAAAGAAGGAAAGAAGAGGATTCTGTGTGTGTCCGTGCGTGTGTTTGTGTTTACTACATTGCTTTCTTATTGTTAGATGTCATCATGCAACCAGAGGGCTGCAAACTCCTGTTTAGGAAAAAAGTTTAGGGTTATTAAGTTCACAGAGGGAAACATTCACAGCAAATACCTAAGATTTACTGGAACATGTAGGTTTTTTCAAGGTTTTTTTTTTTGTCTTGCTTTTCGTTTCTGTAGTAATCTGATTACCTTTGGGAGTGTATATTTTAGATTTGACTAGACTAGACTTGTCGCCCCGGGGGTGTGAAAGATGTTTCTTCGCCAGTGTTTTATATTTTAGGTGAGTAATTAACTTAATGATTGAAAGCAGATCACTTTAATGATTTGGCTCAGCTGAGGTGGGACATGTTTCCTTCTGTGTTTTGCTGGTGTTGCTTCAGACCGTCGCCTGTGCGCATGAACCCAAAACATGCAGACGACACACCCCAAATAAAACAGTTACTGTTCCTCCGCACTCATTTGAACTCTGTGCCGACCCTCATCTGTTCGCGCTTATGCTGGTGCCCGCCACCAGGGGGCGATCGAGACTCTTTGGCTTCACTTTTGGGAGCTGTCATGTTGTTCTGCTTTATATAAAGTCTGTGATATGACACATTCCAGCAGTTGCAGAGGGATTTTGGGATTTATCAACTCCTGCTAAAAGTTGTGGTGTTGGAAATAGTCAGAAACCAAAGCGAGAGCGATGGAGCCAGGCGAGGCTGAGTTTCCCTGACTAGTTCCCAGTATCAGCTGAGCTGGATCACTGGTCTCAAACCTAAGCCAAGCTAACCCTGATGACACAGTCAGAGCCATTTTCTCACACTGGACAGAGCTCTGTCCTCCAGAGCCATAAAATACATTATACAACAGTTTTACAGCAACTGGATGTGAAGTGATAGTCACTTCTTTTCCGTTATTTCTTCACTTTAATTGTGTGTTCATGTGCTGCTGTAGTGCGAGTTTCTGATATTCTGCATATTTCATGTGAATGTAATCAGGGCTGCAGGCGTCACCATAAACCAAATAAGGATAATTTTATTATCAGCGTAAGATGCCAACTTATAAAATGCCCTTCTTCTTCTTCTGTTTGTTGTCATGCAGATCCTAGAGGGATGTTTCCAGGTGTTGTTTGAATAATGTAAGCACATGAATAGATTTAGATTTCGTTTTTTTTAGTGTCCTCCTGCCTCACTCCTTTCGTCTGACGGCGATGCCTCCTCAACATGCCATAACCTAAATACCATCCACTCCCTGTATCTGGCTCAGCGAGATCATGGCCGGCTGAAGTTTATCTCCACAAGAGCGTTGAGGAGGCCTCTCATTGACTGCAGAGGCTTGGCAGCGGTGAGAGGCGAGAGCAGCGACGGCGCTGAGCCAATCCAGATCGGGGAAAAATAACTCTCGAGAAATTCCAGCGCCACGATGTTTCAGAGTGGAGGTGGCTCGAGGCCGAGATTCTCTCCATCCTCAGGGAAGAGAGACGTGAGATGGGCGGGTTGAGGAGCGACGACGGACACATGCACTCGCTGCCGGCCTTTCAGTACGATGAAACAATTACAACAGGTTTCTGACAGCGTGTTGATAGTGGAGTCATGTGATTGTACGAGAACAGACAAACACAGAGTGCTCAGAGTGCTCTGAGTCGGTGTTGAACGATGAATCGACTGATTGGGATGTCAACAGTGGAATCTTTGAAGCTTCCAATCAGGTTTATGCATCTCATCCCTTCTACTGTGTGTAAAACATTATGGATTCTATTTGTTCTCATTTGTCCAGGTTGTCTTTCAGCTCCCTCTCGTAGGCTTCAGCAGCAACACTCACTTGTTGCAGAGCTGCACGTGTTGGTGTTTCGCCGACCATCAGTTGGGGTTCTTAAAAAACTTATGAAGCCAACGTCAAGAATTAAGTTTCATCGAGAATTCCTGCAAGTGCAACGAATCAAATCACCAGAGCGAGGGGAGCACATCCAAAAACTTTTCAAACTGGAAACATTCTCTCTTGCTTTTGACGTTTTGACGTATTATGGGACCACTTAGGTTAAAGTGCTTCAGGTTTCAGGGGGACCGACAAACACTTAGGGCTTGAAAATGTGAGAACTTAAATCCTGTTGTCAGGCTTTTCAGATGTGTCTGTTTGAGTGAGAGCTCCTCGGGTGAAGAGCAGCCCATAATTCCTAGCTGGTGTGTGCAGGGGCAGCTACAGTATACATCCACCTCCCTGAAAGTGAGCCCTTGTCCGTCCGGTTCTTGGCATTCTTCAATGGCGCCTCTGTTTTCTCTGGTCAAATGAGTCCAACGTAACACCCCCCCCACTCCCCCACCCATTCCCACTTCACCCAAGATCCCCCCTTACATCTCCATTCAGAGCCAGGAAACGGTGGGGTGGGGGGGAAAAGGTGCTGTATCTGATCATATCATCACACAACGAGAAACACACAGCGCCTGGCTTTTATATGGCCGCTGCCGCCCGTGTCGAGTTCCCTTTGGCATGAGTCCTTCCCGGTGAGACGGACGATCGGCACAGAGTTCACGCGCATATGAAGCGACTCAGAGCCGGGGAACCTCATAGCGCTGGTGACACCTGAGCCACTCTGGGTGGGGTACGCCGAGACAAGTCACCTTCACTTTGATCGGATTGAGTGTGTGTGTGTGAGCAACAGCACTTCCTCCAGTCACACCACCTGTCTTAGTAAGGACGCGCACACACACACACACACATCACTGCATAATACCCATGATTACTTGTGGTTTCTGCCCATTCAGCCCCAAAGTTAGATATGTGTGATTTGTGTTTGCTGAAACCTTAAACTCCTTGCTAACATATGGGAGTATGCAAGCAGTGTCGGTAACATCATTGAAAACAGTCGGTCAGATCTCTTTTCATACTGAGAGGCAACGTAAATGATCCTGGTCTTGATTTACGGAGGACGCCCCGCCACAACCAGGCTGAGGTGATGGGACAGTTTCTCCTCGCTCTGATCAGGCGCATGTGAACGACCTGAGGGTCCGGCTGCGCTGTCAGCTCCACCTCCAGACACCCGCAAAGCATTAAAATGGTTCCCAGCCTTGTAAAGCAGGCAGCGACTCTCAGGACACGCACAACCCCCCCCCCCTCCTGAGTGTTGATCCCTGGGGGAGCTGGCTGTTTCCCATGGGCCGTGTCCGTAATACACCCAAATATCCAGGGTCTCTAATGAAGGCTGCCAGATGTGGGCTGGCCAGGTCAGCTCTCCTGTGCTATTAGAGAGGAAGAAATAGAGGGATGGATGTAAGAAGAGAGAAAGAGGGGCAGAGCCTCCCCTGTAATTTCTGTGGCCAGTGAGGATCTGGTGGTAACTTTGGTTTCGGTTCCACAACAAACAACAGGCCTGTTTTTGTGCCAGCTTTGGTTTTAACCGAGCAGCTATTTTTATTCCAGCGCACTCACTCTGTGTGATGTGCAGCTGAGTCCCAGCGCACATGTAGAACTTTGACTTTTTTCTGTACAAGCGGTGGCAGAGTTCATTTCAGTGTCCGTGCTGCTGAGAGGGAAACACAAGAGAGGACAAAAGGAAGAGAGGGAAGTGCAGAGGGAAGGAGATGAGAGAGCCCCCCTGGGCAATGCTTGTAAAGCGGATCAGACGAGACTAAAGGGGACTTAGAGAACCAAACAGCCAGGAAATGAGAATAGGTGGTGGGGAGACAGGAGCCATGAGGGGAGGGTGAGAAACGTGCTCCACTAACACAGTTTGACTCCTGGTTTAAGATCTTCATCACCGATGAAGACTTTACGGGCTAAGGGTCTTTTGTGGCTTTTTGATTTCTGTGTCATCTCTGAGATCTGGAGCTGGGTAACTCTGCTGAAACAAAAGTCGTATTCAAACATGAACTCTGGGAAATAAGGTCCTGACCTTCCCCCCCCCCTGAGTTTGGCCCCAGTTCACGATTGTCCAGGTTAGATCCGTTAATAACAACAGGAAAGTGTCCAAGCGTATAAATACACCACAGAAAGTCCTGTGTTGTTGACATCTTCGTCTGTTTGTGCATGCCACCTCTTTTACATCCTGTGGTATTTTCTATGTCGTTTGTGTTCGCGGTTTTGCGTCCATCAACGAGCCCACTCGCTCGCGGCGAGAATCCTTTTTCCTGCTGTTTTCACAGACACAAATGGGCTCGTGGACATTTTACTAGGTGGCTGGCGAGAACAGTTCAGGGAAATGTCTGGACTTCAAAGCATGACTCCGAAAGCAGCTAATGTCCTTTTGGGGCGAGAAACAGAAGAAGCCAAACTTTCAGACAGGGTTATAAGCAAAACTCCAGGTTAGTCAAACTTAATTTAAACTCGCACCAAGGCAGAAAGAAAGAAACATGAACATGAACATGAACATGATTTAACTGGAATATTCCTTTAACTAGCATTTGTTTTTCTGTTGCTAAAAAAACATGGCAAACAAAGTATTAACCTCAAATATTCCTAATTATGTCACGTACAGAAATGAAACCTGACACTGATTCCGTCTCCCACACGGCTTTATGTTGCCGAACAATTGAATAAACGCACATTCTAATTCAATAAGCTTCTTAAACTCCACGCAGGGTGAAGCCTGTGGAGGTTTATATTTGTATACAGTGCACGTGTAGCCCACATATTACGTTCAAAGCCTCTGTCCCCATCTGTGTGTGACCTCAGAGAGATGGCAGATGGCAGATTGGCCCGGCACTGAGGAAAGCCCCTTTTTAGAGTGACGCCTGGCTCAGGGTCAGATGTCACCACAACATCTGCTGGAGGCTCGAGCCGCCGCCCCGGCCCTGTTATGCATCCCATCAGTGTTGCGGACCTGTTGCCACGGGCTACTGTGGCAGCAATCGAAGCAGAGCCGCGGCACAGAAGCGAGCGTGGAGGGGAACAATGAGGGCTTTTGGTGCGGGGATGACGGAGGAGATAATAACAGTATCGGCCTTACCGCGGATATAATTCCGCTGCTGTCCTGCAGTCACACGATAGCTTCCAAACACCTGATATTTGCGCAGCTTCTGATTTGTGCCCCTCTTTTCATGTCTTCTTTATTTACCTTTCCAGCCGCTCGGTTCACCTGCTGCTGTGCAGATTGTCCCGCTCGCCGGGCCGGCTGATTTCTCTTGTTGAAGCAGCTGCGTTGCTCTGTTTGTTTTGAACACAAGCAAGACTCCATAAAAGAGTCGTTGAGCATCTTTTGTCTCTTTGCGCCCTTATTTTGTACCGCGGAGCAGCCATTGAGACAGTTGAACTGGAAAACCCGCTCTGTGCTGAACGCGTATTTGACGCGCTCCCGCCAAGTTAAAGAGCAAACTGTTAGCATTCTTTGCCTAGCGTGTGCTGCAGTTGACTTGCCGGCCGCACCTCAGCCAGGGCGTGTTTGAACAGTGCGTCCACGTGCACCGAGGTAGGGTTCGAGAGGGCTGTTTGTCTTTCAGGCCTCGCTGTGAGACGCTGGGCTGTTTTTTTGCGGGGGAAGGTGCCGGTTTCAAAGCCGGTGTGACTTTTTTCAGGGAGCCATAAAGTGAGTCTGCCAGCAAGCCTTTCCAGTGAGGTTACCCAGGTTAGGAATCAGGACAGGAGACTCTTTAGAGTAAACAGCAAGATTCCTTACGAGCTGGCAGCCACTGTCCGTCCTTCTCCCCCTCGAAAAACCCAACCAAACCAGTTCCCTTTCTTCTAGACTTCTTTGTTTGCTCCGCTACTTGTGTGTGTTTTGGATTCTAAGCTTTTCTTTTGCCGTACGCTTCTTTGGCCTCAAACGTTGCCGACAGTTGCAGAGCAGCTTGGAGGAAAGTTTTTTTTTTTTTTGGAGGGGGAGTCAGTAGAGACTTGTAAATCCTAATGTCTTGCAAATGAAAAGAAGTTGGAGATGTTTTTTTGGATTGAAAGAAGGTGCGCGGAGCGGATGCCAGTGACCATGTGGCTTTGAATGGAGGAAGTGAAACCAATAATGAAGGGAGAGGGGGGGAATATTCAGGGATGAGCCACATGTAATGAAAGGAGATTTAGAGAAAGATTTTTGGGGGACATGGATCGAGGAAGAGGGTAAAAGGGAGGGAAAGGGGAGGAAAGAGGAGGTGTAACAGCTGAATACGCCCGGCCTATGGTCAGCTCTGAATGGGGAGGAGAAACAATGGGCCCACTCATCCTTCTCTCTCTCTCTCTCTCTCTCTCTCTCGCTCCTCATTTTTTTGCCATCAGAGGAAGCAGCCATTCGCGTGCCAATGCTGGAAGACATAAGCAACTTGTTTAAGTATTTAAAGTGAAAGATTTGACTGTATTAAATCACATTTGATTCAAATTTAATCTGGGACAAATATTTATTCTTCCCCTTTTTCGTTCGCCTTTTCTTCTTCTTTTCTCATTTTCCCACAGTTGCCCCAGTCTGTCAGAATAAAATAATAATCACTGCACTACAAGTGACCACTTCTCTTCAAGCCCTTGCTTGAACAGCGTATTTTTGGGGGAGTATTTCGGCTTTAGGACAGTGGCAGGATGGGGTGCCACAGAGGGGAAGGAGGCAGAATGGTGGGATGAGGAGGGAGGGGAGGAGGGGAGGAGGGGAGGCGAGGGGGTGAATGGCTGGAGCAGCAGCTGCCGTCTCCTCATTAACATGCACACCTGCTCCCTGCGACCTTTTTCCAGCGAGTTCGTGTGGCGCCTCACGACCTCAGCACCCGCCACTGCTGGGGCTTAACTGGACTGGCCTTCTAGCAGCCAGATCCCCCCCAACACACACACACACACACACACACACACATGCCTCTAATGTCCTCCTGTGCGGGGCTGGGGCTGGGGCTGGATGCAGATTGTGGGTATTCTGAGTTTGTGGCTGCATTGTAAGTTTTGATTTAGTGAAAGTGAAACTGTAACAGAGATGATGTCTGCCGCCTGATGGGAATTCAGATAGAGATTGAAACATCAGGAATTTATTTGAATGAAGTGGCTTTTCTACAGCCACAGAAAGAGTTAGATCACGTCATATATTTAATTCTTTTATTCAGCCTTTTCTCTCCTGAAACTTATTTCGGGACCAGTTGTTGAACATTTGTGAATGAAAACCTTAGCCGTGGAATCCTGGGGCCTCGGCGACGCCGGCTCTCTGGACGTGGTGACGTGCCACCACCACTCGCTACTACTGTTTATGCGGCGGGCAGCCTAGCATGTGATGTTTTCTTTTCGTTGCCACAGTCCCAAGGCTGCCTAATCCCCTGAGAGGGCCACCCTGTCTAAACACACGCCTGTCCCCACAGAGGGGCCACGGCTTGGCCCCCACTCACTGGCACACACACACACATACACTGGCTGGGCCCCCTGGGAATGTTTGGGGACAGGGTCCTGCCAGCCCCTCGGGGCTAACAGACTCGCTGGCTCTGTTCAGGTATTTGGGAGCGACGGCGTGTTTTTATGTCGTGGGACGGCGGCTTTGATGTCGGCAGGATGTTTTATGCACAATATTGTTTCAGCGTGAGAGCAAACGCTCAGCAATATTCAAACAGAGCTGCCGTTTGCTGAGTGTAGAAGAAAAAAAGACATTCTGATATCTAGACATTCCTCTTCCTCCGGTCAGGAGCTTGCACCGACAGATCCTTCATGTTTCCTGACGGAGGTTGTTGCCCACTCCCGTCTGTTTCATCCTCTTCCCATCTCTTGTCCGACGCGGCTGCAAATCCTCTCTGGGGAGGGAAGAACAACGAGCATTGAGGCCGTGGCATGGGGCTTCATAAGTTGCCATAATGTTGGCTTGCAGCTCAAACGCTGTGGTATAGATGGGGCCTTGTCCTCAGGATGAATGAGTGCTGACAAAAGAGTTGAAGCGAGCGCATTTCTGCTGAGAGCTGCTGGCACGATGGCTGCCCCTCGTGCGTCTCTACTTTTACCGAGAGCAGATTAGGGAGAAGGATTCCGAATACCAAAGATTTTTTTGTCTTCTCGTCTCCAGTGGTATTGAGCTAGGGTCTTTGTTGTGCCTGCTTGGCCCCCCGGCTTTGTTGACAACACTACTGAATCTCTGAAGGTGATGAAAACAGGAATGTGGTGGTGGAGAGGGTGGACCTCACTGTCAATATGGCAGAGCCCAAAATGAAATATGTACAATTCATTCATTTAACAATTAGTTGGATTAGACAAGAACTTGGGGGGGGGGTGATCAGTAGGTGAGCCGTGCGTATCCTCAGGGGACACTCTTCCGCTCCTCTCATTGTAATTGTAATGTGCGACTGTGTCCCTGTGATCTGCAGCCGCTCTGTGTGTGTGTGTGTGGGAACTTGTCCAGTGCACTTTTATGACACACACAACCTGTGAGAAACATCTCAGTAGCTTGTGCCCCCTCCTCCCTCTGTTCAGGCCACCGTTTTACAGCCTCACACACATTGTTTGTTTGTTTGTGTGTGTGTGTGGGGGGGGGGGTCTCTTCGGAGCATAGTTCCTCGTGTCAGTGTTGTAAAAACAGCAGGGCAGAGCAGGGCCATCTTTTAAAGGGGAACACAGAGCTGGGCAGAGTTATGACCCAGGCCCCTGATTTATGGGCACAGTAAGTGGACAAAGGGACTGAAGTGTTGTCTTAACCCCTCTGAACTCTGCAGCCACCGCAGAGCGGAGAAAGGTTGCATTGTTAAACACATTACACTGTTTGTAATGCTAATTCCAAATGAGGAAAATAAATAAATAAAAGATGGACAACGTTTATTGTTCAACCGATAAATAGTTTACAGAAAATATATATTTTTTAATCTACTTGTAAATTCTTCCTGTTTGCGATTGCGAAGTGTGTTTGTGTTTTTTTTTTTTTGTTTGATTACATTTTCAAAGATCTAGCAACATTTCCAGAGAATTCAAATATTGTCCGAGAATAGTGCCGTACAGCAAATTGAGTTTAGCAGATTACAAAGAATGTGATTGTCCCTCTGTTCTCAGTTTCACTCCCATCGCAGCCAAAACATATGATCTGCCCAGAATCCAGTCCCCAAGTCCAGCGCTTTGACACAGACATAAAAAGGGAAATGTCATGTACTGGTGTATTTTGAAAATATACAGTTTAAAGCAAACCCCCCCCCCCCCACTTTTTTCCAGATATGAAACTGTGTATGGTGTTTGTCTCCTCCCAGGTGCCGGGATGGATACACAGGAAGCCTTTGCCAGTTTCGTGATCCCTGCACCCCCTCGCCATGCATGAACAGTGGCGTGTGTCATGCCGTCATCCGGGGGAACACGGTGGACTTCAGCTGCAGCTGCAGACTGGGCTTCACCGACCGCCTCTGCCGGACACCCGTCAACAACGTCTGCATCAGCTCGCCGTGTCGCAACGGAGGGACCTGCGAGCTCGAAACCCTCCAGACGTTCAGGTGTCGCTGCCCACCCGGATGGTCAGGTAACCCGCTAAGAACAACTTGAATCACTGGTGTTGTGCAGAATTTAAAGCCTGAGATTTTAGCGTGACGTCATTTGTCTGTGTCCTCAGGTAAACTCTGCACGCAGGCCGACCCCTGCGCCTCGAACCCATGCGCCAACAACGGCCAGTGCTCCGCCATTGAGTCCCACTTCGTATGCACCTGCACGCCGTTCTTCTCCGGGAAGACCTGCAATCAGGACGTCAACGAGTGCGACGCAACCCCATCGCCGTGCAAGAACGGCTTGTGTGTCAACGAGGTCGGCGGCTACAGATGCCAGTGCCCGCAGGAGTACATGGGCACGCACTGCGAGAGCCGCTACCTGCCGTGCAGCCCGTCGCCCTGCCACAACGGAGGCACCTGCATCCAGAAGGGAGAGACCAGCTATGAATGCTCCTGCGTGCCAGGTAGAGCTGTCATCTAAATCCGAGTCTCCACCTCCACACACACACACACACAAGCTGTTAGATTTGTTTTTGAACGTCCACGTGATCCTCTTGAGGGCGTTCGTCTTGGAGTTCTCTGACGTCTCTGGACTAGAATTTAAATGTCAGTGTCTGCTAATTGCTGGTTGAGGGATGATGTCATTGAAGGCTGGGCTGTTCCAGCTCATGTTGCGTCCTGTGCTTCTATGTGTGTGTGTGTGTGTGTGTGTGCGAGTGCATTTGTGGACGAGCCAGAGCAGGAAGGCATCAGGGTTTATCATAAGGAAATGGTCAAAGGACAACATCCTTTTCACGTAGTGGAGTGGAGCAAACCTCTCTGGAGCTTTTAGTTCTGCTCCCCAGCCCATCAGCTCCTCTCAGACTGAGTCTCATTTAGCTTCATGCAAGAGTTTCTGAGTTTCCATCCCATCTCACCAATGCACACAGCAAGCAGCTTCTTAATATCTCGTGAAGCTCGCACAAAAAAACCCCTGGATGACAGGATCAAACAATCCACTGATGGTTTTAAACGGTTGCAGTCATGGACGAAAACAATAATTTCACTTGAGGCCTTTTAGCTGGTTATCAAGATGCCTTTCTTATTGACAGCAATCATTTTGCTTATTTACCTATAGTTTAGATTTAAGACAAGTTTGATTTGCAGATGCACAGTGATGCAACATTCACCCCCATCTGTTATGTTGGTTAGCTTTATTAGCTGCTGTGCGAGCCTTGGATCTTGAAGTAAACAAGTAATTATTGAGAAAAGTTCTGCTCCCCAGCCCATCAGCTCCTCTCAGACTGAGTCTCATTTAGCTTCATGCAAGAGTTTCTGAGTTTCCATCCCATCTCACCAATGCACACAGCAAGCAGCTTCTTAATATCTCGTGAAGCTCGCACAAAAAAACCCCTGGATGACAGGATCAAACAATCCACTGATGGTTTTAAACGGTTGCAGTCATGGACGAAAACAATAATTTCACTTGAGGGCTTTTAGCTGGTTATCAAGATGCCTTTCTTATTGACAGCATTCATTTTGCTTATTTACCTATCATTTAGATTTAAGACAAGTTTGATTTGCAGATGCACAGTGATGCAACATTCACCCCCATTAACATCTGTTATGTTGGTTAGCTTTATTAGCTGCTGTGTGAGCCTCGGATCTTGAAGTAAACAAGTAATTATTGAGAAAAAAACAAACAAACAAACAAAAAAAAAAAAAAACATTCTGCTCCCCATTAAGTCTCTTGGCGTCATGTTTTATATTTCCCAACAGGCCGCTGGTCCAGTCCAGTGGTTTCCTCTGGTGTAGCTGTGTGACACAGTGGATGTTATTACACGGCACTTTTGCCACAGAGCTCGAGAGGGTACAGCTGCCTTCTGTCTGCCTGCAGGAAGGAGACAGTTGACCACATTTAACTGTAGAGGAGTTTCAGTCGCTTTGTTGCGATGGGACAAGTTTGTTTTTTCAGAGCAATGAGACGGCTAACCGAACATCTGCAGCTCCCAGCTACGAGAAGAGGCTCAGGAGAAGTGAAGAGATTGTTGAGAGAGTGTCTGTTTGTCTATTTCAGGTTTTAATGGGAAGAACTGCAACTACAACATCGACGACTGTCCAGGTCACCAGTGTGAGAATGGAGGGATGTGTGTGGACGGGGTCAACACCTACAACTGCCAGTGCACGCCGGAATTCACAGGTTTGTACGGAGTTGTTTTCATACTCACATACTGACAGAGCAGCCATGATGGGACACGACCCAACTGTAATCCTCGGACGCGCGCCCCCAGGTCAGCTCTGCGCAGAAGACGTTGACGAGTGCCAACTCATGCCCAACGCCTGCCAGAACGGCGGCACGTGCCACAACACCCACGGCAGCTACCAGTGTGTGTGCGTAAACGGCTGGACCGGGGACGACTGCAGCGAGAACATCAACGACTGCATCAGTGCCGCGTGCCACGGCGGCTCCACCTGCCACGACCGAGTGGCGTCGTTCTACTGCGAATGCCCCCATGGCCGCACAGGTACATCAGGGTTTGTTTACCTAAAGTGAAAACAAGCTGGGGCAGCACGGTGTCTCACAATGAAAAGGTCCTGGGTTCGATTCCCCGGGCTGAGCCAGTAGGGAGTTAGCATGTTCTCCCCGTGCTTGCGTGGGTTTCCTCCCACAGTCCAAACACGTGGACTCACGGATCGCAGTTTGCAGATGCATCATTTCTGTACTCACTCACACGCGACGTCTTTTAATCTTTTCACATGGGGTTTCCTTAATCAGCAGCAGCAGCAGCTGTCGGTCATTAAAACACTTCCGATCCCTCTCCTCCTCGTCACAGCGCCTTCTTTGTTTACAGCCCTGTGACTGTAATTGTTAACCAGCGGACCAGTTAGTCATCGGACGTCTGGATCTCAAGTAATCAGAGAGACAAGCTGAGCAAACAGCCCCTCCTGATGTCCCGTGTCCACAGAAAAGCGGAGCGGATGATGAACAGGAGGGGGGGGGACTGAGAGTGACACAGTCAGTTTACCTGTCACACCTCCCTTGTTTGGCCTGGAGTTGAACAGATTAAGTAGTTAGCAGTCGCCTTTGCCCCGATGACTGTGAGTTAATATTTATATAAGGATATAACAGTGGCACTCTATTTCTCTGTTGAACTCGTGTCATATTTTCCGCGAGTGAAAAAAAAATAAAGAACAGAGTGAGTCACTGATTCATGGGATTCGGGATAATTGCAGTCCATAAAACAGGGAATCATGGGCCGACAGTCATGAGTTGAGTGGAATAAAAAATAAAAATGTACCGTGTGTGCCCAGGTCTGCTGTGCCAGCTGGACGACGCCTGCATCAGTAACCCGTGTCAGAAGGGCTCCAACTGTGACACCAACCCCGTCAATGGAAATCACATCTGCACCTGCCCCTCGGGATACTTCGGTCCTTCCTGCGACCAGGATGAGGACGAGTGTGCCCTGGGTGAGACGCACACTGCAAGTCTCTGTCTGCGTCCGCTGCACCGATGGGTCAGAGGACGCGACGCCCTCGGGAGAATGATTGCCATTAAAGCGGCCGCTTGAATTTGTTCTGAACCAGGATCCAACCCGTGTGAGCACGCAGGGAAGTGCATCAACACCAAGGGCTCGTTCGAGTGCAAGTGCCAGCAGGGCTACATGGGGCCCCGGTGCGAGCTGGACATCAACGAGTGCATGTCCAACCCGTGCATGAACGAGGCCACCTGCCTGGACCAGATCGGAGACTTCCACTGCATCTGCATGCCAGGTGAGGCGCCCGTTTAGCATTGAGCTGGATGATGAGAAACACGTCTCGTAGATCAAAAGCAGTTTTCAAACACTCCTTCTGGGTGACTCTGTTATGTTCTCTGACCGCACGGCGCCGAACATGACCACGTGGACATGAACCTCCTCTCTCACTGAAATGTTTAGCGTTATTCCAACATTGTTTAAGTTGAATTTCAACACTTTGGTCTCTGTATCTCAAATAAAAATGCTTGTTGTTGATGTTTTGAAGGAATTTGTTCAAGTCAATAAGTTGATTAACAAAGAGAATACGTAGTAATTGCCATTATATCATTTAAAGCCAGTGCAGCGGTGTGTTACAGTGTGAAAATGCCTCTCACTGTGAATCTCTGTCTCACCCCCCCCGGCCCTCCCTTGCTAATTGGCCAGGCTACGAGGGAGACTTCTGCGAGATCGATTCAGACGAGTGCGCCAACAGCCCCTGCCTGAACAACGGCAAGTGTATCGACAAGATCAACTCTTTCCACTGCCAGTGCCCCACAGGTGAGGCTGCCGTACGGCTGCAGAGGAGGGGGGTGGGGGGGGGGTGGGGGGAAACACTTTTTCCCTCTCTGTCTCTCTCTCACGCACACACACACTTACACAAACACACAAACACCTCTCAGGACAGGCTCTAATCCCAGCCCTGAGGCAGGCTTACGCAGGCCCGGGTAGCCCAGAACCAGCGCAGCAGTCGAGGTGGAGAGAGGGGAAAAAAAAAGAACAAGCGATCTATAGGGAAAGACGGGAGGAAGTTAGAACTTTTTAAACAAGTTTCTCATCCCTGTTCCCAACTCTGATGACTGAGCAGAGACTTGTGGATCCAAACGAGGCTAAGATGAGCAGGCAGAGCTCCTGCACGGCTTCATTAAAGAACGGTTTCTGCGTCGTGGTGGCGAGTGAGGTCGCCACTCGGTTTATTTTGAGGGGAGGAAGTTGTTTTCGGCATTACAGTATTTGGACAACTTGGATGTGTTTTGTTCCCGGGCGAAGGAATGCAGCTATTGAGAGAAAAAAGAAACGAAAGGAACGTTCTTCACATGTTTTTTTTTTTGTTTTGAATTCTTTCAGTGGGATCATTGACATGGAAGCAATTTTTTTTTTTTTTTTGTTCTTCTTTTTTTTCTGGGAGGAAAATAGCAAAGCTCTGAGTCGGGTGGATCAAAGACGGCCCGGGTGGAAAGAGGCAGGATTCCTCCTGTTGAGAGAGAGAAAGAGAGGAAAGAGGGAAAATGGAAAGAAAGAAAGAAAGACGTCCCAATGAGGAATTATAGAGAGAAGGGGGGTACAAGAGTGAACACAAGGGCTTAACGCCGACGAGAACCCTGGGTGACACTGAGAGGGGGTTATGTGAGGAAGCAGCTCTAAGTGGTGGCGGTGAAAGTGTTTTTTAGGGGTGGGGTGGGGGGGGGGGGGGGGGGGAGACGCACGGAGGGGGGGGGGGGGGGGGGGGGGGGGGGGGGGGGGGGGGTGAGACGCACGGACCGTTATGCCGAAGCAGGAAGGGGGAGGGTCTCTAACCGCTCTGCTTGAGATGTAAATTTGTCCCCGAGGCCAAGAGGGTCCCCTCTTTTCATTTCTGTACATGGAATAGCCATGGAAACCCCACTGGGAGCCATTGAAATGTCTGATTCCAGCAGTCTGAGGATAAATCCCTCTGTGCGCGGTCACATTTCTGCTTCAACTTTTGTATGTTTATGCGTATGTGTGCATCTGGGTAAAAAGTGTCACTCCAGCTTCTTTTAATCTCACTTAGGGGAGGATTGTGTTTTTGGTGCATTCCAACTTCACCGTGGAGAAACGTATTTCTTGCAGCGCGTTGCTCGGCCCTGTCCTCTGATGCGGACAGTTTAACGCCAAAGTTTAACGGCTTCACCCCTCTGCAGAATTTGTTTTTTATCGAAACCATGCAGATGGCAGTTATTTATTAAATGTTAAATCATTTCAAATCCATGAATTGATTTGGAATGAGCAGGCAATCCAAAAAAATGTCCTGATCAATCTATATCAACAATGGTGGGAATGATATTTAAACACTTCTTCAGCTGTTTTTAATGAACTTGGTTAATTTTTTCTGAGCCTCTGATATTGTCTCCAGCCCTCATGACCAAGTCTGATTATTTCTTGCAAAGTCTACTGGGAAAGATCGGCTAACCGCCAGCCACACAAATACTTCCTCGCTGGATTAGCCGCTGTCTGTCTGTCTGTCTGTCTGTCTTTTTTTTTTTTCTAAACCTTAAACCACCTGCATCTTCCTGCAGGCCTGCGGGGGAGGGAGAGGGGCAGTGGGACTTTATTGCTTCATCAGACGACGACAACATCCTCCTCGTCTCATGGACTGTACCATCGTTTGAAAATGTCCGCGAAAAAACAGAAAAGGAGCAAGCCTGCTTGTGGATTTTGAATGACGAGGCGTTTGAATAGCGGAGGGTCACGGGTCAAGCTGGCTCTTTGTAGAGACGGGCTGGGAGTGGAGGGGGTAGTCGAGTGGGGCTGAAAGTAAGACGGGAGAATGCACATTGTGATGGAAAAGTTTTGGAGGACAAAGGAGGCAACAGGCTCAGTTTGGCTCAGATGAGGCGTTGGGCGCACAGGCCCGCCTTTGTCTCTCACCCCGCGCGGTCAGGAGGCCGCGCAACTTTCATTCTTTCCTTATGTCCCCCCCCTCCCGCTCTAAACAAGCCACCCACTCCCTCCACACACGCACATACACACACACACTTTGGAGTGGCGCAGAAAAGAAGCAACGTGGAAAATAGAGTGTGTAGGTTTTTCGCTTTCGTTAATGAACATGCAGATTTCTGATTCGTGGAGAGCTCTTCAGCATGGGCTCTGGATTATGAGCGGGACTGGATTGAAGTGCTGAGAACACACTAGCCGTGCCTGCACACACACATTGGTACAATAACACACTCTTGTTGTTTTTCCAGGCTTCACTGGGAACCTCTGCCTAATAGACATCGACGAGTGTTCCAGCACTCCGTGCAAAAATGGCGCCAAGTGCACAGACGGGGCCAACAAGTACACCTGCGAGTGCACTGAAGGTACACACATTTTAACCAGATTTAACAAATAGTGGAACTACAGAGTGAAAACATTTAGGGGTGGAAAAGTGCAAGCCTGTCAAATACGCAGCGTTTCAATCCGAACCTCCTCTTGTGTCAGGTTACAGCGGGAGACACTGTGAGACGGACATCGACGAGTGTTACTCTGACCCCTGCCACTACGGCACCTGCGTCGACGGCCTGGCTTCCTTCAGCTGCAACTGCAAACCTGGATACACGGGCCGGCTGTGTGAGACCAACATCAACGAGTGTCTGAGCCAGCCCTGCAGGAACGGAGGCACCTGCCAGGACCAGGAGAACGCCTACATATGCAGCTGCCGCAAGGGAACCACAGGTACACCCCCCCTCGCCCCACAAACACACACACACACACAAAATAAAAACACCCTAAGTTTGACTTCTTTCTAAAAATCCGAGGTCATTTTCTTTCAGGAATCAACTGTGAAATCAACATCGACGACTGCAAGAGTAACCCCTGCGACTACGGGACCTGCATCGACAAGATCAATGGCTACGAGTGTGCATGTGAACCGGGCTACACAGGTAGGCAACTCCAGCAGGCGCGATTACATCGCAGGCTTTAAACATGGCAGAGGACTTAGCTCTGCACTTTCTGCAGAGGCGAATGTCGCAACATTAGAAATGGAGACAACACTGAAAGAATCAGCAGGGAGCTGTAATCCAGGTTAAACGCGGCCCTTTGCGTCAGATGACCGACGGACACGGGCAGCGTCCAAGGTGCAGGGATTGGAGGAGAGCGCAGGTATGATGGACGGAGGAGTGGGAGGGTGACAGATGGCGAGCGGGGGGTGAGCACGCTCCTCTGAGGCCCGGCCGGTGTCCCCTTCCCGCTCCACCCTGTCCCCGACCTGCTGCTGTTAGGACATGCAAGATACACACACACACACACACACACACTGTGGCGAACACAGTCACCGGAGATCTGAGCCGGAGAAAAGATTGCATGAAAGATTCCTGAAAGTTGAGCTTTTAAAAGCTTGGAAGCCGGGCCCCTGCTTTAAAGCCAAATGGGCCGCCTTTATGTTGTGCGTGGCACCGGGCTGAATGGCGTCAGTGAATCAAGTGGCCGACAAAGAGGGGCTTAAAACCCCTCATGTTTCTGGAAATCGATACATTACCTGCACCCAAGATATAGACTTCATTGTGAGGCGGTCTGTTTGTTGTGTACTTGAAGAAAGCAAAGTATTGCCATAATTTCAAAGCCGCCTCGCCGCCTTTGCGTCGATAAAATAAAATAGAGAGAGAACATCAAGCGCCGTCGTCTCGCTCTCTTCAGGCACCATGTGCAACATCAACATCGACGAGTGCGCCATCAACCCCTGCCACAACGGCGGCACCTGCATCGACGGCATCAACGGCTTCACCTGCGTGTGTCCGGAGGGTTACCATGACACCACCTGCTTCGCCCAAGTCAACGAGTGTCTCAGCAGCCCCTGCATCCACGGCCACTGCGAGGACAAGGTCAACGGGTGAGGACAGAATGATGAATATAACAGATGTTTCCAAGTTTACCTTTAGTGGCTTGAGCTAGAAATTTTACCTTACCTTGAAAAGTTTGTAGGAGCATCAGCTGGTGTGTTTTGATGGTAAATTGTACTTTGACAGTTTCCACACGTCTCATGTTAAAAATCAATTTCCGAAAAAAAAACGTCCTTTACAAGAACCAAGGCATCCGATTCTATAACGATCTGGCAACCGAAGTGCACCGACAACAGAGAAAATATGATACAGTGCGTCAAGAGCTACGAAACTTGGGACTGAGACACGGTATAATACCTCCAGCTAAACTGATCGTAA